>CM053513.1:79524431-79603777 GCA_028627145.1 Eidolon dupreanum
GCAGCCCTTACATCAGAAACAAAGTGCTCGTTTCTGTTGAAATGAATTAATAGTTCCATGTGGGCTGCCAAATGCTTGGTCCCAGTTAGCAAGGGAAAGAGTGAGAACTGAAAGCGTGAGAGGTGTTTTTCCAGATTTATTAGCCTTGTAGACTTTCAACCTTGAGCCACTCTAGATAATTTTGAGGTCTTCTTAGGCCATAAATTGGAACATGTGGCTTCTCAAAGTTTTACCATATCCGTCAGGATCAAGTTCAAACTCCTCGAGAGCATGTATGCACTCTTTATCTTTACCTGAGCCAGTTTATCTATTGCTCTGGGATCATCCCAAATGCATCGCCTTATGCCCCTTCCTGGCTGCCCTACAGGTAAATTCCTTGAGTGTGCTGAGGTCCAGTTTTCCCTGCCTCAGGGGCTTTGTTCCTTTTTCTCAGAAAGCACCTCCCTTTGATGACCGCTCAGGCGTCAGTGCCGTGTTTGGACATCACCCCTCTGGAAAGCCTTTCTTCCTACCTCCCCTGTCCAAGGAATTGGGTCTTCTCACCTTCTCTGTGCTTACTTCTGAGAACTAACAAAATTTGTATTTAAGCCTTACCACGCACTAAACAATGTGCAAGGTGCTTTCGTTATGAATCTCAGTATGTCCTTAAGTGTAGCACTTATACCCCTAGGGGCACATGAATTGGTTCTAGGTAGACTTGAAGGAATGTGAAAAATTTTAATAGCTATGCATTTGCTTTAATGTTTATTAAGGGAAAAGAAGGGGAAAAAAGCAGGACTCACATATCAAACCCATCATTTCACAAACATTGCTGCTTAGGATGAAGCAAAGTGGATGGCAATGTTAATGAACTACAGTTGACCCTTGAACAACATGGGGTTGACCTCCGAGTAGAGCGGACCTGGGCAGGTCAAACCTGTGCTGTTCCCAGGTCCACTGTATTTGGGGTCCAAGGTTGATAATTGCATGCGGAGGGTCAACTTCCACGCATTTTCCACTTCATAGAGGTCAGCGCCCCAACCCACTGCCCACTTCCACTGTTCAAGGGTCAACCACAATTGTAGAGGTTGCAGGGAGACAGAACAAACATTTTGAAGAAGAGACACTAACACCTGAGGTTTGGGGAAAATCTCGTTTAATCCGGACAACAACTCTGTGAAAAGGATATCTTTTTGTTTTTGAGATTAGAAGCCTGCAGGTCACAGAGGTTAAATAACTTGCCTCAGGTCACAGAACTCTTAAGAAAGGGATAGGATTTGCTCTCTGGGGGTTGACATCTTCCCGCCTGATGAAACTCACACTGGCTTTGTCTGTCTGTCTCTCTCTGGACAGTGGAAGGTCTTGGAAGCAGACCTTGCCTTCCTTGCCTGTACGCTCCCCAGCGCAGAGCACTTCCTGAGACACAGGGATTATCTACCAGGGTCCTGTGGGAAGAGTGATGGCTGCAAGAGCGACACCCAGGGCCCAAGTCTGCAAAGCACTTTCACAGCATTTTCATTTATGCTCCCAACAGTAGTCTGAAGAAAGGATTGTTAGTCTTTGAGCCTGCTTCAAGGAGCAGAGCGCTGACATCAGTCTTGCCTTTGGGCTAAGGGTGGGGTCAGACTCGCCAGGGTGCCACAGAGGCTCCAGAACCTTAAGGTAGGGCTGGGGGTGGGAGGTAGAGGGAAAGGAAGGGAAATGATCAGGTGGTACAGGAGGAAGATGACCTTTGACCTTAAGCACCTTTTCCCCTTCCAAGCTCAGAGCTCAGCCCACCAAGGCCAAAGGAACTTCCTGTCCTTGGTGAGCACACCAGTCAATCTGGAGGTTTCTGTGGAGTCAGGGGAACAACGCCCTGATGACTGAGATAAGATAATTTGAAGAGGGAAGACTCCTGGGTCAAATCCAGTCTCTTTATTGACACGCCTCCTGGGATTCATTTGAGGGTTTTTTTTTTCCTGTAAGTTTATGGTTGAAATATTAGGAGGAGAGCAGGAAAATAAGTATATTTTTCTTATACATGCATTTACAAATAAGAAGTAATATAAACGGAGCTACTTCAAATGAAGTGAGAGCTGCCATCCCAGAGAAAACGCCTTGCACACCCCGCTCCTCATACTCTGGAATGTTGGTATTGGGCAGAACGACCTTTGGTCTGGGGCTAAAGCGGAGATGTGTTCCAAAACTATTACGGGACTGATAAAGACAGCCTGTAAAATTCCCATCTTTATGTTAGCTTATCTGCACCTGAAGAAATTCCTCCTTTAGCTTCTTAACAGCCATAGAAATTCATTTCTTCTATCCCGTAATTATCCCCCTTCTCCTTCTCATAAATACCCCTTGCCTTCACCTCCTAATTGGATCACTATTTGGGTTTCTGCCTGAATCACTGCTTCCCAAATAGCTATTGCTCAAATAAACGCTTGTTGCCTCACTTTGGCTTTTTTAATTTTAGGTTAACACGCGTATGAATACAAATTATAAATATATAATATAATATAAATAAATGTAATATATATAAAACTTTTATAAATATGTTTTGCCACCCAGAAATGACTATTAGCATTTTGTGTATGTGCATAGGGAAAAAAAAAAGTAGAAAGGAGGACAAGAAGTGGGAGGAGGAGTGAGGGAAAAAGGAAGGGAGGGAGAGCGAGAAGGCCTGGCCAACTGTGTCTAAACAGGCTTAATTTCTACCCTGTGCCGGGGCAGAGTTCTTATAAAGCGTGATTTGATGATCATCTGCATCAGAATCATTTGGGTTATTTTCTAAAAATGCAGATTCCTGGCCCTCAACCTACTGAAATGCACTGTCAGGAACGGGGCCTGGGGTTCAAGTCAAGAACAGCCCTGGGACAAGTGGCCCGCAGAGGTCATCCTGCATATAGGGAATGAAGGGGGCTGCCTTTTGCAGAGAAAAGCCTCTTTAATGCTTATGCCAAGACCTGGCCTGGGCATCTGCAACTTCGAAGAAAGGGCTCTGCCGTTCTGCCTAGGAAAGGGTGAGCGTGCCACCTGGGCCTGCTAGGATGCTCACAGATTTGGGGCTTCTTCTATGAACACATTTGGAGATCTCTGGACCTTGGGAAAGGGGAAATTGAAGAGAGGCTGAGATCTGAGAGAAAGGAGCTGGCTTAGCACCAGGGAGTTAGGCCAAGGAGAAAGCCAGACAGGAAAGAACTCCAGATGACCACTTGTGGCCAACGGAATGAGTTAAGATTTAAGTTTTCCTTCTTGTGTTGTCCACTCTATGACATTTTCGAGTTTTTAGATAAGCCTGTGACTTTAAAGAGCTCAATCCTGGTGCTTTAGGAGCATGAAGGAAAGAGTCAAGTGACACTAAATGAGTCGAGTGGCACTAAATGTCCATAGCTCCTTATCATTAAGGAGCAGGAGACAGAGGGTACAGTTTGGAGTGAAAGGTGACCAGTCAAAACCAGAAGGGGCAGGTACTTCTAGAGACCCTCAGAGGTTAACAGGGTGAAGCAAAAGAGAATTCCCGTTAACTTACCCAGAGGGTGAATTTTTAAGGAAATGTCTGAAGATTATATTGACATTCGCATATTCACACACTCACAAGGAGAAACCCCTCAGCTCTTGCCCTCTCTCTCCAGGTTGATCTTGGGAAAGTGGCACTGAAAAACAAAGTTGGCCAGCAAAGACTCATTCCTGCCTTGGGCTAGGACCTTGCACTCTTTGGCAAAGGTCGGGCCAGGAGAAGGCGGAGGGCCCCAGAAGCCCAACCTGTAGGGTCTCTGGGCTTGAGGACTTTAACCAGTCGGAAAAACTTTATCACACAACCTGCTTGCCCTCTGGCATCTTTTACAGCCATCTAGTTGCTGCAGGTTTTAGCTTAGCTCATGAAGAAGTTTGAACTCCACTGTCCTAAGAGCAGAGACAAATCCAGGAAGTAGGATTGCCTAAAAAGTCACTGGGAGAGGAGGGTTTGCACTCTGGTTCCAGGCTGATCCGATCTCTTTCCCAGCTTCCCCCTCTCTGCACTCTCACCACATTTTTGACTCCAACTCTGGAAATTTTTTTCTTTGTTGTTGCTGTTTATTTTTTTCTGATCACAAAATTTGTGCTTATGCTAAACTGAAAGTTGCAAGAGATTTTTAAAAAGCTATATCGATGTAAGAAATGTCCAAATCTGTAGAGAATTTTTATAAGAGTTTATTTGAGCTGCACTGATGACACATACAAAGGTGCAAGATCTCAAATGCTCCAGAGAATAACAGTTTTGCAGCTTCTTTTATGCATCTGAAATTTAGGAGGGGACAGAAGGAGGATTGGGGGAAGCAAGGCAGGGAGTGGATTACCGGATAGTTAACAAGCATATGTGCTCTCTTGAGGGTTGATACCCCTTGGAGGGGTATTACTTCTGGTATTTAAAGATGTCTAAACCTAGGTGCACAAGAATGGACAGGGCTGATAGTTTTATAAACTAAATAAATGTCTAATCAATGTACTATGTACTTGAAACTAATAATAACAATTTAAAAAATAGACAGGGCTGGCTTAAAACATTTCACTAAAGACGTTATAGGCCTGGGGTGTGACTAACCACCATGACCTGTCCAGTAGGAATTTATGATCAGATCACCCTGTGAGGTTACTTTCCATAGAACTCCTTATTTCAACCACAGTTGCTTGTTGTTTATGCATTTTTTTTATTTAGTAAAGATTATATTGTATATATATTATACATAATTTTGATTTTTCCCCCCACATTTCTACTATGTTTATTCCTGAGTAGCTAAGAGCATTCTTGCTATTGTGAATTCTATTTCTTTGCATTTTATTTAATAATGGCTAAAGCTGCCAGAACAATGGTAAAAAAAAAACTGTGAAGGTAACCTGAGTCTTTGTCTTATTCCTGACTTTTACGGGAATGCTTTTGGTGTTTCGCTTTTAAGGATGATGTTGATTCTTATTGATAACAGTTAGTTATTGGATGTTGAAATAGATGTTCTTTATCATGAAACGGAAGACTGTTGTCGAAAAGGCAAAGGGATTAAGTACAAAGTGGAGGTTACAAAGCGGTCATGGGGATGTGAAGTGTCGCACGGGGAATATAGTCAATAATAATGTAATAACTATGTACAATGTCAAGTGGGTACTAGATTTATCAGGGGGATCACTCTGTAAACTATGTAAATGTCTAAGCACTGTGCTGTACACCTGAAACTAAGGTAACATTGAATGTCAACTGTAATTGAAAAATTAAAAATACTAATGAAAAAAGAAAGTCTGTTTTTTAAAATCGAAGTGTACTCTTTAAAAATAAAGCAGAAATAGATATTGGATTTTATCAAATTTTTTTCAGAAAAACCTATCAAGAGGACAGATATTGATTTAAATTTTGAGTAGGTTTTGTTTATATCAAACCATCCTTACATTTCTGACATAACAGCATTTTATATGTTGCTAGGCTTATTTCCTGGAATTTTGTTTAAAGTTTTTGTTTTTGTTTATATAGGCAAACATCATCTATACTTCTTAAATTTGTGTCTGATTAGCTTTATAAACTGAGCTGTGACACAATCTATAGTTTTCTCTATCCCTTGTCTTGGAATGATTTCTTCTTCAGTGGGAATTATCTATTCCTCCAAGGTCTTTTTAAAATAACCGTTCTCTTATAAACTCAGTCCAGCATTTCACAGAGGCAATCAAATTTTCTTTCATTTTTATTGCTTTTGCTTATTGCTTTGATTTGGTTAACTATTTCTTGATTCCAGTTTGATAACTTACATTTTACTCAAGAATTATACCCTTCATAAAGATTTTTCAAATGTATTATAGCACTGTGTTGAACCCAGAATTTTAAAGTTTCTGAATCTGTAATTTTATTCACTACTCAGTATGTACAGAGATTTAAAACTCAGGGCCTAAGGTCCAAGGGACCAGGGTTCAAATCCTCAATTTACTACAACCTGCCCTTGGACAGTAGGGGTTTGAACTGCATAAATCTTTTTAAATAAATACAGTTGGACCTTCGTATCTACTGCTTTGACATCTGTGGATTCAACCTACCGTGGATCAAAAACGGTATTTTTGTATTCCCAATTATGGAATGAAAATATTGTTTCTGAGACCCGTAGTTAGTTGAATCTGCTGATTCAAAGAGCTGACTATAGTTAAGTTTCTGGGAAGTTAAAAGTTATACTCAGATTTTTGACTGCTTAGGGGTCAGTGCCCTTGACCCTGTGTTGTTTAAGGTCAACTATACTTCTGTGATGAGCATAGATAAGTCCCTTCAACTTCTCTGAACCTGGCTCCTGAAATGTAGAAAATAAAAAATAGGGGAATGGGGAGGGAGAGAACAAATGACAGTGTCAATTCTTATAAACTCTCTAGAACTATTGAATTTTTAACCTTGACAAAAATCATGTAAAAACCTTTTTAAAACAATGGGACTAGAAAGTGAATCTTTCATTAGAGCACTGCACAAGTTTGTTTCCCAAAATGCTAAGAGTTCTTTGTGTTTTGTCCTTGGGCTGTTTAGTAACCCGGTCCTCAGAATGACCCACAGGTCCATTTGGAAATGAGTCACATGACTTGTCCAGTTCATCCTAATAATGACTTCAAGGCCAGTTCTGGCCTCTGCGGCTTAGATTGATAGCAGCTTTCTTGACTTGGTGTTTTACTTTGGAAATACTCAGAGAAAGGAAAATGTAAACACACATGAGGAGTGTATCTTGTGCAACTGCCATGCATGTTAGTCTCCTAAAATTTAAGACATGGCTATACGTTAAGTACTTAGTAAACCAATCTGGGGCAAAATGTTTGCAAGCATAACCTTGTTTTAATAATCATAGGAAGCCATGTGTTACTTTCCTATATTCCAGAGGAGGAAAGGGACATTGAGAAAGATGGCATGGGGTGGCAGGCAGGGCCAGTTTCTTGGGTGTGCAGTCAGTCACACAGGACCCCACACTCAGAAGGGTCCTATCTTTGACTAAAATGCTCTACTGTCAGGGCCCCAAAATTCTTACTAGTTTTATCTTTTAACTTGTATTCTGCAAGTGAAGTTCATAAGACAATGGAGCATGCACATGAGCAGAAGAGAATGCGCAATATGTGCCCACAGTTCCTTGTTACTCTATCCACACAAAACTTATAATGCCCCAGGAATACAGAATTCCTGTAGAGTCATGGGCATAGAAGTGCAGCAAGACTCAAAGCCAAGTACAAGGTGAGTGTCATGTCTGCAACTGAGTAAGCTGGGGCACCGACAGCCCCAAAAGGCCATGCTTTCCATTCAAACTAGAACTTTGAAACAAAAGAAACTAAGGAACTTTATTATGCCTTGCCTCATTCTTACTTCTTTACTCATCAGTAAGATAGAGTATCGGTAAAATGTGCACACACCAAAAAATGAAATAAAATCAAAACAATTTAGTTCAGTGCAGTTCCCGCTGTTCTAGTAGGAAATACATATATAAGCTACAAAATATGACTGGTATAATTTCAGCAATTCCACATTTAAAACTGACATTATACAATATGAACTGTAAAATCCATGCTAATAATTTAAATTTTACTTAAGATAGTATTACAATGTTCCCCAACTCACGATGGTATAACGATTTTGACTTCATGATAGTGCAAAAATGATATGCCTTCAGTAGAAACCATACTTTGAAGGCTGAGTTTTAATATTTTTTTATGGGCCAGCAAAATGCTAGGTCCTGGGCAACGTCAGCGACCCACAGCTCCTAGTCAGCTACTCAATTTCAAGGGTAAATCACTGATACCCTACAGTGCACTGTGTTGCAAGCGTTATTTGGATATTGCCTTTTGGCATGCTTAAAGTAGGCTAGGCTAAGCCATGAGGTTCAGGTTATTAAATGCATTTTTGACTTAATATTTTCAATTTATGACTTTATAGGAACATAACCTCGTAAGTCGAAGAGCATCTGCAAATAGCAAAATTTTAAGATGAGAGAGAGAGATCGTGGAAGAAAGGAAAGCTTTATATTGTTAATACCTGTAATGGCACTTTCCCCCTGCTTTTTGAACAAGGAGCCTCACAAATTATGTCACTGGCCCTGGTCATGAATGACATTAAATAAGGAAAATGGCCGAAAATTATTAGGAAATAGACCCAGGAGGTCCTTATTTCCATATAATAGAAAGTGACACACTCCTTTTAGGTTTGATTATCTTTATTTTCCCCTTCCCACAACCAGTAAAAAAATATAATCAACACAGGTACAAGGATCCAAGTTTTAAAAATCAGAGTGCAAAGAGGGCCACGACCCCGTCCAGGTTTAGTTTACAATAGTTAGAGTGAGGCATGGGCGTGGCTAACAGGCACATTGAAAAGGTGGATTATCAAAAAAATACAAAGATGGTCTTTCCATCTCATAGAACCCAGCCTCATTTCCAAATGAGAGCACAAAACACATTGCACTACTATTTATTACATAAGTTATGAAAAATGCTGTACAGGTGCGTGGCTATAAATATGGCATATAAATGGCTGTTAGGGAATTGGTATCTACATGGAGGGAAGGTCAGGGGCAGGCTCAGTTTGGTACCCCAACCTGTTAAGAAGGATAAGTTAGGATGGGAAAGGGCAGGGTCATGGAGTAAGGTACCACCAACTCCTCCTTCCCCAGACTAGGTAGACGCTCACTCTCTCCAGGGAGGATTGAGTTGTGGAGGGGCTCTAGAAGGCATGTGGAACGAGAAGGACCATACCCCTTGGATGTACAGACACACAAGAATCCTACTGCCCCCTGATGATCACAGTTCTGTGGGGAGTCCAGCCAGCCTCCAGTTTCCACCCTCAGAGAAAAGTCGGGAGCTTTGCAGGCATGGAAAGAAGGCAAGAAATTAAAGTTCATCTATATGGGAACATGGCAGAATGTTTGGAAGAGTTTCAAAACTCCAAAGCACATCTGGCTTAGACGGATGGGTAAGTGGTTGGATGGAAGCTTACCAAAATCTCACCCGGTCATCTTGCACATAGAGCAAGGAGACAGACGTGTAAAACTGTCCTGTGCTCAGGCGCTTCCTGGAACTCAAGGAGGCAGCAACGCAGGGGACTCAAGAGAACCAGAGTCCAAGAGGAGCACTAGGCTTTAGCTACAGTCAATTTGGCTTCCAAAATGGCCAAATTAAGAAACCCAAGCCCTTTCAGCAGGTAACCCATCCCCTCTCCCCCCAGTGCTCTCCACTGCCTCGCTCTCACCCCCCACCTGCCCAGCTCAGGCACAGGCCACTCTCCTCTCAGGAAGATGCAGCAACAGGTGAGCGAACTAGCGTGCGTCCTGATCTCTCTGTAGCTTTAATGTGGCTCCCATCCCGGACACTCAAGGACACAGCAGGTGAAATGGACTAGCTACCCACACGCAGATGGGGAAACCCTGACAGGGACTGAGGAGCACTGGGAAGAGAAAGGCTTATGCCTGTGGCCTCCTTCGGGTCTCCAGACCATTACATTATTTCCCCGGAACCGAGCTGTTCTGGGGTAAGGAAACAGGGGAGCAGCTGCCCTTGGTCAAAGCCAGTCTTCAGTAAAGGAGAGATGTCCGAGTTTTGTCAGTTAGAAACGCATGTGTGTACGCCTTTAAGAAACTCCCAAATTCCTCCCTTGGGACTTCAGAAGATGGTTACATATGAAAATAAGTCCTACTGACCAACCCAGTGTGTGCAGGGGTGGAGCAGGTGTGCTCATCTCTCTAGTTGAGTTTCATTGTCTAATTCTCTTTTCAGTATCATTCTGCATCCTCGTGGGAGTGGAAGACCCAGGGAGAAGCAGCCGAAATAAAATTACAGTGCAGGTTGACGCACTGCGCAAAGGGGAATGAGAGTCAGCACTGACGACGGTGACATTCCTCAGTAAGATGGAGAAAGACATGCAGAACCAGGAGGGCGCAGGAGCATGTGAGATGCGGGCCCCTGCACCGGCCTCCAGGCGGCCCCTACAAGGCTGTGCTGCTGGAGGTGGTGCTTGTGTCCAGGGCATCCACTGGGGACTTGGGGGCCCCATCCTGGGCCTCTCTGACTATGGCGATGTCATTAAAGGCCTCGGGGGCCTTGATGTGGACGTCCTGCACCTCCTCCAGTTCCCGGCAGCACTTGCTACAGCGGCAGCACGGGCAGCACAGCAGGCAGCAGACGCGGCAGCAGAGGCGGCAGCAGACGCGGCAGCAGCAGCAGCAGCGTCTCTCGCAGTAGCTGGAGTACAGGGAGACCACGCGGTCCCAGGGCTTCAGCGAGCGCATGCACAAGGGCAGGAAGTTCCAATTCTGGAGCACCTTGGGCAGGATGCCTGGGCAGCGGGACTGCAAGAGCTTGAGGACCAACACCAGAAGGAGCACTAAAACGATCGGCACCCCCACGCCCACCAGCACTGGCCACCCAGCCAACGAGAGGCCAAACACTGTCAGTGGGAGTAGGAGGAAGAGGTTGACCAGGTAGAAGATGGCAAACCAGCGGTACTTAGCTGAGATGGTACCCAGCCCCTTGGCCAGGCGGATGGGCAGGCGGGTGAACGGGATTGGGTACCACAGTAAGATGCCTGAGATGTTGAAGAAAAAGTGGCACAGGGCAATCTAAAACAAGATGTTGGACAGGTGAATATAAGTGTAAAATACACACTGGATTTCAAAGACTTAGTTCAAAAGAGAATGTAAAATACCCACTGATTTTTTTATATCAATTACATATTGAAATGATAATGGGTTAAATACATTATTAAAATTGATTTTCCTTGTTCCATTTTACTTTTTAAAAATTGTGGCTACTAAAAAGCTTCAAATTTCATGGGTGACGACTCACATTTATATTCTATGCCCACATGTATTTCTATTGGACAGCATGGCTTTATAATTAGACTTTATAATTACCCAAATGAGATAGGGATTATGGTTCCCATTTTTCAGATGAGGGAATTGATGCTCGAATTTTAGGTGACCTGTCTAAGGTCACTTAGTGTGTACACGGTGAGACAAGAATTCAAATGGCAAAGGTCTTCTTGCCCTAGGTCACATAGTTGATCCAGGAAGGAAAGGTGGCCCTGATTCTTCTTACTGCCAAGCCAAGGCCACAGGTGACCTCCCAGTGTCCAGGAAGAGTTCCCCAAGAAAGGGGCAGAGATGCAAGCATGGTAGTCTCTGCTTCCTGAATTCTTTTTCCACCTCTATTAATTGGCCACCCCACCTTTGTTTCAATAACTGCCAATGCTGGGAGTCTCACTACCGCTCTAAGGAGGAGATGGCTTTGCTGTTAAGCCTCCCTGTTGCTTCTCTACATCACAGTTTTGGATGTAACAGAGAAAAGCCTGGCTCTTGTTAGAAGCCATCTGTTCACGAGACCATGGATGGGGTTGTATCCCCCGCATAGAGCCCCTGCCCCACGCAACATTTCCTGACCTGGAGTGAGCTCTTCAGAGTGTTGCCAGGACTGGCCAAGGCAGCCATAATGGCGGTGGTGGTGGTGCCGATGTTGGCACCCAGTGTGAGTGGGTACACCCTCTCGATGCTTATCACACCGATACCTGCCAGGAAATACAAAGCTATTAACATCAGCCCCAGGGGGATGATGGGAGATGGTAATGGTGGCCAGAGGGAGAAGCCAGGGAGAAACTCACCAATCAGTGGGGTCATCGTAGACGTGAACACCGAGCTGCTCTGCACGACGAAGGTCATGCCTGCCCCCACGAGGATGGCCAAGTAGCCAGTCAGCCAGGCAAAAGGAAAAGGGAAATCTGGGAGACAGAAGAGATTTGTCACAATCCTAGGAAGGCTCGGGTTGGAGGCCTAGCTGGCACCTCCATAAAAGTTGGGGTGGGGCACGAGCTAATTTAGTGCCCCATATCATAGTCTAAAATAGCAAATTAACAAAATCCTTTCCTTCTGCATATTCAGATGGCGAAATAAAGGATGTGGGTATGTTATGGAGACATAAACACATTCACTGGAGGTCAGAGGCTACAAATGCTGAACCCACATGTTATGGACTGAATGTTTGTGTCCCCCCGCCACCAAATTCAGGTTGAAACCCTTCCCCCACAGTGTGATTGTATTAAGTGTGGCCTTTGGGAGGTAATTAGGTCATGAGGGTGGAGTCCTCATGAGTGGATTAGTGAGTGCCCTTAAAGAAGGGAGGGCCCCCTTCCTCTCCACTGGCTCCCCCATGTGAGGACACAGCGAACACGGCCATCTGTAGATCAGGAAGTGTGCCCTCACCAGAACCTGACCCTGCTGGCACCCTGATCTTAGACCTCGCGGCCTCTAGGACTGTGAGAAATGAATTTTCGTTGTTTAAGCCCCTCTGTCTATGCTAATTTGTTATAGCAGCTGAAATGACTAAGACACCACCCAAATCACCATATTCCTCCTGCAAAGCTCTGAGCACTTGGTCCTCCATGCTTCCTCCTGTCCTTGTCTCCCAGCACTGCATGCCCTCCAAATGTTTCTACTTAAGATAAGGGGCAGCAAGGAAATGCAGCATCTTTGTAAGCCTACCAACTCAGACCTCAGCACCTTCGGCACAGGATCGGCCCTGCGTACCCAGCAGGCACCAGAGTCACTCAGCTTACCCTCACGACAACCTTATGACAACCCTGGGAGGTATTCTTAACCCCATTTCCCTTAGTTTTCACAGAGTGGTCATGTCCTTGGCTTGGCATGCTCTCATTGGCCAGACCACACTCAGGAGCTCCTTTTGACCACTGGAGTCACATTGGCTGCTTCAAAATGTTGATGCGTTTACACAGAACCACATTTTCTTCCCAAGAGTTGAAGGGAAGTGGGTACCAGAGTGGCTATGTTAGACTTTTCCTAAGGAAGCCTGGGCATATATAGGAGACCTCCCAGGAAAGAAGGCCTCTTTCTCAGTTCTCTGGCTCCTTGTCAGGACCTTGCAAATGTACGACGGAAGTTCGTGCTTGCTCCCTGTGCCCCACCTGAGACCAAAGAGGGTTTCAGGGGCGAATAGTGTCTACTAAAGTTCCATAGCTTCCCATATCTAAGAGGAAAACTCCAGCAGAGGCCATTGCTAGGTACAGATCTAAAGAAGCCCCCTGAGGTGGTCACAGTGATGCCAACCCCGAGAAAGCCTAGACCGGGGGACAATGCACCTACCGGTGTTGATGGTCTTCTTGATGACAACAGCTACTTGTCCCTCAAGCATGGAGCCCAGGAGCTTGACGATCAGGATCAGACAGCCACAGAGCATGAGCAGAGAGGCTACCAGCAGGATGATGCCGACGACAAGATCCGAGAGGTTGGAATTCACAAAGATATGCTGGCCTGAGGAGACGGTGGAAAGTCCTCGTTAGGGGGTTACAGAGTACCCCAGGGCCACAGATCGTTGTTCCATCCCCAGTTTATTCCTTCTGTCTCACAGGGACAGGATCTTGGTTGTCAGCCATCAGCACCCCAGACAGCGTGTCCCAGCGGCTGACGCTGAGTTTACTCACATTTGGCAATGTTCTCCTGGTGGGTGATGTTCTTGATGGTCCAGATGTGGAAACCATCTGTCCAGCAGAGGGAAGGAGAGGTGCAGTTCTCAGCTGAGGGGACAGTCACATTCACCTGAGTCTGGGTGGCAAACATGAGAAACGGTGTGCATCATCCATAACACTCATTTTTGATGGGGGTTAGGGGGAGACACACATTGATGTGTGTATTTGTAAGTGTGACACACTGTTTCCAGGGGTCCATCCACAAACGGGAACAAAGGTGGCCAGAGACAAGCTAAAGGATGTGAAATAGTGACAAGCCGGGAATAGTGTATGTGTGGTATGAAATGGGGCAAAAAGCAGTCTGTTCTACTTATTGTAGTCTATCTGTCCATCCAGCATTCAAGAATTTGTTTCCTAAAGGATTCTCACTGACCAGTTTTAATTTTTCAGACATCCCCAATGTTTCTTTTCCTTTACCTTTTATTTACCCACTTTGAAGGAAGGGATTTGCTTAAAGTACAGATGCAAGAGTTCCCCTGCCCAGCTATATTCTTAGAAACTTACCACGGTGGTTAGAGTTTTGCACCAAATCTTGATCAGACTCTTGTTTTGGGCTGCTGGATCTTTCATTGCAATTTGGTTGATAACTTTTTGATCCAGCTGAGGAAGGCAATACACAGAAGAGAGTCAGCACAATCTCAGGATGGACTTAAGAAGGACACACCGGTGCTACTATAAAGAGGGGCTCAGAGGATGGGAACAGACTGAGCCCCTGCAGAAGTGAGCTGGGACTCACTCTATCTGCACTCCCAGGGGGAAGACCAGCAAGTATTTGATAAATTGTAGTAACAGTGAACTGGTATCTAGAAAGCATGTAGATAATCACTGGATGACTGAATGACAGAGAAAACCAGAAGGTAAAATGAAGAAGCAAGGTCCAAGCTGACCCTTTCTCCCCACAGCAATATCCACAAAGCCTTCTTTCATTTTAATAATATGGACAGACCCTAGTGAGCAGAGGGGTGAGGTAGAAGGGAAGGGTAGTAACCTTCCCCTTTGGCTAGAAGTAGGATAATACCTTATCAGTGAGACCACTGGCGCTGAGGTCAGTAGTTGGGACAAAGTGGCCCCGAGTGTCCAACAGACATTCCTTGAGTCTTGAGAAGCACTCACTACCCTCTCCACTCCCATGACAATAAAGATGACACAGATGTTAAAGTCAAGGAAACAAAAAAGGCCAATTACTGGACCAAGTGTCCCCAGTCCTGATCTTTGCCTTTTGCAGGGGCAGCCAAATGGCAGTGTTTATAGACCCCTGTCCTTCCCCAACTGCATGGGGGGAGGGGGAGAGGAAGGGGGAGGGAGTGAGCCCTCTTCTCTCAGAAGGAAGCCAGGTTACCTGGATAATTTGCTTTGTGACGGGATCCGTGATGACTTTCAGAAGTGCCGGGGCATCTTCTCCGTTCTTGAAATGGAAGGACTCCACCACCAGGTTGGTCAGGAGCTCCAGGTAACCGGTGGCAGCCTCCACGGGCAGGAGCACCAGCACGGAGAGCCAGTTGAAGAAGTCATGGACGGTGGCCCCCGCGAAAGCCCTATGGAAGGAAACCCCAGCAAGCCATCAGCCCCATGAGTCGATGAGTGAGTGGGCACCAGTCTAGACAGGCCATTACTTGCGTTGTCTGCCAGGTGTCAGCTATCTGTGTACACAGATGTGCACAGTCTGATTTTTCATTCTCACAGCAATCCCAAAAGTGGCTGTTATTACTATCTCCATTTGACAGAGGAGGAAACAGGGCTGGCACAGGGAATGTGACGACCACTGTGTGGGCACTGCCCAGGACCCTTGTCTTCCACTGTTAGGCAGGGCCTTTCCCATCAGAACAGACAGCAGTTTTCTCCACTGGGATAAAGGGAGCCAGACGTGTTACAGCAGCAACAATAAGCTCAGCATCAACACCACCTGTGAACCATGCATATTGATGATGACCTTCCTTGGGAGGCTGGGGACCAGCACAAGGGTAAACACCGAAGCCCTCCATACCCAAATGAATTCTTAAATTTTTTTTTTTTTTAAGATCTTGAGACTCTGATGTAACATTCGAACAATCTCTACAAGAAATAAGGCTAATATATAGCAAAATTTTCATTTATCTTGTCCTCAGTGAAAAAGTTTTCCTTTAAGAAGGGAACTTTAAGACATTTTCATAAGCTGCTGATATAGAGTGATAAATATTTCTTAGTAGTTTGGCAAAATGTTTTCAGAGTCTTACAGATTTTTTGTATAGTAATTGTTCTAGGGATCTACCTAAGGATATAATCCAAACACCAAGAAAGAAAATCCCCAAAGATGTTACTGAAAGCAATCTATTTTAAATATCCCAAACAGGGCATGAGCAAGGTCAGTAATGTTCGTATGTGCTGGTACCTTCATAGATTGCATGTTTCTATTTCATAAGTTATCCAGAGGCAAAAATTTATGCAACAGTAAAAAGAACAGGAAAATCTGAATAGGAAAGCCTTGAGTCCCAGCCATAACTCAGTGAAGTCACTTAACCTCATACCTCGTTTCTACGCTGATAAAATAGGGCATAGAAAGGCCTACTCTACTTCTGAAGATCAGATTAGCAAACGCCATGGATAATGTGTATTGATTTGACCCTCAGCACATTTCTTCAGGAACACAAAGAGTGGGGACATTTGCTGGCCCCACAGCCTGTTGAAGGCCATGGGCCTGAACCACATGGTAAGAGCATCGTGTAGACAAGCTGACATTGCTTTTCTATTTTAATAAGCAAAAAAGTCTGTCACCTGTTAGAAGAGAGGCTAGGAAATGTGCTTAACTTCCACATTAACATTTTGGAAAAAGGATTCCCTTTGTCTGGATCCAATCTGCCCCATTTTCACATCTTATGCCTCCGCAGTAGCTACATTTTGCCTTTTTCTGGCAAGTGAAGAACCAAGAAAAAGTGGCATGGGTTCAGCTGGCCAAAAATGGAAGCTTCAGGGTATAATTATTTCTGACTAAGCAGGACAGTAAATCCTAACCCAGCTGGCCTTATTTAACTCTACCACGCTGCAGGTAGGCTCCCAGCTTGGGCTTGCATTTCGGGAGTCCTGACAGTGCCAGGTGCCTTGCTAAGCATTCACCTGTATGATTGTGTTTACTCCGTTAGGCAATACAGTGGTGTTGACACCGTTATTTTCCCTGCAATGCAGATCAGGGGGCTGCGTAGGATGGGATCCCATCCCCCAGCTGCATTCCACTGTGGCCAGCTCTAAGCGCTCCAGGATGACAAGCATGTTCTCATTGGCTAAAGGTTGTTACGACAACCTGGCCAAAACCGATGAGTCTGATGGTGGCAAACGCTGGTTCTGAGCCTCCTACCTTCTGAACACATTCCGGTCTCCCGCCTGCATGAGTGCCACAAGAGTGTTGGTGATCGAGGTCCCAATGTTGGCTCCCATGATAATGGGGATGGCAGCTTTCACGGTCAGCACTGGAGAGTAGAAAACAGTACGTTAGCAAGTTAGCAAGTTTTGGAAGGCAGCTTGGTCATGCTCCTGATGTGCCCCAAGGCAGGCTGAACTCATTGGTAACCCCTCACAGCAGCAGCTCTTAACCTCTTTGGGCTCTGCACCTGGCAATAAATCTGAGGAAAGCTACGGCAGTTCACCATAGAAAGGCACGGGGACCAAAAAAATTTTAGCACAAAATTTCAGGGAATCCTTAGACCTCATGAAGCCCTTCTGTGGGCCCTGGTTTCGAAGTGCCTTTCTGAATTCCTCAGATGCAAGGCCACCTTAAAGGAGACCAGAAGATAGTGTTTAAGGACTTGCATTATTTATTATGGCAAATTCCTCACAGTATAATTTCTTTTTCTAGCAAAATTCGTATATTGCCACAATGTTTTGATGCACGAAAGTATTTTAAAGCAATACCTTTTCCTAATTTGGCCCAGAAAAAGCTCTAGTTAATTGTGGCTAAAATGCTGGCTTGGGCTGAAAAATTCACCTGTTCAAACTGGTCCCATTTACGGAGTCTGTCTTAACTAAGCCAGAGCAAATATCGGGCAGGTTCAAGTTTGGAATGCCAGCTCCCCAAGCTCAGGTGTACCAAAGCGAATGTGTGATGTGATTAGATGTCTTTATTCTTGCCACTGAGAGCAGTGATGGAAATGTCCTGTATCTGTGCTGTCCAATAGAGCAGGCACTAGCCACATATGACCACTGACCCCTTGAAATATAGCTCAACTGAGCAACTAGATTTTCTATTTTAAACTAAAATCAAGATTTTAAATAAAATTAAATAGCCACATATGCTAGCGGCAGCTGGACTGGACAGTACAGTTCTACATAATTCAGAGTCTTCAAGCATCGGGGCCTATTTTCAGATTCAGTTATGAAAATGGAAAGAGGAGGCTGTTTGTGACCCGGAGCGGAACACGTCATAGTTGGACAACAAAGGAGAATAACAGTGACAGTCCTGGCCATGTTCACAGTAATTCCCAGGCTCCCTAGCTGCAAAGGGAAGGAACGTCTGGGCTTGTGGGTGCCTGGACTCACGTGAGGAGGCCACCATGCTGACGACAATGGATGTGGAGGTGCTAGAGCTCTGCACCAGGACGGTCACCAGCACCCCAATCATCAGCCCCGCCACGGGGTTGGACATAATAGAGTTGTTGCTGAAGAACTGCCCAGCCACTTTTCCTGGATAAAAGAACCGTGGTCACATCACAGGTTAGGTGGGCACACAGAGTGCTCAAGTCTCCAGCGAGGGCCAACGCTGACTGTGGGTTGGAGAGCCCAGCCTCTGGCCCTGCTGGTACCCATGGCATCTTGTTTCCTTGTGCATCTTCTCAGCACTGCCCTGATGCCTTGAAACATGCCCCACCCCACTCCCCAGAGCCTCGTTCATTTTGTCCCTCCACTGTGCATCCCACCTCCAACCACTCCATTCACAAGCCCTCCTCTAGCCTCTTCTGATCATGAACCTGGCCTCAACTGTGTACTTGGCCCAATGGGTGCCAGTGAATCTCCTGATATCCTATTTCCTATCTGGGATGTATTTCCGATTCCTAGGATTTATCTTCCAGGAGTGGATCTTCTCAGTTCACCCTCCACCCCGGCCCTGAATCCTCAGCCCCAGCCTCAGCCTGTAATTGAATGCTGGGGTTGTCATTTTTGAGAGTATACCTTTGAGACCATCTATCCATTCCCTGCTCCACTTTATAAAGATGACTGAGGTCCAGAGAGAGAGTGACCTATCGGACATACTCAGAGAGCGAAGCTTCTTGCTAATTCTGCTTTGGACCAGAGGAACTAGAAGTGGCATCCAGAGAGTCAGTACTCCCCTCATGCTCTCCCACAAGTGCTCCCCACCCAAATTCTCCCAGGTCACACACAAAGGTGAGCTCACAAGAGAGGTGCCAATGGGTATAAAAATCCAGTCCTCTGTATCACATGGACCTGAGTTTGAAACTCACTATGCCAATTATAGGCTGTGAACCTCAGTCCCAATCTCTGAGCCCAGCTGCTCTCTATAAATGGGAAGAGCTTTAAAAGGACAGTGTCGTTGAAAATGCCTGTACCCAGGAGGCACCCGAAGTGCTAGCGATCAGTGCTGTCACCCATTTTGGGTACAAAAAAGACCAAGCATGTGGTGATTTCACTTCTGGCCCCTCCTCGCTCTGCACAGCTATGCTCGGTCCTAGGAGATGTTTAGACATTTCCTGCCCTGGATGCAGATTCCCCTAGGCCGGAAACCCTGGTTCTCCAGCAAAGGTCCAGCTTTGATGTCTATAGTTCCTCTGGCCTAAGTGAACATTCTTATCCAATACTCTCCTTAGGTGGGGAGGCCGAAAGAAAAGTGGGATCCCTTAGATAAATGTCCAGGCTTTGTGGACAAAGGAGAGGCTGAATGCATGGAACTGGCTCCAGCCCTGGCCTTAGCCGCTTCAGCCAGTCGCAGCCCTTTTACAGGCCCTCAGTTTTTTCCTCTGTAAAATGGGGCACATGACTTCACATGATCTGGGTGGCTTTCAGTTCTAAAATGCAGCTGAAGAGGGTTTGCTGAGTTGTGAGGGTGAGGGTCTGGACCAAATGAGAACAGCCCCTACCCCCAGACCTTTGACCCTTTCATTCATACCTCCAACCAGCTGGAAGGCGCTGCTGAGAACATCCAAGGAGCAGACGAACAAGTAGAGGAATCCCAGAAGCAGAATGAATTTCCCAATCCCTTGGAAAACACACAGAAGCTTCCCTTTGGTGTCTCTCTCTGTGGGAGAGGAAAAGGTATGGAGGCTTTTAGTGTCTGAAACACTGAGAAGTTCGGCAATGAGCTCAGAACTCCCCCAGCCCCCTTCCCAGCCAAAGAGCTGTAAGCAAGGCCCAGAGGTGGTAGGCAGCCATGGTTGCCATTTCAAAGCAATTACCACGACAGTCCATTTAGTTGAAACCCACAGTGAAGTGCCTCATCAAGCTTTGCATTTGGGAGGAGAGGTTCAGTGTGGTCTGGAGACAGGCAAACTAGGCTCCATGCTCAGCTGAGCCAGTGTCACCACTGAGTGAGGCAGTGAAGGGCACTTACCACCAGCTCAAGTGCGGGGTCAGAGATAATGGCTCTCCCAAGCACCTTGAGTACCACACAGACTTATTTTCTAGAAAGTGGCTGCAAGGTAGCAATCACAGCCTCCATTTAGAAAACCGCTCGCTTTCAAAAGTGGTTCTCACCTCCTCCCTCCCAGCTGTGTGATCTGCAGCCAGAACCTGGCCCTGGACAAATGCAGCATTTGCTTATACCCCAGCTATTCTGGCCATACGGTCTCTGTCCTCCGGAAGCCTTTTCTGACACACGCCCACCCAGCTTTCAGAGCAGGGGCCTCGTCTGCTTTCTGCTGTAGCCACAACCTCCACAGTACCCAGGACCAGCACACATTGGATTGTAAGGACCAGCAGGAGTCGGGTTTGGTCGTAACCTCAGCACTGGCACATTTGTTGAACGAAAGAAAAAAAAAAAATCAAACGATTCCCCAATCACTCCACGCTTTGATTCTAAGCCTCCAAGAGCACTGGGCGACAACCCCAGGCAGGGTCTTCCTTCAAAGTGCGTCGGAACAACGAAAAGTTCTGCAGTGGTACCATAAAGATGGTGAACTCAGTCCCTTCTGCCTCCAGCCGGCCTCATTTTTACCTGACCACTTGATCCCCTTTTTCTTAAGTTCGGGTAGTTCCCAGGGGTCTTCCACCTCTGTGAGTTCCTCTTTGGGCTCCTCTATCAGTGCCGCGGTGGAGCGGGATGGCAGAAGTCCAATCTTGGTTATGGAGGTCCCGGTGTCATCTGCCCAAACAAAGAGCAGAGGCCAGGAGGAATGAGGAACCAAGGCTGAGTCTCCTGGGGTCCCCACGCAAGGCCAGTCTGCGGCTACGTGAGCGGCACTTACTTTTGTCGGTCTCCTTTTCTTTCGCAGCCGTGGTCGACTGTTGACTAGTGGCCCCTTCGATGTACTGATTGGTGTTATGCTGGGCATTTTCCAGCTCAGGCCAAGGAGCCATGGTCTGTGGATGGGAAAACAGAGCTTAAAGAAGCAGACGCTGAAGGAGGTGCACTCAGTTGCCAAGACAGGGAGAACCAGTAGTTGCAAAGATTTGGAGAAGTGGAGGGGAGTGGAAGAGTGGTATGCTGCACCTTCTAAGTGTAGACTCTAAGCACCATATTGCACACCTGTACAGGCCTCCTTCAGCCACTCACTGGCTGTCACTAAATCAAACCACCTCTGTCAGCGTTCTTCCAGCCTAGTCTCTCATCTATGTATCAGTTGCACCACCTTTGATTTCTCTAACTTCTATCTCCACCTCTGTCAGAAAGCAAATGCAAACTCATCCATCTTTATCAACTCATGGTATGCCAAGTCTTCACAATCCTCTAAGGGGCTCCCAGTAGTCTTAATATTTATGGTCATATACATTATATCTGCTCTACCTATCATTGACCCTTCCATGAGTAGCATGAAACACTGGACCTGGTTCAAATCCCAGAGGTGCCATTATCAATGGGTATGTGTTTAGGCAAGTCCCTTTATGCCTCTAAGAAAAAGTGTTGGTTTCTCCACGTATACAATGGAGATAATTCTTCATAGTTTGTAGGGTTATGAGGTTAATGGTGATGCCTATGAAAGTGCCTCTCACCAAGCAGGCATCCAATAAATAGTCACAATTATTACTATGCCATGCTGCCTGGATTAATGGCCCTTTGTCAGAACCTAGTTCTTTACAGGCTTCGATGGAGACTTCCTTAGAAGCCGTTTTCTCTACAAAGCCTCTCAGTTACGTGGAGAGGAAGTATCGCTCTTGACACCACCTGAAAGTCCACCCCTTGTAGTCCTTGTCCTTTGACACACATTAGACAACACAGTCCAAAGGACTGGAGCAAAAAATGAGCAAACAATTCGCAGAAGACAAAGTTACCATAAAATAGGTACAGAATAAAGTTCAGCCTCATGAGTAACCAAAGATAGGCAGATAAGTTTTAATTATTAAATTAGCAACTAAATTTTATGTATAACATGCCATGCTGGAGAAGACACAGTGAGATGAGCAGTGAAGGAAGCTCTGGAAAACAGCTGGCGTACATGCTCCACACATCTCCGACCCAGCAATTTCATTTCTAGGAACTGGAAACCTAGGAATATTTCTCACAGAAAATCAAAAATGCCTGCTTTGCTGTGATCACCTTTTTGGAAAGCATTTCCCAGAACCTGAGCCTGAGTCCTTCCCATTCCTATGAATGGATCTCATTTTTGCTTACCAGAATATAAGCACGACTACAAAAGAATGGGGTTTATGCTGTTTATGACCCACTGGGTTATTAGGTGGCCTTGACGAGTTTATTTCTGTACAGTACTTAGAATAGTTCAATGAATTGGGCAGTGTCACCCCTTAGCGGCTCTGAGGGGTTAGGGTTATTCCCATTTCATAGATAAGGAAACGGAAGCACCCAGGGGTGAAGCCACTTGGCCCAAGGCTATTGGCACAATGAGAATTTCTGACTCCAGAGTCTGTGCTTGCCTCTCCATTACTACATGACCTGGGACACTCAAGGGAGTGAGTCATGCATTATTAGCATCAAAAGTGAGATGTATCTGATAAAGGCCCAGTACTAACTAGGCAAAGGGAAAAGATGCTTCAATGCTCGCTGGAGGAAGTCAGTCAGTCTCCTCCTTACTGTATATAGAATCCAGGGAAGTGAGGGCTCCAGGATTTTGGTCTCTAGGCATCTCCCACCCCTGATATTTGTACAAAAGCATCCAACCTGCATTTGAACCTCCAGGCCTCCTATCTGCACCCCAAACCTTCCTCTCTACTGCTACAGAACGTTCCTGTTGGTGTGATTCCTGCTGTCATCCTCCCAGAATCTCGAAGTCCTCACCCACAGCATCACATTCAGCCAGCAACAAAACCTGCTAATTGTATCTGGGAGCATCTTGGTTTTGGTCTCTGGTTCCTGGTGTCATTTCCCCAGGCTGGGCCTCAGCACCTCCTGCCTGGACCAATGAGGCAGCCTATTTACCTGTTTGGGGCCCTAGTGTCTCTCCACTGGTTAATTCTGATATGCAGCAGTGACCTCATGGATGCCTCGCCTCTGCTCTTGCCCAAGAAGCACCCCCAGATGCCAGTATTTCCTCTTTGTTTTGACAACTAACGGTATCTCCAGACATTGCCAAATGTCCCTTGGAGGTTGAGAACTAATGATCTAGAAGTTAGGAGACTGGAATTTAGATCCCAACTGTCTTGGGTTCAAGTCTCAGTTTTGCCATTTACCATGTGACTTTGGGCTAGTTACTTTGCCTCTCTGTCTCCCCAGATGTTAAATGAGGATAACAATACCTATGAAGGGTTATTGTGATGGTTAAGTGTTATGTTTTAAGTTCTCAGAACAGTGCCTGACACATCATAAACTTCATGGGATTATCAGGTTCATACTAAAACAAGCATGGATATTATAGAATGCAAGGTTTATATAAATTAAACAGGACAGAAAGTTATTTGAGCTTGCAAAAGGCCATTCTAGGCTACTCACAGACCTCCAGAGGTTCATATACGTGGCTCTCTGCTCTTAAAGAAACAATTTGAAAATTGTGATTGCCTTTCTTTCTCTTATAATCTTAATTTACTCTAGAATTATTCTCCTATCTCTTATGCACATTTGTACTGGCTTCTCTACTAAAATTTAAGTTGTAGAGGGCAGGAACCATCTGTCATGCTTTTTTGGTACATAGTAGGCACTTTACATGTATGAATGGAGACATCCACACAGAGGGTTGGCTGAAGGAGTGCACTCAATCTGTGTTGATCAAGACTAGGAAACAAAATCAAGCCTGAATCTAACCGGTGGGTAGCTGACCCTTCTCACTATAAGCAAGTTGGTTTGGCCAAAGTCTGACGGATAGAGCAAATTAAGAAACTGCAACTTGGATGTCACTTCCTGGCAGGGCCTGCCCTGTCACCTCTCTCATTCAGGTGACTCCAGCCTGGGCATCTGCTCAGGGGACTTTATTCCAGTGGTGTAATGGGAGAAAGGATGGACCTTTGGACCGGAGTGTACTGACACCTGTTTGGTCTGGGATGTCCTGTCCTTGTGGACAGAGCATTTGAGAAAGCAGTAAGGTGTAAGGAGGATGATTATTTGCCTATTATTTAAATTATGTTCTAGTGACCGAATTTCTCTGAATCATTTTCTTTCAAGGATTGAACACAACGTGTCTAGCGAATACAGAAAGCATCCAGCTTCCAAGTGGTTTATAACAGTACAAGCAGCGCAATGGGCAGGTTCCCGACGGAAAGGGAGCGGGGAGAGATGGGAGGGTCTTGCGTACATACTTACTGTGAGAGGCCTGCACTGCTTCATTCACTGTGAGATCCTCAGTTACTCCCCAAAAAGCCAAGGCAAATTTCTACTGAATGTCTCTAAGCTTCTTTGGAAATCCTATTTTCCCTAATCTGAGTTCAATCATTTGTTTTAAGGCCATTTCCTCTTTACAAACACTTCCCTGATGAAGCAATCATTTCCCCTCACACAGCACTTCATTTTTTGGTGCATTCATCTAACTCCAACATTTCTCGGGTGTTCACTGTACCTTGAGGTAAGGAAAGGAGGCACGATCCACACACCTAAGCGCTGCCTAAGGTGTAGGCAGTGGGGAGAGCCATCTGACCCAGCCCAGGGCTCTCTGGACCTGCTGCCACTCCCCTTCTGGCTCCCTCCACCCCCAAGAGCTGTTCCTCTCTGGACCTGGGAAGTGGGCAAAAGGAGTGCCCCCGGCAGCCAACCACTATACTCAGCAATGCAAGCACACAAGGCCCCATTCCTTCAGCCCTCCGGGTCAGCGGCCATCAAAATCTCAGCTTTCTGTGCAGGCTGACCCTACAGATCTGGAGGAAAGGCAGGACCTGGGGCAAACTCCCCACGACCAGCGCTGAGCCTAGGCCCCTAGAGTTGCCATCTCTACCGATACCATAGTGCCTGGCACACAGCTTAGGAGGGAACCACACTGTGGGTGAGGGCCAGCTCTGTGGAGTCCTGCTGCTCCTCGTGGGTGACCCTGAGCCTCTCCAAGCAAGCCTGAGTTTCATCATCTCAATAATGGGCCACCATTTCCCTCATTGTTGTAGGACTAATAGATTCGTGAGTGTAGGCGAGAAGCCCTGAGCACAGCACCTGGCGGAGCCAACACTCAGAACTCTGAAATGAATTGCCTCATGAACAATGAACGGCCTGAACTCTGATTTGCCCTGGACCATAAGCCCTTCAACTCAGTGCTCAGCACGGCAGACCCTCAGTAAACATCTGTGTGATAAGTGAACCCAACGCATGCGAGATGAGAAAAGAGCTAACATTTGTTTCGTGTCAGGGGAGTGTCCTATGTAATCCGTGACCTCATTAAGTCTTATAACAAGGCACAGAGAAATAAGTCTCACAACTACCGAGGGATGAGAAGTCAGGATTTGAACATAGGGACTGCTGGTTCCAAAGCTGGGGGTCTTTCCACAGACTTCACCGCCAGGGGCTAAGATACAGCGGGGAGGAATCTTTGGGACCTCAAAACAGCGGGGCACCCAGGAGCCTCAGATGCAGGCTCAGGGAGGGCACAGAGGGCTTCTGGGAAAGCTTGCCTCTCTGCAGGGGTCACTCCTGCCTCAGATGGCTGAGTGCACTCCTGCATTCGGATGGCCAGAAATGCCAGCCAAGAATGCTCTAATGACAGGCTGCTGCTGAGTTCCCACAAAGCCTCTGGCATACCAGAGACCTGGATTCAGCATACGCCAAGCCTTTAAGAGTCCCGACTGAGCAGGAGACACTGAATGGGCCAGACAAAGGACGGAGCCAGCATCTGAGGCCACTACTCCCAGGGGCGTGGCAGACATTGGCACGTCTGGAACCTGCTTCCCTAGGGAGGAGCTTTAAGGACCTTAAAGCAGCGCCCCTCCACCCCTCCGAAGGCTTTCTCCCAACTCCACACCCATCTGTGATCCAACTGTTCCTTCTCCCTGCCTTCCCCCAAGGCCACACTCCTACACACACAGTTGCTGCCTGCCAGAGGAGCAGAGAAGAGACCTCCATTGGGGAGGTTTAGTTCTAATACCCAGGAAGATGTTCTTAATGCCCAGCCAGGAGGTCAGGTTACACTCACACATCTGCTCCCTTGCTCCCCTTCACTGTCCCTCCTGTTGAGCTGGCTGTGGAGACAGCCCTTTGGCTCAACTTCCTGCATCGACCTGTACACCCAATGCCAAGAGGAACTCTTGCAGGGTAAGGACAGGAAACTTCTTGGCTCCTCTGAGACCTGGGTACCAAGGAAATGTGGGGCACCTGGCAGTCGCCCAACCCCTACGCTCCGCATCATTTGGCCTTTCCAACCAGGATCTGCTCTGGGGCCACCTGTGCTCTCAGAAGGCCAGCAGCCCAGGGCTATCAAAGAAGTGAGGAGGAGGTGGCACAGGGCAGTGTCCTGCAGATGGCTGGGACACACTCTGCCGCCAGGTGGTGCGTGGCCCCCAAGAATACAGGAGGGCGACCTCTGGAGCCCCCGCATGCAGGGCAGCGTTGGCACTTAACAGCCAGACAAATGCTCGAGCCCTCTGTGGCAGGCATTGCTGTAAGCCCTGTACACAGATTCCCTCCCTGAATCTCACATGCACTTTACATAGTTCTGCAAATTTATGTATTTATGTAAAGTATTTATACTTTAGTACCAATGTCATCTCCATTCTTTAGGAGATCATCAAGGCACAAAGGACCAGACTGCACACTGTGCCTCCAGAGACAATTCAGACTCAGTCTGATTCCAACGTGCATAGCTGCTCAGGTATTACTTTCTTATACTTTGAAAAAATGACCAAGACTTCAAAGAGTTCTTAGGCTTCCTTTAGCCATCATAAGGCAATATAATCCCCAAAACATGGTGATGCTGGGAGGCAGGCGTGTGGGACAGCAGACAGGGAATCAATTGGCCCCGTTTTTGCTGATGAATGGCTTAGTTTAGACTTTTGATACGCACTAATAGGATTTTGGAAGACATTTACCCTTTCTTTAAACTAGGGCTCCATTGCCAAACCGCTCCTTCAGTGTACTTGGTATTTATAATATTTTAAATTAGTTCTGTAATTAACATGTTAATTATTGTACATTATAGTTGGGGGTCTAAAAAGGCTAATTTATAAAAATAAACACTGCAATCTTTTTGCAACCCTATTTTGCATTTTTTTTTTTTTTTTTGATTCACTGGGATGAATTAATTCCCTGGGATGTCCTGACTACTAGTACCCTGCTTGACACTGCCATTCTGTCCCCAAAGTGGAGGTGAGAGGATGAGGGTGAGGAAGGAAGGTGAGGTGGAAAGTAGCTGGAAATGATAGTAAGTTTATTCCAAATCACTGATCCCAAGCAGCATTTTTTCTTCATTAAACTGAATTCAGGCTATTTTTGTCAGCTCTGTGTCTAATAGCAGTAATCCAGACGTCTGTCCGTCTTCCCACTGCTGGAGACTTCTTTCAGTGAGATGGTTGAGTGATTTGGGTGGATTTTGCAGGAGTAATTTGTTTCAACATTCAAACCTTTTACAAACCCTTCCCTTCTTGCCACCAGTTCCCAACGTTACAAAAACAAAAAAAAAAAAATAAAGAGATCATTATCAGGTGATCAGCTGGCACAGAGATTCAAGCACTCTTAACAATCTGAAACAATGGCCACTCCTATTGAAGTCCAACTTTTTCAAGAATACCCAACAAAGAGCAGGTTAAAGAACTCCAGCACCGGGCGGGGGAGGGGGGACAAACAGGGCTTGAGCAGGCCGCCAACACAGAAATCTCTTGGTGAACCTTCACAGGGAGAAGGATTCCAAGCAATGAAATCCACGAGCTGCCTCCATGAAATCCACATGTTTCAGAAAGCTGCCTCCTTGCTAAGGAAAACAGATTCTAACGTTCTTCACTTCAGTGCCAGCTACCCATGGCAGGCGCCTACCCCGGGGGATCTGAAGACTGAATGAACTCCATCCCACCTCTCTTTCTGGCCGCAGATGCTCAGGCCCTCCCACCCCCATCAAAGCTGCACCTGTGCACATCTTCTTGTGAGCCATTTCCCCAGCCAGCTGGACCGGTACCCTCAAAACACCGGAAAATTGTGGGCTCCGTTCTACCAAGAGAAGCTGAAGGACAGGCCAGCCCATTGCTGACAGCCACCTGCCTTGATGGGACCAGCAAACTAGGATTGTATCTTGCAGTCACTTTAGATAAAGAACTCCGCAAACAGGAACAGCACGTGAAAGTCACACTGGGGTGGAGGGTGTGCAGCCCCGGGCAGCCACGCAGACCTAGGCTTTTTATTTAGCTCAGGAAAAACTGAGATGGTTTTGTTCTTGTAAAGAGAAGCTAAGGCCCAGGAGCTGACGGAGACCTGCCTTAGATCACACAGCTAGTTAGTGACTCAAAAGAGCCCAGGCCTCCTCACTTCTACTGGCACCTCCATTCCTGTTTTTCCTCCCCAAATCCCAGACCCTAAAACAGCTGTAATTTTAGAATCCCCCATGTGTGGCTCGTTAATAACACTGCCAGTAGCAATAATGGAATCATAGGACTTGTAATAATAGCAATAGCAGTAACATTAAGGGGAAACGATCTGAAAATTTATTATTTTTCTCTTCTGCAGCTCAAAGCCAGCCAAGTTCCTTGAGGTCAGCATCAAGGGACATCTAAAAGAATTAAGTAAATTAATTAAAAGTAAATCAAGCTTCTTTCAAGAGCGAGAAGGGAGCAGGAAGCGCCCTTGCCCCAGCGGGAGTACTCACCAGCGCTTCCTGCGCAGGTAATGGACTGAAGGAGACACCCAGGTGAAGCGCAGCGCCCGGGTATATATAGCCAAGGTGTTGCGCAAAGAGGCCGGCGGCAGCTGCTATCATCACGCCCCTCGCACATTCCAGGACCGCCTGCCGCCGCCGGAGCACTGCCTACCTGCCGGCTTAATGAGCCCATCACGACCTCGCCCGCTGCGCCAAGCAAAGAAAGGAGGCCAGGTTGCGGGGAGAAAGCTCGGCAGTTCCCCTGGGCGTCCGAATGACGGCTGGCGTGCCCTCCTCGGCCCCAGCGCGGGCGGCGAGACATCCCAGCACACGCGGAGGCGAGTGGGGCTCCCCGTCTCCAACCTTCCTCCTCCCCAAGAACCCGAAGCTTCTAGTGTAGCTCCCCCCGGGGCTGAAGAGGTCAGATAAAAGCCAACTGGAAACTCAGGGGCAAAACCTTCCAAAACAAAGCCAGGATTGTTCAGCCTTATCTGTTTTAGTGGCCTGGACTCAGCGGTTAGTCACTTGGCCAGCTGGAGCCCTGGGTCCGTGACAGGACCGCGAGCAGCGCTGGCGAAGCCAGGCTGAGGAAGGGTGGGGGTGCTCTCACCAGGAGAACCGCTCCCCAGCAGCTTGTCCCTGCTTTGGCAAACCACAGCCCTCATTTCCCCTTCTGCTCTGCGCTCTGTGTTCCCCGTGCTCCGTCCCGACTGTGAGAAGGCCTGCCCTAGGCAGAGCCCCTCACCATGCTTACCCTAACAGCCAGCCCGGTATGTGCCGGCACACATTTCTCCACTGCCCACATCAAGGCCCTCCCCGGGCTAAGAGTGGTTCCCCTTCTAGTTGAGGCTTTGAGGGGCTGCGGACCGTGACCTAGGATTATTTAGGATTTGCTGAGCTAGGATCAAAACTTTTATCTTATTCCAAAACCCAGGTCTTATTCCCTCTGGGGCAGGGTCCTGGTTCCACAGCTGAGGGAAGTGAGCCTTGGCAGCCCAGCAGCTGCCTACCACTAACACGTAGTGGAAGTGCCCCAATGGAACGAGGCTGGTTTCCTTCCCAAACCACGAGCTCTCTCTGCCACCAGGGGAAGAAGTTAGGAGTGCTTCTTCCAGAAACCCCGAGGGCAGGGCTCTGCTTGGGGCTAAGCAGCAGGTGGTTATGCATGCTATAACTCAGGGGTCATGCTGCCCGAGATCAGTTTCTTGTTCTGCGTCACCACCACCCCCCACTTCCCCTGCCTTCATTGGTTTGCGTATAAAACGGGAATAATGGTCCCTGTCAGTTATAGTAAAATAAGCTAAAATTCTTATAGTACAAAAAACAGTACCTAGCACATGATGAGTGTTCAGTACATTTTAATCACTATCATTTTTCACCAGGAACCTCTGGTGTTGGGAGAAGATGAATATAAAGGTTTGATACTAGACTCTTCTAGAACCTAGGGACTCTGAGGTTATTCCTTCAGTCTCAGATGCCGGTCACATTGGTCCAAAGTCTCCACTCTTCAGATGCTTGAAGAGTGGGGATCAGAAATCAAATCAGCCTGGTCTATTCTTAGAGGGATGACAGTTTTGCTAGTGGGTGCTAGATTTAAAAGCCAGCCCTTGAGACAGTGATCAGCCACTGGCATTTTTTGACACTGGTGTTCATTGAGCTCAGCTCCACCTCCAGCCCTGGGCAAGAGGTCTGCAGAGGCCACGTCCCGGGGCTCACAAGGCAGGACTTAACTGGACATTCATTCAGACAGGCTTCCCCACAGTAAATGAGATTCGGCGTAGGGCACAGACCTAACTGCCTTTGCATCGCCCCTATCACCGTTAATAAGGAGTTAATGGATAGATTGGAATTTCAAAAAACTTGGAAAAATAAAGGTTTTCCTTTTATGTTTCAATTGAAAAGGCAAAATGCTGGTTCAATCAGGAGACCGTTTTTAATGTGTGTGGATCTTGGTGATAGACGAGGGCTGATATCTGATTGTTTTGAATTGTAGTTTATATTTTTGTACAAAGTATGAAGGAATGGTAGACTCCGTGTGTGTGTGTGTGTGTGTGTGTGTGTGTGTGTGTGTGTGTGTGTGTGTGTGTGTCTGACTCTAGACTTTCCCTTTAGGGGAACAGTTTGCTGCATTCAGCATACTTTTTTGTTCCTACTGTTGTGCTATAAGGTAGAATTGATAGAATTAACTTGAGGCCCACCCAGAGGCCGCTGTCATGTCCCAGGCTACAAAACTGAGGTAATATAGATCCACATCCCTTAGTGGGCACAAGGCCAGATGTGTTTCACAATTTAGAACTTTCCATTTTTAGAAAGATGCAAGACATTCCAAATGGGGCCTAGACAGCACTCTGTAATCAAACCATTGATATTTTTGCTATAAAAATATATAAATATTGATACTATGTAGAATAAATTTGATTTTCTATGTCAATTCATTTTAGGGTTTAGCATTACATGAGTTCATATATTGCAGATTAGAGATCATAACTTACTTATTGAGTGTTTGTTTTAAACATTTTAGCTATATTAAGTCATTAATCCTTATAATACTACAAGCCAGATGTAAAGGCCAAGAAATGGGGCCCTAGAGAAATTGAACTTATCCCAGTGTTACAGGACTAATAAGTGGCAGAGTTAAGATGTTAACCCAGTTACCAATTTCACCCACATAACAGGTAAAGTTTTTCACCACCGTCTTCTCTCCTCTTCGTTAGAGCTATTTGGTTGCCCCAAGGACTTGTATGAGAGGAATGAAATAGAATAATGAACCTAGAAACATATGGATGCTTGATTTATAATAACATCACTGCAGAACAGTTGGGTAAAGATAATCTTCGATAAATGGATATCTAATGGCAACAAATGAGATTTGACCCTCTACCTCATACCACACACACACACACACACACACACACACACACACACACACACACACAATCTAAATGTAAAAAGCAAAACAGGATTTCTAGAAGACAATATAGACACATATTCATAAACTCAGGGTAGGGAAAGACTTCTTAAACAGAATGTAAGATGCATTAACCATAAAAAAAAAAAAAAAAGACACTTAAGAGAGTGAAAAGGCAACCCAGAATGGGGGAAGGATCTGGAACACACATAACTGATGAAGAGCTTGTTCTAGAACATGTAACGAATGGCTATATTAATAGGGAAGAAAAATCCAATTACAAATTGGTTAAGACTAGAATAAACAATTCACAAATGATAGTCAATGAACATGTTAAAAGGTGGTCAAAATCACTATTGAAGGAAATGCAAATTAAACCGCAATGAGATTTAAACCCAGGGTTATTTTCAAATCCAGTTCACTCTCATGCAAATGCCTAAGAGAAATCTGCCCATATAATCACCAAAAGATATACACAAATGCCCACAGCAGCACAGCCCACAATTCAGTGTCCATTTCCATTAATAGTATGAAATATTAACTGTAAAACACTCATAGAATAAACTACTATTATTAAGTTGCCATTTTTGGAGTCAAAAGTGGTCACTTAATATGCGATGAAAACAATTTATTATTAGATGGAATGAAATGGATAAGTCTCGTTTCGCAAACAACGCTGAGTTATAGAAGCCAGACAGAAGGGTTCCTACTGTTTGATTCCACTGGTATACAATTCCCAAACCAGCCAAAACTAAATCTTAAGTGTTCAGGAATGCATGCTTAAATAGTAAAACTATGAAGAAAATAAGCACTTGCCTAGAAGTGGGGGTCGCTTTGTTGGGAAGGAGTAAGATTGAGGAAACATGACAGGATTTCTGAGGTATTGTCAAGTGTCATCCTTGATCATGGTACTTTGCTTTGTGATAAGTCCTTAAGTTGTACAGCACTAATTCTACGTATTTTCCTATGAATATCTCACAATAAATACATTAAAAAATTAGTAGTATTGGGGATGGGTATGGGGAAGAGGGTAAGCCCTGAGTTATATCACTGAGTCTGAATTCTTTTGAACCCAGTAAGTTTGAGCAATTTACTGGCTCTGTCTCATAAATATTTACCATAATTGTCAGCATAGCTAGCACTCATACATGGCTTACTCTGTCCGGATGTTATTATGCAAGTAAGCTTCCTTTACTGCATAAGTGTTAGCAGTGGGGCCACTTACAGAAACTCTTGAGTTATCACTATAACTATATTCAGCAGTGACCTCCCTGCTTTACCATCACTAACCATTATTCTGCTATTTCTAACCTGTTGTGGACTAAGAAAACAGCTTACCTCGTTCATTCACCCATTCAGCTGACAATCATTAAAATTGTGTGCAAAGCAAGAGTAAGGTAAACCTGAACGGTCTGATGGTTCTATTTCTGGGCATCTTTTACTGCCTAGACTTATATTTACTTTGGTTAAGTAGAAATTTTTACTACATAGTACTGGGCTAGGTTCTAAGTAGAGGAGGCCATGAGTGCTAAACTCCCACTTGATAAAGACATACCACATTAGGAATAAGAGTGACAAGGTGGTGCCACACAGGTCCTGGGATGATCAGTATGGACCAGATTGTCACTCTGGGCCTCACAGCCTGGGTGGTGGCCAGGAGTCCTATGTGAAGATGTGATTTCCCTGCCATTCAGGTCTTCTTTCTGCTTCCATCCCTCACCCCATCCCAGGGACTTTGTTTGCTCTTGTCATCCCCTCTGCCTGGAACATCTCCTGGATTTATTTTCACATAGACATTCTTCCTTATTGTCTCGGAGACCCTCACTGAACATTTCCCTTGCCTGCAACCACCATCATCCTCTATTTCCTTCATAGATTGTTGTATGACTTTTTGAACAATAGACCTCCAAAAAAATGGTTTCTTCCTGAGTCAAAGGATAGGGATTAGGGGTCCAAATGGCTCCCTAAATATTTCACTTTCAAACTTAAATATTTTTAACTAATAAGGGGCTTTAAAATTATTACAGCTTTTGATCGCACTATTTAAAATTACCTCTTAATTACTTAATTAAATTCCAAAAGATAAGATAATTTAAAGTTGAGGAGGAACTCACCTCTCTGAACGCCATCCCGAAGGCTTGAATCTCCCTTCCGTTCGCTGAGTCTGAATCCAACAGTCCTGTTGGAGACGGTAAAGGAAGCCATGTGAGTGATTCCCAGGTACCCTGTCTGCACCAAAAGATCCCAAGAAGCCCTTTAGGGCATCTCATATTCCCATCAGGTGCAACTACCAAAAAAAACGTGAAAGTTATAGAACCCAATGTGGGTGGAGCTATGGGGGGAAAAAGATGTGTGTGTATTCTCAGGAGACCATGTTGGCAGTGTGACAATAGTGCTTAAAAATGGTCTTCAACTCTGCTTCAGGGCCTGGACTCCCTCATTACCCCCACCCCCCACTCCAAAGTAGTTTGCGTTTAGATGTTTTTAAAGGCGATGTTTATGGCAGCAAACAATTGGTATCACAACTTCAAATTTCACAGCCTTTTCCACATTGAGATATATAATGCTGTAATGTAGGCTAACAATATATTTACTGTTTCATACATAACAAAACCCTCCTATTAAGCAACCATGAGCCAGTGGGGTACCACTGGAGAAGCAGAGAATAGCTATGGATAGAAATAAGATTGACAATAAACGCCGACCTCCACAGGGATAATCTGAGGGTAATATTTTATTGTTATAAATATATACATACATACTAATTTTGAAATTAAAAATTTACATTTTTATCCACCCATTCATTTAGCTCTGTCACTCATTGGCATGGACAAGCCACCTAAACTGAGACTCCGTTTTCTTACCTGTTAAATGGGGGCAACATTTAGACCTGCCTTACCTAACTCATAGATGAAAATTTGATAACATAGCATAAGGAAAGGGCTTTGTAAAAAGTTACACAAATGTATGATAGTTGGACTATATCCACATACTATATGATACACACATTGTTGTTAAATATGTAGAAAAACAAGATAGTCCATTCACACTCCCAATAACTTGCATCAAATGTGTATTTCTCCTCTGACGAGGATGAGAATTGCTTTTAAGACATTCTTATCAGTTATGTGTCCATGTGCTTACCTGAAAAGCTGCTGAAATGCATAGTAAATTTAAAACACCCTCTTGGGTACCTGCTTTCACATGCATAAGCAGCAAGGCTGGGTTGGTTAAGGAGAGGCCTGGCCTGCACCAGGATGGCCGTTATCCATCCTCACACCTCACACCAGTGGACAGGAAGACTTTAAAGAGCGCCCTCTCATGCTGTTCTTTAAATATCTGTTTCTTGGAAATCCAGCCCACCGAGAGGGCTTCGCCAAACATGCCTACCTTCCACTTTACTCCATCCCCACCCCCGTGTTCCTGCCTTTGGAAGGGCAATTCCTTCCAGGGGCAGAAGGAAGTATCTGAACAGTGCCGTTGCTTGGAGAGAGCACACCATCCATCCTGCTTAGCTGATAAGAAAATAAAGTGCCTGAGCAAAGAGTGGGGGGCAGGAGTTCCAGGCAGGGGACACACCCCGGGCGCCAGGCATGCGGAAGACGCGTGCGGTCCATGTTAGTCCGCAGAGTACATGCCCTGTCCAGGCTGAGCTACAGACTGCACATAAAAAGACATGGACCGATGCCACCAGACCTTTGGAATTTTCTGGAGAAACCAGATAGCCAGTTTATTAAATGTGAAATTTACCCCTTTAATAATAATAATAATAATAATAATACTGAGCAGGCCAAACTAAGCAGGTCTGTGGATTGCCATTTTTCATCCCGATGCCAGAATATATTCAGGTATTACATGGTTTGTCCTCTAAGCCCCTTTGTGTTTCTTCCTGCCATTCTCCTAATTCGCTCGGTTCTTTACAAAGTAGGAGAGAATGGCATTCTTCCTTGAAGATGGCTGTGCCAGAGAGGGGCATCCAGGAGTCCAGGCTTTGGGCTCAGTGCCCCACCCTGAGTCACCAGGCCTAGATGAACCAAGGTGCTCCGACTGATGAGAAAATCTCCAGCCTCGTCCTGTTCGTCTAAACTCCCCAGCAGCAAGAGCTGCCGGTGACTGAAGACAAGACCAAGACGGGGGTGGTAACCTGCCATCTTGACTCTCAGCTGTCAAGGCTGAGGCTGGAGCTCGGGCATCCACCCTCTACCCTGAGGGCCAGTGGGCAAGCAGCTTGGTGCTCTGACCGCAGCTGCTGCAAAGCAAGGGGTATAAAGTGGAGTGTACCATAAACGCCTCAAAAAGTGGCTCCAAAAATAACAGCTGAACAAAACCACTTCGAACTTTGGCATTCCTCAGGAGCTTCTTCAGGACCCTACGACACTGTTGGTAATTCTAGAGTTGTTCAGTCAGGCCCTCGAGGTAGCCAGAATTCAGGAAATGTCAGATAAGGTGTTACTTGGTGTGAGGAAGCACAAGTTTAAATGGAGAGCTGCTGAGGAAACGGAACAAAGGCTGACATGATTATAAGCTGTTTTAAACTCTGCTTAAATATGCAGAGAAAAATACCGGAAAGCAACACACAAAAATGTTCATAGTGGTTATCTCTAGTGGCGGGAATAGGTGACTTTATTGTCTATTTTTATATGCTGCTCCAAAAAGGATTTAAGGCAGCTTACAAATAGACAAAGAAAAATTGATTTAAAAACAAATGAGAAAGAAGAGGCAAAGAAAAATGTACGGAAGTAAGCCTGAGGCAGGTGCCACCACAGTGGCCAGGTAGGTAGGGCTTGCTGAAAAAGGCCAAGTGTAGCAGAAAGTCTCAGAAGAGTGTGAGGTAACCCCACTTCCTCCTAAGAAGCAGCTGTGACCCAGCTTCAGCCGATGGCTGCTCTTGGAAGTGAGGGTCGGTGCCGCTATCCCCCTCACATCAGAAATTAAGACCTTAAGGTAAAATTTCAGAATTTTTGATGTTGGCTCAAAATTCTTTAAAAAAAAAAAAACAACTCCAAAACCCAACTGTAGGAGCCAAACGAAATCCATCTCAGACCAGGTGCAGCTCCTGGCCGCTTGCTACCTCACTCCTTCTGCCCAGTGTCACTGCTTAGTTCTTCCTGGAACTTAGGCTCTTGATGACCATAGAAGACACGCTGCACGAAGGCAGGGATTTGTCTCTTACTTCTGTGTCCCCCAAAACTAGAGGGGTGCCTGACTCAAGAGTAGTGCTCCATTGATATTTGCTGAATCAATGACATGGGAAAGTTCTATGCCATCGACATCATGACCTGTCTCTGTGCCAGTTTCTTCATCGGAACCTGGCTCATCTCGGGAAGGCGCCCAGGAGCCCGCCTGACTGCAGGCATCACGCGCACAGCACCCAGGGCCTTCCCGCCATTAACGACGATGTGGTGGCCCCTTTGTCTCTCTCCTTGCACAATGCAGAGGGCAAGGAGGGGCTCCCTGCCCCTGTGTGTTTGTTTACACTGGGCAGGTGTCCAGAGGATTGTGCTGGGCGCTGCTGTTGGTTACCAGGAACAATACAAGTTTTTGTCCTTAAAGGAACTCAGTAAAACAGATCTTGTCCCTCCCTGGCTAGAGGCTTTATAACCCCTGAGAAAAAGCAGGGAGGTTTGGTTTTCAATTGCCACCTTTAACTGTTATTTATTCTTTCTGATCTCTCCCCTAGAACTGGAATGTGTCTCCTAGAAAAATGCAGCGGGCAGCCAGAATGGAGCAAACACGACCTCATCTGATTTCAGGAAGTGGGCCTTTCCCGTTTTTGGGTCACTGGACAAGGCACATAGTCCCTCCCCTTTACAGTAAGTCAGGGCAAATGTCGCTTATTTCCTGGAAGATTTTAAAGACCCCTTCTGAGATGGCCTAAGGAGATGTTAATACAATTGCTATCATTCTGTACATATGCTATGATTTCCCCATGTCTCCCATTATTAATGTGAGCATTTGTGTTATTCAATTCTTTGAAGGTATTGACTCCACATCTTGCAAATGCCTCTTCCCGATCCCCTGCTGAGAAATGGGTGGGCACCTTTCCCCTCCCTTCGCCCTCTTCCTCCCAGACTGCCCTGCATCTAGCAGAGGTTTATGGGTACCAGGGTGTTCTCTCTGCCATTAATAGGGTCTTATACCTCCCTAGGGGTGCAGTACCCCCACCCACATTCAGGGAGGCTATCCTTCCCCTGTCCTAAGTCCCTGGACCTAAGGAGGGGCGGGGGAAAGTCCACATAATTAAGCTTGGAGGTGATGCCAGAAACACCCTCAGGCCCCAGCTACCCCCCTCCTTGCCTGAGGGGAAATGGGTAGGAACCTCTCCCCTGTAACGAATACCACAGGGCTTTGGAAGTCACTGTATTTACCTGGAGTTATATATGACAGCTCGGGGTTAAACTTCTACCGATTTGGGTTTATTATCCACATGTTTTGTCCATTACCTAAATTATGCAGCTAATAAGTGACAAAGCACAGATAACTCAGTATACCAAAACCTACTGCTTTTCACCTCTAAACTTGCAGCAAGCCACAAGACTCATTGTTTAATTCTAACAATCCTAGGTAATCTGCTCGTTTAATCTCCATTTTATAGACAAGAAGCTTTGGCTCAAGAAAGGCTCCTGATGTTTTGCTCAAAAGTTACAAGGTTAGTTTCTGGTCTGATCAGAATTCAAACCCAGAGAAAGCACTACTCTGCACAGACTCTCGCAGGCTTAAGCATGGATTTGTGCACCCATCTCTAATGAAACCCGAGAGGTCTCTAACAGATGTTCTCCAGTGGGCAGCTCAAGGACATGTAAGAACACCATTACACTGGGACCCACCACCTAGCTGTACTCCCAAAGCATGAGTCATTCTGACGTCCTTCGTCACTCTCTGCCAAGCAGGACCATCTGACACCACCCTTCACCACCTTTCCAGAGACCAGCGCTAGGCTCTAAGTCCCTCCCTCTGACCCCAGAGCAGTCTTCTTACCTGGAAGGATGTAATACCGTTGCTGTCTGAGAAAGAAGACACTGAGCCTTAGGCAGGATGAGCAGAGATGTAACCTAGACTGCGGTGCCTGCAGCCTCCTTAAATCTACTCCACCCAGCTCCCACCTTAGGGTGGGACAGCCCCACCCATGCCAGCTCCCTCCCTAAACCTGATCTTTTTGCAGCCTCCTCTCTAGGGCTGATTTTATCCTCTCTTGTCTGGCTTAGAAACCCAGCCTTGGGGCTTGTTCCTGGGGTCTTTCATACTCACTGGGGTCCCTATTCAGTCTGCGCAGGGGTCTCTGGCTCACAGACAAGCCCTGGGGGGCATTAGAGACTATGGCCACTTGGACCAGCCCATTGGGATGTCCCTCACTAGGGAACAAGGTGAGGACATTGGCAAGACAATTCTAAAACCCATCTGGAAAAATAGAAAAGGCAAGAATAGAAGAAAGTTCAGAAGAAAGTAAACGAGATGCAACGGGCCCTGTGAGATACCAAAACACACTGAAAGCCCTCAGTTATCAGAACAGCCTGGTCATGGCCTCAAAGCAACAAGATGGATTCATTGAATAAAACAGTCCAGAAGCAGTCCCCTGTTAAAATTTGATAAAGAAGGCATCTCAAATCAACCTTAAAGTCAAAGATAATTGATAAATTTTCCAGTGTACTGATTAGCAAATTGAAAAAAAAAAAAAAAACCATTAACTTAGACACAATTCATATCGTATATCAAAATTAATTCTATAGAAACATACTTTAAAACTCAGACCCCAGAAAAAAAGATGAGTGAAATAGACAAAAGAGCTATAGATTTGACATATAGATATATAATTAAGCAAATACAGTGATAAAAAAATATCCTCATTCAAGAATAAACAATGAGTTGCTGTCTTTTGTGTTTTTAAAGGTTATTCATGTTAGTAAGTGACAGACTAAGAGTCCATATATGAAAGGAGTAAGCAGAAAAATCCACCAGGAAAGACATAGATCTATTAATCTACATAATTACATTATTTTTGATGCGAATTTTTTACGAGAATTTTGACAAAGAACAAAAAAGCAGCTCATTGGCCTTAGGCAACCAGTATTGTCACCCCTCCCCCCGAACTTCCATCCCACCTCTAACTATCCCCCCTCCCACACCCCAATCCTAGTAGGGCTGTGATCTGAGGGCTAGCTATGTCATTCCTGCTGCAGACCCCTGGCTGGGAACGTGGCTTCTAATTTACTAACTGAAGAATGTCAATAATCTTTTGAACTACATCTTAAGACTGTTCAAAGACACTTCCCCTTTCTAGCAACATATGTTTGAAATATTTATATCCTATGGTGATGAGCAATGGAATACAAGATATTCTCTTGTGTGGCTGGTAATTCAAGTTGATACAGCTTTTGGAAAAGGTCGGAAACCTGTGTTAAGAAACATAACATTATTTTTACCCTTTGGCCTAGTAATTATACTTACAGAGACCTACATTAGGAAAAGATTCAAAATATATGTATGACTATATTCATTACAGTCTAAAGAATAAAGAAAGAAGCATACTACATGTCCAAGATGAGAGCATGACGAGTAAATTATACTTTCACTAGGTAAACAAGACTATTTGTGACAACTCTAGAAAAATAGCATGTAGGAAAACAATGTAGCAAGAGTTTATGATACAATGCAACAAAGAAATGCTGAATTCAAAACAGAAATAGGTGGTTAAGAATAAAGTGGAAAAAACTAGCTAAGCAAAACAGATGAGCTGCATCCAGATGTCTAAGAATGGTTGTGTGAGTGGGGGTAAGATTAAAGGTGAGGAGCAGAGTGAAGAAATAACATAGTCACTACAATCAAGCTGCTAAATTACTAAAATCAAGCAGGTTTAGGCATGAGGAAACAATTCTGTTCTTGTTTTAACTAAACTGGGAACTTAAACTTTTGAACTTTCGAGTCCTGTGTCAATGCCCGGATATAAGTACATCAAACCTCCAGAAAAGTCTCTGTTTACCCTGCCTGACATCCAGTGCCGAGACCACCAGTCACGTAGAAGATGACCATCCAAGAGGCTAAGAGTGCAGGACTGATGCTTCTCAAGAATGTCCGTTCATTCTAAGAAACTGTTAACACACACAGATCTAAGGTAAAGTCCAGAGCCTGAAAATCTACCTCTATGAGGTTAGGGCAGAGAAGGACGGAAGAAAGAAGGAGGGCACGCCAGCCCGACAACTAACAGAGTTTATTAAGGAAACGTATGTAGGAGGCGCACCCCAGGATGAGGGGTGCAAGACAAAGTCAATATTCTCTGCACTGCTTGACAGGGGTCAGAGAACTATACTGGGTTAAGGGTGGGATGGGGAGGAGGAATAGTCACGGGTACTAGTACGTAAATACCACCAGGTGTGGAAATTGGTTTGCATGCTTGACCAGGTCGGGACAATAACCTGTTCCAGGACCTAGCACATAGCAGGAGGTAGGAGAAGGATGTTGATTTATGTCAGATGGAATATTAATTACAACCAGACAATCTCTAAGGGGATTACGAGAAGCAATCTCCATTCTGGTCGGGTCCAGCTCACTGGCCCACAGCAGTCACGTCACGGAACAATCTGTCCTCCCCAGAACTTTCGGCTTTGCTTTCTCCTACAGAACACTCTAGGAATTGCCTATTGTGTTGCTGGTTAGCAAGCCCTAAGACCCTTGAATAAGTCTTTATCATACGTCTCTAGCAAAGCCTCCAGACTCTTTTTGAGTTTGTTTAACAAAGGGAGCTTTTTGAATGTTTCTTATTTTTCCAAAGTTTCTTCGATGGAGTTTCCTTCTGCAATTTTATGTTTTAAAAAGCACACGCCATAAAATCTTTTATTTGACAAATGTACTTCAGCAGTTAAAGAAACACACGAAGAAAAAAGATGGCAAGGGAAACAAAAGACAAAGGGAGAAAGAAAAAAGGATTGAGATGCTAGGAGACAGAAACAGGCAGAGAGGAGAATGCGAGCAGAGAAAGACGTCCAGACTTCCCAAGGGAGCAAGACCAACGCGAAAAGCAGAGGCGACGCAGAGGTCAGACAGAGACAGTGATGGAGCCACTCAGATGTGGGCGGACGAATGGGGTGCAAGGATGCAATCAGAAGAAAGTGAAGCGGGAAAGAGTCAATTCACCTACCTTATCTATAAATGTGGCTTTTTCAAAAAATATAACCCTCCAGATTAAAAAAAAAAAAAAAACTGGGAGTAGGTAGTTACTATCAAATTTTAGACATAATAACATATTCATTCCTATTTAAAGTTTGAAAACACTTGGGGTTCTTCATAACTTCTCTTTTCTTTACCTTCCGTGGGGACAATGCTACATCTGAGGAGTGAAAGGCATTAAATTTCATTTTGCAGAGAGAAAAAGAGAAAAATGACTTCAAGAAGCAGCACGACCAAAATTCCGTATCTTGGTATCTGAACGATAAGCGTACTTCTTTCATACCTGCCCTGCAATCTGGGTGAAATTAAGAGGAGGTCCAGATGTGGCCCACAGCTGGACATTGTCTTTAAAATTCTCTTCCTAGACAGCCCTTGCTATTGCAGATTAGACATAATACTACTACTGATGATAGCGTCGTTTATCATTCACCTACTGTGTGCCTCGCTGTAGTCGGTCTTTGCATATGTTATTGTTTAATCTTGACAATATTAAAGATAGTTAATACAGGTCGAGGCCCTACAGCACCAGGCCCAGCGGCCAGCACTCTTAGTTGCCATTTAATCCTCACAATGGCCCTGTGACCTAGGTACTCCTAGTATTCCCACTTTGAGGAGATAGAGCATTCAGGAACGAGTCCAAGTTGCTATTATTCACTGATTCTGAGATGGGGAAACAAGAGTTCAAAGAAAGTCGATAACTTGTCTGAGAGCACCCAGCTCGTGAGGGACAGAACCAAGGATTTGCGGCCTGTTCTTTCTGCCACTGCCGCAGAACCAAAGCCTTCCAAGGTGGTTCTGAAACCTCCTCATTCCTCGAATTAATCGCCTCTCTGCTTAAAATAACTACTGGCATCTAGTGGGCAGAGGCCAGGGTTGCTGCCAACATCCTTCACGGCACAAGACAGGCCCCCACAACAAAGAAAGGTCCAGTCAAAAACGTCATGAGAGCCGAGGCTGAGAACTCCTGGGCTAGTGTGTTTTTCTGTTGTCTTCAAAACCGATCGATGCTGTCACTTTGCAGCGTGTGCCCTAAACCCGTGTCCTGTCTCCTGGGTGGTACTGCTCTCCCTACTGCTTAGGAGACTCACAGTGTGGAAATTAATTAATTCCTCTCTTCAGGAGACACACGGAAGTGACCTAAAGGAACGTCGGATGATTGAGTTCTTCTTCCAGGCCCTAGAATAACAGATTAAGGGAGTTTGACGGAAATTTGAAATACCCAGTACAACAATGGAACCTGAGTGAAAAGATACAGCTGCCTCTTTGATTCTAATATTGTGTGGGGGACCTAGAAATTCTAACCCTTTTTAGAAAAAGGGAACACTCCACAAAAGATTGCTGGACTTTGTACCTGGTATCAGAGAAGCTCGGCGAGCGGTCAGGTTCAGGAACCAAGCTCTCGTAATCTAAGTGATTTCTGGTCGTTCTGATACCCTCATCCATCTCAACCTTCTGCAGTTTTGGCATTTTTAATAAATCCTCCTTTCTTACAACTGCATTGTTCTGGATCCTTGCCAGCCTCTGGGATTTGTGCTGCCGCTGACGAAGGGGCCCCGACCCGCTTTGAACAAGTTCCCTCCTCTGCTTTCTCTAAATACAACTGTTACCACCACCCAAGGTCACAACTTGGGGTCCGTGGGCCTCTTGCAGCCTCGCTGCTGTCACAGGTGTGGCTTGAGTTGCACGTGACTCAGGCAAAGCCTTAAGAGATCTCATCAGACATTATTGTACTCTCTGTGAGCTGTGGGTGCCACCACATGTGAACAACATAAAGGAAGAAAGTAGTTCATCAAGTTCAAGGTCTTCAGGATTAGACAAAAAAGACACTTAAACATCCCAAGAACAACAACAAAAATAAACAAAAGCTCACAAAATCAAATCTAATTCAAAAAAATGTAATCTGATAGTGTAGCACTCTGGATGATGATATAGACTTCTGTAACTAGATTTGGGAGTGTTTCCTTCAAGAGTTTTGGAGCCCTTAACATAATGTCTATGAAAAGAAGGCTTAGTTCTGGAGGGACTTTTTTTCCTTTGTTGAGTAAGGAGAGGAATTAAGAAGAGCTACAAAGTCAACCAAACCTAGACTATCAACATTTTTTCTGTGATAAATTTAGAAGTAATCTGTACATATCTGTTATTTAAATTTTTTGAAATGTTAAGGAAAGTTTAACATGTTACTATTTATTATATCCTAACTCAGTAATTTTAATTTGAAAAGGATAATTGCATAATTGATTTAGACTTCCAAATTTAAACTGAAATTGTATTAAATTTGTAAACCATATTGAGTACTCAAGAGAACTTAAAATCCATCATTTTAAGGTTTAATTTGTTAGATTTATACAAATTATTTATCTATCTTGGAAAGTTCATTATATTTGACAATTGCAATAATTTAAAGAAACCAAATATATTAAAAGCATATATAAAGTTTAAAATGTAAATAAAGTGTTTTTATAATTGGTTGTTTAAACTTTAGTAGATTTATAAATAGTACAAAGATATTTGTAAACTGAATTTAAGAAGATGATGAGAGAAGTAGAGGTTTAAAAAAATTGGAACTTGAACAAATTTAAAATGATATTTTAAAAACTGAAATACTTTTGGAATAATCTTTTCCATAAAGAAAACCCAATCTCAAGGGTACGCACACAAACAAAACAAAACAAACAAACAAAAAACTTACCCACTTGACAACCGGGTTGATCTTGAACGCAAGTTTTTCTGAGTATGTGACCCAAAGAAGTTTAAGAACCTCCTGCTATGGCAAGAATGGCTTGTACATCTCTCTCCAGCCCCACAGGTCCTAGTGGCTGCCGTGGAGCATTATCTGATGTCCCACCAGCTCCCATTTTTATGGTAGTGACCCAGGTCCCTCTCACAGAAATTCCCTCCCTCCACTCAGCAACCCAGACTCTCGGAGTACATGTGCCCTCCCCTTTGCCGAAAACATCCAAGCTCTTACTTAATTCTATTGCTCTTTCTATTGAATTTTCCATTTCTATTGGTTTCTGCAATTGCCCACTTCTATTGCTCATTTCTAACTGATTCTATTGGAAATCAATACAATTAGGCAATTGGTGGGATATTTCCTTCCCCTTTGCCACGAGCTTCTAAACTGCCACAGAGCCCTAGTCCTCCGAATGTTCCCGGCATTTGATCCCTTCCTCCCAGTCCGACCCTCACCCTGACTGCAGCGTCAGCGCTATGGTGGACCGGAAAGACAGCTCTCCTGCCCTGAGCACTAAAGCCAGGCCGCTGGACACGAAGTCCTGGCATTGCTGCTCTGTGGCTGGGGACAGCTCTCTGTGCCTCCACCTCCCGTATACGCAGTGGGAATGGGAACGACAGCTACCTCAGGCAGCTGTTTTGAGTTCATCCGCACTGAGCTTGGTACAGTGCCTGGCACACAGCAAGTGCTTTAAAACATTAGCTGTGATGCTAATTTATTATCTGACAAGTGCTAGCCTCAGACACAGACTTGTCCTTGAGGAGTTTGTGTTCTAGTGGGAAAGTCAGACCGAGAACAGGTCATGTCAAGAACTATTGTGCAGGATGTGATTCCACAGTGTAGAGGTTAGCACGTCTGCTTTACACACAGAAGGTCCTGGGTTCGCACCCCAGTGGAGCCACGGTCCATAGTCTATGGCCATGCCACCCTGAATAAGCCCAATGTCTGATCTCGGAAGCTAAACAAGATTGGGCTTGGTTATTACTTGGATGGGAGACCACCTAGGAAGACCAGGTGCTGTAGGCATAGATAATAATGATGATAAAAAAGAAAAAACTATCATGCAACACATGTGCCTGAGAGTGTGACAGCAATGTGTGGGCTCTCACGTAATCCTCTCGAGCTGCTTATAAAGGAGATTCTTATACTCCTCCCCCATTTTGCAGATGGGGCCGCTCGGTGAAAGGCCAGGACTCTCCTGGGATCCTAGAAGGGCCACAGCGGTCCTCAGAGCTGATCTTCTTGCTCATTGCCTCTTGGCAGCTCTGGAAGGTGCCTGGTGCAGCTAAGATTCGGAAAAAATAAACTCCAGCTGAGTTTATGATACAGAAGTTCCCTTGCATCAACAACCACTTGTGTTCATCGGGCAGGTTCTCCCCAAGAGGAAGCTTGGCAGAAAATTACCAGTTGTCACTGGTTGCTTCCATGTGATGGGGCTGGCTGCCTGGGAACCACGGGTGACAGAGGGACTCTTGACTGCACACCTTTTTGCACTTTTGAACATTGAGCCACCTGAATATATATTATTAACTATTCAAAAACAAATACTAGCATTAATGTTCAAAAATTAAAAAAAGAAAAGAAAGAAAAGGAAAAGAAAAGAAAAGAAAAAAGAAAAGGAAAGAAAAAAGAAAAGAAAAGAAAAAAGAAAAGACCTACGAATTATCTTCAAGAGAACCCTGAAGTTGATTAGCCCCTAACTGCGTTCAGTTTCAGCAGACTCTTGGTGGGTCCCCCAGAATGACCTTCCCTGGCTAGTGAATGAGCCAGCCTCTACAGGGTTAACTCACTCCAAGGGTCCGAATTCTAGATTCCCTGGACATACAGCTTTTCACTAATCTCAGATAAGCCTGGAGTGATAGTAGGCCCAGAAGTTTTTCCGCAGGCCCCAAATGATCCGAACTCAAGAACAAACTTTATAGGACAATTCCCAGAGAAGGCGGAGGAGTTATAACCCGCCTGACTACTCTCTCGGTTCATTGGAGGCGAAAAAGAAATATCATAGCCAGTAGCTCACATTCGGGATTAACTGTAGGATACAAAGTGGCATCAAACCCACAGCCATTGTGAGGGAAGCTCACTTCCTTCCTTCTGGTTGGGCAACAAAGCTCACAATAAAGCATTGACCGAAAAATGAAACAGGGGAGAAGGTGTCATGGAGTGAGGAGTGGCACTGAGGAAGAATTCAGAAACCTAAGCGCGGGTCCCAGCTCTGTCACCAACCCAGGGCATTTGGGTCGAGCTCCATGTTTCTGAACCTCCGAAACTGTGAAACGGCAGAGTTGGACTGAGGTCCCCTCAGTCCCCTTCTGAGCGCTGATATCTCGATTCCGGGCTTGTCTTCCGACGGTCTCCTCTCCCCCTCCTTTACAGTCCTGGACCCAAAAGCGAGGGTCCCGGATAACTGGCAGTGTGCAGGAGCACCACTCCAAGGCAGGGGCAGGGCCGTCATTCCTTGCGTACCTGTACCTCTTCCCCCAGAATGCGGAGTCCCCATTTTTCTGCACGTGCTGTTTCCCTCTCATCCTTCGCTCCCCTTCGGCATCCCCAGGCTGCCTCAGTTAATATTCGCTTTTGCCTCTGGACTCACAGTGATGAGTATCTTGTTGTCATCTTCGTCCTGCTGAGCTGCTAGCGTCTCTGAAAACTGTTGATATGGCGGTGACCCCAGGCTCGAGACCGAGAGGCAGTTTAACGCAGTCAGGGACTTACAAACCCCTCAGACTGCGGCTCACATCCTGTACGTCCCAGAGCGTGTCCTGCGAAGTGCTGCCTCTCCCCAATCCCCGGCAGCAGAGTGTGCAGGTTGTCTCCATCCTCCTCAGGTTGCCTCAGATGACCGGACCAGAAGTTGACACCCCAACCCGAGCCGGACCCATAGGCCCTCACCTGGAAAGTCGAAATTGTGCTAAGAGATTTTGACTGCATCAGCCAAGGAATCGTGAGGCTGTGGACAGCCATTTTCTAGCCGGGACGCAGAGAAAGTCAGTTTTCAGGGAAAGAGAGAGATGAATGACGCAGAAATGTAAAGAGGGCTCAAAACGACACTTGGAGACAGCCCCGTGGACATGCCTGTCCCTGATCGGTTTGTGGTCAAGAGCTGGGGAAGTGCAGGTTTGTGTGTTTGGGGCTGTCCAGCACTCAGCGCCTTCCAAAACATGTCCCTATTTCTTTTTTTTGGGGGGGGTGACTTTTCTTTGCTGTGAGTCCCCTTGCAGGGACTGGTCATCCCAGGGCCCCGCCTCACCATGCTAGGGGGCAGCCAGACCCTGCTGCCCATCCCAGAGGCCTCACGTAGAGGGGCGCGTCCTAAGCTGGACGAACACGACGGACTGCAACTCCCAGGACGTGAAGCTGGGTGACAGACTGATGGGGGTCATTCAGCCCAGTGACTAAAGTGGTGGCCGCCTGCCCAGGTAGTCCCTGCTGGAGCTGCTGGCTGCCTTGGGGCCTGCACCATCTGCAGTTAGCCACAAGCTCTGTGTGCCCCAGCAGTCTTTCTTAAATTTCCTTTAAGACTATGGCCATGCTATACCCTGAACAAGCCCGATCCTGTGTCATCTGAAGCTTAGCAGGGTTGGGCCTGGTTAGTACTTAGATGGGAGACCACCTAGGAGGACCAGGTGCTGTAGGCATAAAAAAAATAAAATTAAATAAATAAAATGAAATAAAATAAACAAATTCCCTTTGTTTTAGCACAACCAGCGTTGGTTTCTCTTGTTTGCAACTAAGAGGTCCTGACAGATGTTCTCAGTTCCGGCATCTGCTTGGGTTCCATGAGCCAGCCCACATACATCCCCTGAAGTGAGCATGAGGGGATTTCCATTTCTTATGACTGAGAGTCCTTACAGGTTAGAGGTGGACCCTGGACAAGTTACTTTGCCTCTCTGATTCTCAGTTTCCTCATCCTGAAAAGGATGTTACTGATTCCTACTGTGCAGAAAAAAATAGAAGGATAGCACGCAATAACAATAATAAAGGTGATAACGAACAAATGTTAGATAGTGCTTAACAGCCTCCTTGAAATGCTCCAAGAGTCTACATTCAACCCGCATAACAACCCTGGGAAGGAAGTGCTCTTAGCCTCATTTTAAGGGTTAGGAAACTGAGAAACAGAGAGGCGAAGTAACTTCCCCAAAGCCACACAGCTAACAAATGCCAGCGTGCCTCATACATGTTTTATTCTTCAGTAAATGGTAGCTATTAAGTGTTCTAGTTAAAGGATTTCACAAGCCCCAAAAGTCTTGTTATGATTTAGGTAACATCCCACTTGGGAAGGAGAGGTTGTTCAGGCCTCCACCAGAACAATAGCTAATTGGCTGTGGAAGGTAGTTGCAAAATGTGAACTCACTCATCTCTTTCCCTTTCTTTGTAGGATGGTCCCAGAGACCTCACCACTCCCATGGCTTCAACCATCCCTCTATGCACAGTCATCCCACAACTCTGCCTCCAGCTCAGGCCTCCCTCCTGAGCAACCAGCCCATCCACCCAACTGCCTGGTGGACATTTCTGCTCCAATGACCCCTGGGCACCCCAGACTCAGCATGGCTTGAGATAAACACTGCATCTGTATCCCAAGCCTGCCCTGCCTCCAGAGCTTCCTGCTCCGGTGAATAGCGAGCGTCATCATCCTATAAGTTTCTTAAACCAGCTGCCAGGGGTCGCCTCACTTCCTCCCTCACCCCAAATCCAATCAATCTGCCTTGAAACCTAATCTACTCTACCTGGATAATCCTGCTCTCTCCATTCCCTAGAGCAGACCATCGACCATAGCACGTGCTCCATCCTGCAACCCTTGGTCTCTAATCTCTCACACCCCTCCACTCCAACACCACATCCCACATCGCAACCAAAATGACTCTTCTGAAGTACAAATCTGACCAGTTGCTGCTCTGCCTAATTTCCAGTAACTTCTCCTTGACGCCAAGATAAAGTCCAAATTCATTTTTATAGCTTTTAAGACTCCCTGATCTAGATTCTGCCTACCCTCCAGTTGTAAACCTTGAGATTTTCCTCTCTGACACTTCCTGCTTCAGACATGCTAAATGTTCCCCTAGGTTTTCATTATTCATTCAACAAAAATTTACGGAGCCCCTGCAGTGAGCCAGGCACCGGGAGTATAATAAGACAAGCATGATTTCTGTTCTCATGAGGTCTACACTGAGCTGGTTGACTGTTTCATCTCTGAGATCTCAGCTTACATATCAGTTCCTAAAAGGAATGCTCTCTGTCCCCTAAACCAGGTTAAATCCCTTGGTCTTTGTCCTTAGATTATCCTGTTCTTCTCTGCCATAATATTTACCACACCTTATTACTGTTCAAACTCTCTCTTTCCTGCCAAACTGCCAATCCATAGGGATGGGCACTATCTCTTGCTCACCTCCAAGCCTGATATATAATAGCCGCTCAATAAATAGTTGATGAATGAATAAATACATGAATAAATAGCATTATGTTAAGCAAATACACATACTTCTGGTTTTCCTACATGACTTAAGCTTTCTTTCTTTAAAACACACACACACACACACAAGAAAGACCATGCTATGTTTACAATAGCTCCCACATTTAGTACTCCATGAGTCTGAACAGATGGACAAGTGTGTCTCCATGCTGGAAAATGAGAGTTAGTAAGGATGGTCAAAGTAGGTAGGAAGCATCTTTAGGAGACGGAGGCACCCTGGAATTTATAATTACATAATTTGATTATTCTCCAGAGGGGCATGAAGTTCCTTGGGTCTCAGTACTTGCTGTACAGTAGAATCATGTGGGAAGGTCGACAAAATACAGATGCCCAGACCTCTCCCCCAGAGACTTCAATTCAATAGGTCCAGGTTGAGGCTTGGGCAATGGAAAAGTTTTTAAAAGCTTCCTAGGAAGTTCTAATGTATAGCTAAGGCTGGGAAGGTGTGGAGCCTCCTGAAATTTAAAAGGCCTTGGCCAGATCCAGGTCTGCAGATGTGTTGATAATCTATTAAGGATTCCTGGGTAATGTATATGCAGACCAAGACTTATAACATAATTATAGGTGAAATCCAGAGAATGAAGACAGAGAAAGAAGCCAGGACCAATTAACCATCGCTCCTAGTTATACACTTATTGGACAGATGGACGGATGGATGGATGGACGGATGGATGGATGGATGGATGGATGGATGGATGGATAGATGGATGAGTGGGTGGTGGATGGATAAATGAAAGAGTCTATAATGGGCAAGAGCAGATCCTTTATACTAACAGTTCACTGGGAAAAAATTAATGAATAATCAAGCTAGTACATAGTCATAGGCAATGATGAAAACAATTCTTAAAAAAATTAAACAATATTAAATCAGAGAAATTTTTGATAACATAGACCCCCCAGTAGCTGAAGGGTCATCCACTCACTCTTCCCACTCACTCATTCAACACGCATTTATTGAGCACCTACTATGTGTAAAGCACTCTTCTAGAAACTAGGAAGGATACAGCTTGCTTGAGACTAAATTGTATCCACCCAAAATTCCTATGTTAAAATTCTAACCCTGAGAATGTGATTGTATTTGGAGATAAGGTTTTAAAAGAGGAAATTCAGTTAAAATGAGGCCATGAAGGTTGGCCCTAACCCAATATAACTGGTGTCTTTATATAGAGGAGATTAGGACCCAGACATGCATAGGGAGCAGAACATGTAAAGACATAGGAAGCAGACAGCCATCTACAAGCCAAGACGAGAAGCCTCAGAAGAAACTAACTTGCTGACACCTTGATCTCAGACTTCTAGCTTCCAGGATTGTGAGAAAATAAATGTCTGTTGCTTAAGCCCCCTCAGTCTGTGGTACTTTGTTTAGCAGCCGTAGAAGTCTAACAGCTGTAAACAAGACCAAGCCCCGTTTGACAACGCATATATTCACCAAGCATTCATTTTCTGAGGGTCGAGTGAGTACATTTTACATATCTATCTACTACTATATTTCAAAGCAATGTAGTCGCTGTTGAGTTTAATAAAATCCATACTCATTAAAAGAGTTCCTTAATACTAAGTGGCCTTTTGTCATTGCATATATTTTGTATTGGATAAACTCTCAGTTGGGTATCAGCTTGTCTTTAACACGTCTCTAATACTTGCTAAGCTCCCTTGTCTAAATAACAATAATTTAAAAAAAAAAAAAAAAAAAAAAAAAAAGGCCTCAGGCTCAGAACCTTTCCCAAGCAGAAATATCTGGGTAGAACTGAATAATTTTGCTATTTTATTTTTTATATATATTTTCAGGGTTACTTGTATTTAATGGTACCCAGAAAATATGTCAGCAGATTCAACAGCTCTCAGTGTGGAAGGCTGTTTCATTCTCCCTGGTTTAACAATCGAGCCCCTGCCCCACACACCCGGGATTTGATAACTGAATAATGACTGTCACTAATTCAGCAGCAGGTTTGAAGCTGGTTCAGCCTTGATGAACTCTACACTCAGTCATACAGAAATACTTAGGGCCGCGGCTTTTCATGGCCTGACACTTGAACACAAAGCTGTGTGATAAGCAGCCTCTCAATGATTCTTCCAGAGCAATCTTCTCCCTCTGGCTCCAAAGTACGATCTGCGACTCCATTCATGCCCTTCAACTGCCAGCCTTCCTGGGAAGCTTACTTACTTCCTTGTCCGTCTAGACATCTGGCATCTTCCCCCTAAAGGCTGGTTACAAAACTGCCACCTGCTTCCAGTGAAAACGTTGGAGCAGATTCCAAGTTTGCATCACACGCCTCAGGAACGTGAAAAATCCCATTTGGGAAGATGCGTGATTAAGTTTTTATAACAAGTGAATCTAGTCATTCTTCAATCCCTAGAGCACAGCCCATCATGAGATGAAAATTTCCCTGATCAAATATTATCCCGAAGAGAAGTCTGGTTTGGCCGGTTCAAACCACACCAAGATGGGTTCCTGTAAGAAATAATAACACAGTTCCAACATATGAAGTCTCTCAGGCCAGCTCAGGCCCTTTGGCCGAAGGGGACACCAGACACCTGGTTTCTGAGAGAAGCCACCATGTGCAAGGCAGAGAGAAGGGAGGAGTTGTATCATTTGGTCTCACTGTATAATCAGCCTCCCCAGCTGCCCAGCCTTGCAGGTAGAAGAACTTAAAGACCAAATTCACTGAGCAATTACTTACATAAAAAGTTATTTAACAGATCAGTAGAAGACTCTCTCTCTTGATCTCACCCTGCCAACTGCCAATAGAAGCAGCACCCTCCAGCGTAAGCTATGAAAGAAAGCCGAGAAGCAGGAGCTCTGAGAATGAGGTGTCTCGGTCATTGTAATTCCCACGACCATCTCCCAGAAACACGCCAAGAAAAGCACATGGCTTCAGACAGGCCACCCAAGGTGTTCCCATCCCAATGCGGAAGGGAAGAAAAGGACTGGCTTTAAGACCAACGCTGGGTAACTTGAAAACTAATATGTATTTCAACAGACAAGAACTTATTCACTAAGTTCTATCAAAGAAATATTTTTCCCCTGAGAGTACCTGGTGTGATTTGGCATATATGAATACCTGAATAGTTTCCCTCCATTACTGCTGAGGTAGAACTCAGGGGTCTGTATAGTGTGAAATGAGAAATGAACATGATGTAGCTTAATGCTAATTACCGTTCAGGTGATGCGGCTGCAGCTTCCATATTCTTAAGCTCCTGAAGTCAGAATCTAGTGACTACTTTAAGACTGGATTATAGAGTCTGCCCCAAATGCTTTCTAAATAAGGGGAATGTTATGGGCTGCCACCAATCTTTTTCTCTGTTAATCATTTCAAGCATCCATGTTGCACACACAAAGTGACGCTTAAGAAATGAACTTATTAAGAGTATTTTTTTTAATTTAAAGGTTTGGCTGAACTTGAGAAGGATTCTCTTTCCCTTCCTCTCCCACCGTTTCACTTAAGCCCCTGAGTTCATCTATTAGAGTCTCTTAAATGTGTAAATAAATAAGTTTCTCGATAGTCTGGTAATGAAAGCCAGGGAAATTGTTTCTATTTTTAAATAACGTATTTGCATTAGGATGATTGTCCTTGATTACAGAACTGGAAACAATTATAAACCCGAAATTTTCTTTTCCCAACTTGTGTTGTTTTCATTGCCTCCGTGGGGGAATAAACAACCAATCTATTTATTTCTTTCCACTTCCTAGTTTTCCAACTCTGCATATTTCTCCTAAAGACATTGGTGATTCTTTTGTGTTTTTATGTGATTTTTGTGGGGGAGGCTCGTAGTGGAGAAAAAGGAAAGGCATGAGGCAAAAAAAAGGCATTTAGTGGCATGTAGCTCTCCTGATATCTGTACTGATTTGCAAAATTACTGCTAATACAGGTAATCTTTTCTTCCAAACTGGCTTTTTTTCTGTGTTCCTGAGTCTGCCTGCCTAAAGTGAGAAGACAGTTAATCGTCCTAGGATTTTCTTTCAACTTTAAAACCGCACCCCTGAAATAACTCTTGAACCCACCCTTCTCTCCAGGAGGAGTGCCAAGGGCCACTGCTGCCTTCAGGACCTGGTTATGTCTCGCCAGGGCAGCAAGCGGTCCCGTGACCGGGCTCCTTACTACCGGCTTGGCTTTCCACTAATCTAGCCTCCACACTGTGTCAGTGCGACTTTCCGAAACACAGTTGGGTCCCCAGGTCTGCAAAGTCCTTTGGAAGGGCCCGTGGAGGGGCCCGAGGATCCTTTCGTGCCTCCCCCAGGCTGACCAGTGGCCCTTCTCCAAAATGTCCCTTCGCAATCTCCCTTGTAAGGGATTGTGAATGATGGGGGGGTGGCGGTTCTACAGAAAGTAACCTCACGGGCTGAGCTGATCATAAATTCCTAACTGCACAGGTCATGGTGGGTAGTTTGATACCCCAGGCATATAATTTCTTTAGTAAAAGGTTTATCTTTGCCTTAAGCAAGCCCCCTGTCCATTGTTTCTGTGCATCTAAATTAGAGCACATAATCTCATTAACTGCCCTGTAATCCTATCCCCACCTTGCTTTCTCCCACCTTCATGTAAACGGCCTTAATTCCAAATGCAGAAAAGAAATAGCAAAACTATCATCCTCCTCTATGGAGCATTTGCGATCGCACTTCCTGGGAACTGTCGTCAGTTTGGCTCAAACAAACACGAAAATTCTCTACAGGTTTGGACGTTTCTTAACATTGACAGAATCACACCGTCTTCTAATTGTTCACTTCTAAAACGATCTCCTTCGCTAGACTGTAATCATCCTTCGAAGGTTGGAACCATGTCTCCCAGTGCTCCAGACACTGAGAAAATGCTCACAAGTGCCTGACGGAAGGGACTAGGGGCGATGGGGACCTCTCTGAGCTTCATGTGTGGCGACGCCCCCAGAAGTCATGTGTCTCCCTACTCGGCTAAGTTGTTAGAATGAAAAAAGGGGATTCCGGTGGGCGGGCCTCTGCTCAGCTCCTGGGAGAACCCAGGGCCAGCTTCGTGTGCAGGTGCCCCCACACTGAGAGGGTCCCACACTTGGTTTAATGTTCTGCCTTCACTATGTTGAAATGCTTAATTTTTTAATGAAAGACCCCACCGTTTTAGGTTTTGTTTTTTTTTTGTTTGTTTGTTCGTTTTGGTTTTTTTTTTTGCACTTAGCCTTGCAAACTTTGTAGCAGGTCTGCTTGGAGGGTATGGAAGTCATGTAGGCTGGGGGCTCAGATCTTCTTTCTTTCCACCCCCTGGGAACAACACAACAACCAAGTCTATATTCATCAAGCATTCGTTATCTGAAGGCTGAGTGAATACTGTTTACGTATCTGTTCCCTGCTATTTTTCAGAGCTATGTCGACACTGATGAATTTAAGAAAACAGACATCTATTTGAAAGAGTTCCTTAATTGGAAGGGGTATTCTAGCATTATGCATCGTGTGTACGAGAGAAAGTCTCAGTTGGGTTCTAGCCTGTCTTGAAGTCGTAACACTTGCCATGTTCCCTTTGTCAACAATAGAAAGGAGGTTGCAGGCTCGGAAACGTCCCCAAGCAGGAACATCTGGGGGGAATTCCAGGCACACCTAACACATCACTTGGCATGCTCCCAGCCAGGAGATGAGTGGGTGGTGAGACGTTCTCCTGGGGCGGGCATGGCAGTGGATTTCAGCAGAAACAGAGGACTCTGGCCGTCCTTCCAGGGTTCCTCTTCAGCTCCTGCCTGTTTTCCCAGCCAGCACCTTTGGGCGCACACTAGCTGTGAGCGCTCCCGCAGATCTCAAATAGATTCCCGTTCGATCGGGGCAGTGGGGGTGTGTTGCTGCTGCTTGAGAAAGAGAGGCTACAAAGAGCTATAAAGATCACAACGACATTCGCTGCAGTCTCTTCCTCCTTTCAATGGCCCTGAGATGGGGATTGACAGGGACAGATGACCCACCTGTCTGAGGGACACGCAGCCTGGCCGTGCCCTTGTCCCTGGACCACAGGTAGGTGTTTTGCCAATTGACCTGATCCAGTAATGTGGTTGGTTACCACGTGCACCTGTCTATCTGCCCTCCCAGGTAATGACGACTAAGGATTACCTTGGTCACACAGTGCTCGTTCTGTCCTGAGCCCTTCATATATCCTGAGAGCAGCACCACAGAGCGAACTTGAGCACAGAGCCAGATTATTGGGTTTAAACCTTAGTTTCCACATCTGTGAGTCGTGAACAACGAAAGTACCCACCTGCAGCATTGTTGCGAAGCTAAATGAGTTAAAATATGTGCTATGCTCAGCCCAGTGCCTGGTAAGCAGTTTGTGTTTGCTGTTATTGTTAGTTTTGTATCCTTTAATCTTTACAACAACCGGATGAAGGAGATTTTATTATCGTCATTATCGTCTCCATTTTGTTGATAAGAAAATTGAAGGGCAGAAAGATTAAGGAACTTGCCCACAGTCACCTTTAGTAAGTGGTGAGGCCATTAAAAATGGCACGAGACAATCTAAGTCCAGAGCCCAGCTCCTTCACCACTAAGCACCACCACCTTGCCCTTGGCACCACCTAGCACACTGTGGTCTTGTGACCCTGGATTTTTTTTTTTTTTTTTTTAGGTCTAATACATTTTTCCAATCCTGCCCCTGTATTCTAGATGCATAAACTTGCCATATTAGAACAGCGGTTACCGAATTGTACCTCTCTTTTTTTTTTTTTTTTTTTTTTTTTCCACTGAGTCCTCTGACCGCCAATCCCCAATGGATTAGGAAACCTGGGAGTAGCAGTTCAGAGTGGGAGTGAAGGTGAGAGTTAAGGGCTGAACCCAGGTGGAGTAGGGTCAGGATGGGATTATCTGATGGAAATGAGGTTCCTGTGATCTGGTGGATCAACCTCTCCTACCTTCTCAGGTGCGTTCCTCACGGCAGAGGCTGGGAAGTGAAGCACTACGCTTCCCAGAGGCACGCGAGGTTCCACCAGCCAGAAGGAGGCAGTGAGAGCGAGGCCACACTTCTGCTGCGTCCACCGTTTCTCCAGGCAAGCACCATTGCCGCGGAGGAGTCTGGCCTTGCCATGGGGTTCTTCCCCATCCGGCTGATAGCGTCCTGATCCTATAGGACAGCGGAGCCCTCGGTGCCCCCTCGTCTTGTGACATGGCTCCCAAAGCTATTCCTGAAAGCTCTGTGTGGTACCTTTAGCGTCCTGAATCATTCTGTAAACACTATTAAATCTCTTTCAGCCTAAACTTCTTAAGGGGCTAGAGTAGATTATGTCTCTGCCGTTGAATCCTGAGCAATACAGTGTCTGAGAGGTGGAAACTTGACCATGAATGAGGGGGAACTTGTCTCATTATCAATTTTTTTTTTTTAAAAAGCATAGAGAATAATGTGACAAACATTTCTGAATCCACCACCTAGCTTAAGAAATAAAACATTACAAGTAAAATTGATGACGCCTGTTTCCCGTTCACCAGCTGAAGCCCCTTCCTTCTTACTCCAAGACACCACCCCATGGAATGCTTCTGCATGTGTTTCTATTTTTACTTTTAATATAAATACAGCCTGATTTTGCACAGGCTCTACAACTTTTTTTTGCTCAACATTACATTTTTGAGATTTTCCGATACTGGTATTTGCTGATATTTCATTTTCTTTTTAACAGCTAGATGGTATTCCATGTATCAACATATTTCATGCATGATTCCATCACAGTTTATTCTGCTATTGATAAAGGACATAGTTTAACTTTCTCAAGTCTATCTGGGGTGGCATTTCAAATGTCTGTGAAACATAAAAGTTAGAGAAATATGGGAAACACTCTACTGATAACAAGGACTAGTGTCCACAGTAACGAAAGCATTCACCTTAAACGGCACAAAAGCCGAGCAAATCTCATCCCTGTAGTAGGATCACCATGGGTTCTACTCTGCTGTGCCTGAGATGTAGCACTGAGTCTGCCCATGACAGACAAAACCCAGGACAGACAGTATCAGACCTGCTACCAAGAAATGAACATCAGGATGAAGTGGGGGACTGGCTGGTTTCTGAAGCTCCAGTAGCCATGTCCCCCAGATTCTGGAAAGATGCCGATGAATTAATTCACTGACAATCATGAAAGAATTTCAACACCGTTGCCACGAATTCTGGATAAAACCTATAGCTTAGCTCAAACAGTTCAGGAGTTTATGAAAATACCAGAGCTTAAAATTAGTTACTTTGCAACCAAAGTATTGAGTCGTAAAAAATGGAGATGCTTTTGCTACGGTTCAGTTCCGGTCAGCAGAATTCTGCCGGACACTGCTGTGGAGAGGGGACAGAGCAGCTTTGCAATCCAGGACACACAAATCCTCTCTGGTCCTGCCACTTTCTACATGTGTGACCTTGGATTAACAGCTTTCCTTCTCTAAGCTTTGATCCCTTTGTCTCTAAATAGGAGATTAAAATAATAATAAGTGTCCATGGATGAGTTGGTGCTTCATTCCCACTTCTTCAAGTATGTCACGGCCCAGGACAGGCCGCTCCAGGATATTTCAAATTAAAATCACTTAAGAAACAGGTTTAGGGACGGGATGTCCTTTGATGCTCCTGTCTCTAAACGCAATAAAAATAACCCTTTATGATAGGCATCCTCCCTATTCCTGAGGGCTGAGAAACAACCTTATCACAAGAGATAAAAAATGCTGAGCAGAGAAACTTGTATAAACAAACCTTGTATTATCTTTATGGATTTACTACCTAAACCCAAACGTTGCTTAGATTCCTTTCTAAAGAGCACTAACTTCCTTCCGTCAATCTCTCACAAAGTTATTGTTACTTTGCTTAAATAGTACAAAAGGTGCCTGGTTCCATCATTTCTTTGAGCCTCGTTTTATGATCTGGGCATCATATTATGACTCTCCCATGTGTACATATTAAATTGGTTTTTGTAGTCTTGTGTCAATTTTATTATTTTACTATTAGTCCAGCCAAAAGAACTAAAAAAAGTATAGGGAGGAATTCTCTCCTCGCCCTGACAGGTAACAGCATCCAAATTTCTTTCTGGGGAACTACTACTCCACAACCCGTAGTCCGATGGTGCCTCTACCCTTTCAGAGGTGATGAGGGTCTCAGGCCTGGGTAACAAGATCACCTATGTTTCCGGCCCAACCATTGGTTCACAGGCAGGCACATGATGCAATCAGAGCCAATGAAATACAATGAGGCTTTTATTGGAACTTCAGGGGCTCTTTCCTGCTAAACTTAAACTTGGGAGGATGTAAATCTGGAGTTGCAAGGAATCACCAAATTTCCAGCCAAGAATAAAGAGACTGTTTCTGCTGACTATTTTTGTTTCTGCATTGCTGAGAGTTAGATAGAAACCAAGTCCTAGAGGCATTATTTGAATTCCTGGACCAAGTTATACTGAATGCCAAGATAGACTCTTGGGAATTTCAGATTCTTATTAATCTGTTTATTTGTTTTTCCTAAGCCAGTTCAAGCTGGAGTTTGTTTTTTGTCAATTGCAGGATAGTAAGTCTTGACTAACACTCTGTTTCACTGGGTAGCTAGGAGAATTAATTGAGATGACATGAAAGATATCCACTAAGGGCTAGGTTCCCTTTTCCTAGTTTGCCCTTGTTCTGATCCAAAGCAATCTTCATTTAACTTTGTTTTTAATTTTATGTAATCCTAATATCCTGAATTTCTAGAAACATTTGGAAACTATGGTATATTAGAAACTTGAAAAAGTGAAAGATGTTTAGCTTAGAAAAAATTGCTTGGCAAAATAATAACTTCCTTGAAAATTTAAAAGGCTGTCATATGGAAAAGAATTAGACTTCATCTTGGTGAGCAGAAATGGATGATTTGGTAGAAGTCAGCAGAAGACACTCTGCTTCAGCGTGAGAAAGAATTATTCAGTAACAAGCTCTGGATCACTCTTTTTATTCCCATCACAGGAGACTTTGTGTTGAGAATGGACAATCGCTGATTGTGACTTGTGGAGGGGACTCCTACTTCAAGGAGACAGTAACATGGATGACCAGCAAAGCCCTCTCACTTATAAAATGCTAGGATTCTAAATAAAGCGCAGAATACAATTACTATTTAAGTGGCCCCCGCCATAGAAGAATATCTTCAGTTTTCCAATGAAAAAGGGTTTTGAGCAATTCAAAGATAGAAATTTTTAGGCATGTAGATGAACTAGTAAAAGGTCTGTTCGTACTTTTAATTTATTATATCAGCTACATAAATCTTTACATTTATTCATTATATAAAATTGTCATGTGTGAGTTTTAAAAAGCTGTTTTTTTCATTCTCATATTTAGTAAAATAATATTCAAGCCTTTCACATACACTGACATTAGTTTTCTATTAGAGTCACTTTGAATGATATAATGGTAGATTTGTTCAATAGTATTTAATTTTTAGAGCTGTGCCCTTATGATTATAAAAAACACTCTAAGATAGTCATTCTGACAGGAAAAAGACTTTTTGTGTCTGTGAGAGAGTCTGAAACTCTCTAGCTCCTCATCTCTCTAGTCCCATTGCAAATGATTTTTGAACAAAATGGTTTTCTTAGAAATTCAACTATTACACTATAGCAGAATAAACTAAAGCATATTTAATAGCCAATAGAATGTCCTCTGAATATGAGAGGATACAGAACCACATATATGGTGTGATCTAAAATATGATAAAAACTTAGATATGTGATGCAAGTAAGATTTGAGAAGAACTATACCAGAAGATTAACATTTATTTCTGAATTGTAGTTATTATGCATGCCATTGTTTTATTTTTATACTTTTCCGTATTTCTAAGTTTTCTACAATCAGCATGAGTAATTTTTACAATGAGAAAAAGAATTAATTGTAACACTAAGCACCTGTGTAAGAATTACAGAGTATAAACCCCTATTCCCGCTTCTGTGAAGTTTACAAGATGCAGTTAGCCCAGGGGTCACAAGCTGGGAACACCTCCAGATAACATAAAGGATAGAAGTGGGCTGATTATAATATAATAAGGAGTGGCAAGGACTGTGGCAAATTGGAGACCATTTCCTAATTGCAACAGGGCAGCCAATTATTGTCATCTTGGAATGTGAGCCCAGTGCTATAGAGTGCAAATACCAAATGGATATTTATGTAAAATTCCTCCCATTCTTTTTTTTTTTTTTTAACAGTGAGGGACAAACAAAATCTGTTTTGATTTGCTCTGTTTGTGACCTCTGAGTTAGGTAAGGTTCCCGTTCTTTCTAAACTGGTGCTCAAACTTCTGGGTTTTACTGCCAAATTATAGATTTTAATTACTGTTCCTTTTGAGTCTCCTCCCCAGCTCCCTATTACCCTACTTCACCACATGCACCAAGGTTTGTGTTTCCCAAAGTATGTTCCATGGAACATGAGTCTGGTGAGATGCTCTGTGAAAAGAAAAGGGAAGGATTCCATGGTTAAATGTGTTTGAGAAACCCTGCTTTTATATTTCCCACACAGAGATTCACTGTGTACATTAGCATTTTAAAGTCCATGAGAAGGCCTGCAGTTAACTAAGCAGGTAAACTTTGCTTAGTCTAGCATTTCCCAAACTCACTTGGCCTTGGAACCCTTTGAGGGCATAACTGCTATTAACATGTCACTGCTACAGATATAGTGAACCATGGAACACAGTTTGAGTAACACAGTGCTTGGAGTTCTTGGTGCTGAAAATAATCTAAGGTAATTAAATTTCAACATTTTTTCCTGACGTTTTTCCTGATGAACTTCTTGAAGTATTACAAAAGAGTAAACAGAGAGAGAAAGATGCTGAGTATAATGATTAGACCATGCACCACACTGGGACTAAAAGTGGTCCTCAAAGTCACTTCCTGGTTCAAAGCCCAAGTTCTGCTACTTCCTAGTAGTGTGACCTTGGCCAAGTCACTCAGCTTCTCTGTACTTCAGCTTCTTCAACATAAGATGGAATAATTATAATGACTATCTCAAGGCGTTATACAGAATAAATTGTGCGAAATGTAGAAACATTCCTGACATATTGTAGGTGCTTGATAAATGTCAGCTACTGTTACAATCACTTTCTTGCTCACCACACTTGCTAGTGCATAGGTAATAATAATGGCTATCATTAATATATTACAATTATGTATTATGTTTTAATAGCTAACATATATTGGGAGCTTACTATGTGGCGGGCACTATGCTAGATAGATGATCTCCTTATAAAAACTGTAAGAGGTAGATATTATTATTGATCCCCACTGTTTATATGGCAAACTGAGCCTCAGAGAGTTGATGTGACTTGCTCTATATTAAAGAGCTAGTGATGAGAAAGCCAGAGTATAAACCCCCTGGTTGGACTTGAAGGCCCGCCCTCATAATCTCTGCACTCTGTTTCCTCAAAGGCCCAATCTTCACCTTTTAAGACAGGAAGAGCCCTCAAAGATGAGCTAGAGAGAATGAACTGGTGCTCAGGTCCAGAGGGGTTGTGTGACCCACCCAAGGTCAAACAGATAGGTGCAGAGCTGGGATTAAAGGAGAGGAAAGGAGGAAATAAAGAGGGCCAGAAGAAGGAGATCCAGAGGGGGTAGGGGGAGGAGGAAAAAACCAAGACCTCTATATTGGCCCCAAAGGGGATTAGATTATGTCACCCCAAAATATGCCACTTTGGCATAAGGATTATTTTGGCTGAAGGCAGCTGAGAAACAACAGGTGCAGGAAAAGCTCTTTACCCTCTCCTTTTCCGTCTAAAACCTGGGCACAAATTTCCCTTCATGAAGGTGTCCCCATTCCCCTTTCCCATACTAGAAAGAAGAGATGATTCATTGCTAGAGACAGTGTAGACTTGAATCTGCATAAACAAACCTTATGGAAGAACCCTTATCTTCCATTAGTTTCCCCCAGGTTTACCTTCCCACAATTTGCCACCCTTTTCCTTTGTCTTATCATTTCTCCACAAATTTTTCACTCTTTGTTAAAATGACATATAAGCTCTCAGGCCTAACTGTGTTCCTTTTCTGTGAGAACTTTGTATACAGGTAAAAATTAAAATATTAATAATAAATAAAATTTGTATGCCTTTTCACCTGCTAATCCATCCTTTGCCAGTTTAATTTGCAGAACCTCAGGTACTGAACCTAAGAGGGTAGAGGAAAAAGATTCTCCTCCCTTAGTCACATCCAGTTGGAAAAGCCTGTTAGTCATCCACAAGAATGGTTGAGAAGTCAGTGGGTCTTCGAGCTTAGAGCTCAGGTGCCAGGTTGCTCCTACCTGAGCAACTACAAAGCCAGATACATCTCCTATCCCAGGAGCCATACCAGACACTGCCCTCCCTCACCTTTCATACATTATGGAATCTCTGAGTCCTGTAGTCCCTGCCTCTATAAGCTTCTGTAGCATACCCACTTCTCTCTATCCCTTTGCCTCCACCCTAAGCAGGGTCTCTCACGGGGATGCCTAATTCCAGCCTTCAACTTGGTCTCCTTGACTCCAGGCCTCCCCCTTCTAATCCAACCTCCATACTATAGCCAGGACAAATTTGGTCATTTTCTTCTCCTGCTTAAACACTCTTCCATGGCTTGCCTTCACTCCAAAATCCAGGCTTACTAACACCCTCTCTGGCCCCTGCTCAGCTCCCCAATCTCATATTCTCCAACCATATTCCACAATCTGCTGTTCCCTGGAGATGCCATGTTCTCTCCCTTCTCCTAGCTTTGGCATATGCTATTTCCTCTGCCTGAAGGACTCTCTGTCCTTCTTTATCTCACTAATTCACATCTGTGTTTCAGATCTTTCCCCCCAGGAGACCCTTCCCTGCTTCCCACTCTGAGTAAGTTCCCTCCAGGGGACCTCAGAGCATCTGTACTCGCCCTCATCAAAGCGTTCATCTCATTGCATTGTGATTGCCTTCATTCCTCTGTCTTCCCCAACAGAATGGGAGCAATTTGAGTGCAGGAGTGCATCTTTGCACAACCAATGCCTGGCACATAGTAGGTGGACAAGAAATATTTTTAAAAATAAATTAATGAATGAGCAGACGGCTTACACTAATTTATACCCTTGCAGTTTAAATTTCCGTCACCCTGACTTCACTCACAATTATTTTTATTAGACAGCATTAGTTGCACGCAAGCCTGAAGCGTGTACCAGCTGCATATGTAAGTCAAGATCACCTACGGCCAACTTTCTTAGAATGTGCTATCTACGACATTTCTACCAAATTTTATATTAAGCTCTTTGGCTCATGTTACTTGCTTCCAGGAAAAAAAAAAAAATATCTTTCCATGTTCAAATCTGGGCTCCCAGCTCCTTGTGGGGGGTGCGTCATTGGCATATACTGCCTGGTGCCAGCGAGAGAAGAAACCGGTTTCACGTGAGACGTATTCATGGAAAGCCGACTCGGCAGCCAAGAGGACAAGGAGGGTGTTGTGTCTGTCCATCTGGGGGTAGTTTTAATAAAAGAACCTGAAAACCATCCCTCATAGCGGCCTCATGTGACAAAACTGGCCCAGACAGCTTTGCCTTAGATATCCTTATTTTAGAAGGCCGGGTTGCCAGGAATAAGAATCAGATTGCCAGATAGAATACAGGGCACCCAGTGAAATCTGAAATTTCACATAAACAGCAAATAGATGTGTAGCATAAGTATGTACCACATATTGCATGGGACAAACTTACACTACAAAAAAATGACTTGTCGTTTATCTGAAATTCAGATTTAACTGGGCATCCTGTATTTTTGTTTGCCGAATCTGGCAACGGTGAATGAGACTACAGGTTGGAATTCTGAAAGAGCACCGCTCCCCAACAAGCACCCCCTGCTACTAGGCTGCCAGGGACAATGGACAGATTCTAGGGCCTGAGAGGAGGGATCTGAGCAATCAGAAGGCTGTCTTTGTTCAGGGCACAGGATGTGTCCTATGGTGGGAAGAGAGAAAGAAGTTCCCAATCTCATCTACACATTAGAATCGCTGCGGTGGCTTTAAAAACATCTCAAAGCACCGGCCACATCCAGATCAGTTAAATCAGAATCACTAAGGTGGGGACACAGGCTTGGGTGTTTTTAAAGTTCCCCTAGCAGATTCCATTGTGTAGCCAAGGCTGAGAATCACTCATCTCTGATCCCTTTTCTCCTCTCACAGGTCACATGCTAATCATCTTCTCCCTTATCACAGAGCGAGGTAAGCTGTCATTCAACCAGGAAGGAGTTATAGGAGGCTCGTGACCCTAATCAATGTAGTCTGGTATCTGATGCTGGAAGACTCAGAGTTGCAAGTTCCAACAGAACTGCTTACTAGCTGTAGGGCCTTGAGCAAGAGGGAGCTTTACAGCTCTGAGCCTCAGCCTCCCATTTGTCAAACAGAACCACTAAAGTGGCATCGATGGTATCTAGACGGCCTGCTTCGCCGGGCAGCGTGAGGATGAAAGTTAGGCAAATAGCTAACTTTTTTTAAGAGTTGCTGAAAGTGTCCGATGAATTCCGAGTCGTTGTAGAAAAGTCAGTTATCATCCAGCTGACAACTGACGACTTACTGGCCTCAGAAGCACATCTCAGATTTAGCACTCAGGAAGATCTCAATCAGAACCGGAAACTACATTTGACAAGATCCTCAGGTGAAAGAATCACTTAGGACGCAACTTTGGATTCAGCTGGCCTGGAGGGGGTTGGGAGCCTGAGAACCTGCATTTCCGGCAGCTGCCAGCGCTATAGTGGACCACCCTTGAGCAGCAAGGGTTCAGGAGAGTCATCCTCTGCTCCAGCTGTCCTCCAGGGTCACATGGAGAGCCACGTCTGGCCCCACTCTAGGCCCATTGAATCAGAATCTGGGGGTGGCTCTGGGAATCAGGTTTTTAATAAATCTCCCATGGTGCCATCAGGTGCACCCATTTTCCAGACCCCTGGAAAACCTAGCTCAAATCTGGGATAGCAACTAGCTTCCTTATCGTCTGTGTTTCCTGTATCCACTTGCCATGTTGCTTCGTAGTAGCTCTACAGCCACCTGCCTTTCCATTACCAGGTTCTAACACAGACCACGTCTGGGTCACCGCAGGCCTGAACCAGCACCTGGGCAGGCCTCTGACCCCTTCTAGCACTCCTTTTTCAATATATTTACACACAGCTTTAATATCCATGGTCTTAAAGCACTGTACCTCACCGGCTGAGAAATTTCCAGTAACTTCCAAGCAGTATGTGCTGGGAAATGCTTAAAAATTGCCCTCAACCTTCACACACACACACACACACACACACACACACACATACACAGCCTTGTGATTTCTGGCATGTTCCAGGAACTATGCTCATCACATAGGAAGCACCTGATCATAGTAGCTCTCATGATTACTATCACAAGTCAAATTCCTCAGGCTTTTTCTCCATCCCTAACTCACTTCCCTGGATGCTTCACTGTCCAGTTACCGATGTGCACACTGGGCCCCTCGGGCAGCCAGGTCCTGCATTGAGGGATGAGCTACACACTTCCAATATGCTAAGCCCGAGTCTCCTCCTCTGCCTCCTCTTTCCAGGACTACGGAGTGGCAAGAACTGAATTCTCCTCTGAGACTTCTAATTAGTGTGTGGAAAGAGTCCTTTGTGATCTGCAGATGAAAGGCCACCCTCTCCATAAGATGTCATTACAATGATGAGCGTCTTCCCATCTGTAGAATGGGCTTTGATGAGGAACTTGTTTACAGAGCTCCTGAGAGGAAAAGGTTTGTGGCAGGGCAGGATGCTGACGGTCTGGCTCAGGGCCAGCATTGTGTTCACGGTGGGGGTGAGGGGGTGTGCAGGTAGGTGTGAGCTAGGAAGGCTGGGGGGCTCCTGCCCCGCCCCTTTGCTCAGCTGGAATCCAATATAATACAGGAGTGGTGGGAGAGTAAGAGAGAGAAGGCAGAGGATTAAGCCCTTGTGTAAGTGCGTGCGTGTGTGTGTGTGTGTGTGTGTGTGTGTGTGTGTGTATGCGCGCGTGCACGTGTGCATGTGTGTATTTGTGCAGAGGTGAGTGTGTGTGTGTGGGTGTATTCATTACCAGCGTGGATAGATAAGTTCCCAGCCCTGAGGTCAGGAAGAAATCATGTGTCTCTGTCCCAAATTCCAAGCACTCCTTAAGTCCAAATAATTATCACTCGGGTGATATTTTGCTTTCCAACCTGCACCCTAGGGAGCCTCTCTGGGGTCCAGGTTCCCCTACTGGGGAAAGCAAAAGCAGAGGGGGCCAGACTGCGGCCCACGACACCCCTTTTCTACCAACATTGCTCCATGTATACCTGTTTTTATGTTTGATTTCCTTACAAGATTTCATTGAAAGGAAAGGCTCAATGGCTTATAAATGCTTCAAAAACATTTTAGGGGTGGGGGTGGGAAAGTAAGTGAAAAGGGCTCTTCTCAGTGTCAAAACAGCATGCCCGTAAGGAACACAAACTGTAGGGACAGATGGTCTGAGTCTTTAGCTGTGTGATCTTGGACGAGTTGCTTCACATCTCTGTGCTGCTTCCTGAACAGTAAAATGTGGATGATAAACGTAGCTGCCTTGCAGAATTGCTGACAGGACTAAGTGGGTTTGTATGTGTCAAGCACCAGGGACTGTCCCTGGCACACGGTACAGGCTCTGAAACATCTGCCCTATTAGGGAGAGCCACGATTTTCCCTCGTCAAGCTTGTCAGGTGCCGTGCCTAATATTTTCACATACATTTCTTTATGGAATCTTCTCAATGACGCTCTAAATTAAAAATACACATTGACCAATACTACAGATGAGGACATGACGGCTTGGAAGGTTAAGTGGAAGAATGAGAGCTGGAGCCGCCATCATGGGCCTCACACATGGGCTTCCTGAAATCGCTAGACTGGAAGGAAGGGGCTGTTTCTCAGGCAGGTGTGGTCCCCCAGGGTCTGGCCCTTCTCCACACTCAGCAGTCTCCAGGGATGATGCCCCCTCCCACCCACCACCACCCCTAAACAGCAAGAGCAAGTGAGCTCAGCTGCATCAGCCTGTCTGAGTTTGGGTCCCGACTCTAAATTTTCTGCTCATGATTTTTCCTTTCTCTTCTCCTCTCCCTTGTCAGGCTCCCTTCCACCCCATCTCATCGTAATTGCCTTTTGCTCATTTGTAAAATAACTGCCCTTTGATCTTGCACTTTTCTAAAATCCTTTCTTGCCAAATATTTTAAAAGTTGGGTAGCCAATACCTGCTGTTTTTGTTTCTGGATGTGGCAACCTCTCCACCCCCACATCACACACACACATTTTCATGAAGCGATATTGGACGGGGTTGGGGGGCAGGTGGGTACACCCCCAGGACGGGGATGTTCCAAATCTGGACAGGAATGGAGAGGGATTTCTGGGCACCAGATTGTGGCTCTTTTTTCCACAAGAGGGTACAGTGACCTTGACAGAAAGAAGAACTCAAAAGTGAACCGGATGAGAAGGTAATTCTAAAGAAAGTGTGAAGAATATAAGAACTGAGAGGAATTTGCTGGGAGGTGTTTTCAAAAAAAAAAAAATTAAAAAATGATCTTTATTTGGAAATTTTTTGTACAAATCTTCAATATAAGAAGAAAGTAGAACGCAACCCAAGTGAATACAGGTATGAGTGAAGGCTTCTTGGAGAACGAGCAGGAAGCAATGGAATGGAGTGGGCAAGGGCCTGAGGCTTTGGTGTTGGATCTGGGGCACAGTGCAGACTCATGACAAGCTATGTGGCCTCAGGCAAGATACTTAACCTCTCTGAGCCCCATGTCTCATTTGTAAAATGGTGACAGTTATAGCAACACCTCATAGGTTTGCGGTGAAGACCAAAGGAGATCGTGTATGTGGCTTAGTCCAGTGAATGACACATACTCTGTGTTCAGTGACATATCCCAGAGACCATGATCCCCAGTCTTTTTGGACAGCTCAAAACTAAAGCATCAGGAAGGGACAGGACTTCCAGACAGAGTCACTGACTGGCAGACAATTGCGGCTTCTGTTCTCTAGGTGTGAAGAAGAAAAGGGAGACATGACTGTGAACGGTGATGACACATTAAATGCCTCCCAATAATACATTATAAATAAATATCTACAGCCTGGACCTACAGGTTTTCTCAGTAAGCAGCCGTTTTTATTCTGTCCAAATGTTCAAGCTCATTTTCACGGGAGGCTTCCGACACTGAGAGGCTGTGCTTCTCCCTGCCTGCTAATCTCACGGAGGAAAGTTGCATCGTTTCACCGATAACATCAACCACGTCAGCAGAGATGACGACGATGCCAGGTTTGGGGCGAAGCGATGGGAGAGTGTTGTCTCACTGAATCGTCACCACCCTCTGAAGCAGGTGCTGTGACTTCCCATCTCCAGTAAGACACTGGTGTTTGGAGAGCGTGTCACCCAAAGTCACACAGCAGGTCTATGGCCTGGCCAGGACGCGAACGCTGGCCTGAACCAGCACACCAGTCAAACAGTCAGAGAGAGAAATGTTGTCAGGGACAGGGAGAGAAGGAAGAGTCTAGAAAACTCTAAGGACTGGATAAGAAACAACTACCTCTGAATCATTGACTCCGCCTCTGAAATTAAGAATAGGAGCAACTGGAGGTGTGCGAGGGGACAAGAAGTTTGAGCCAGGGTCAGGACTGGAGTGATCTTTCCCTGACATCTTGCTTTTTCACATGACCCTGCGCTCTCCGACTCCCTTGAGAGCTCGAACCCTTTGCAATCAGATTAAAACCAAACCAAACCTTGCGCACTGGTTGAAGGTGGAGCTGGCAAAGCTGGAGCATTAAAGTCAAACTCCCAGAGCAAAGTTTGCCCGTGACAGCCTGTTGGTCCCCAGCCCCTGGTCTGAGGCCAGCTTGGTGGTGCGAGGACAGGGAGGGCAATGCGCCCTCCCAGCTTGGTCCCCAAGGGGTTTGTACAGGCTGCCAGGGGCTTTCCTGAGTGGGGAAGATGGGAGGAGCAGAAAACGTGACAGTGGATCTAAATCACAAAGGGTGACAGAAGATGCAAGTGACCTGGTAGAAAGGGGAAGAAATTGCCCCGGGTGAAAGTGGCAAGGATGAGAAGAAGTATGGCAGAATTATATGCAGAGGACGCAGGAACCAGCAAGGGAGATAAAGACCAAGCCTCCCCTGACTGTCCACAGCCTGGCCCCTAGGCTCACTCCCACGTGCAGCTCCCAGCCCACCTCCCAGAAGCCCCCAGACCACCTCGCCTCGGACCACACCGAAAAAGGGAATTTTTACAGCATCATGTAGGGATAGGAAGAAAATGCTGCAAGTTAAGATCTCCTGCAGTCTGGAAACAAGAGCTTGCAAGACAGAAAGAGGGAGGAGGGGAGAAGGAAGGAAGGAAGGAAGGAAGGAAGGAAGGAAGGAAGGAAGGAAGGAAGGAAGGAAAGAAGGAGGGAGGGAGGGAGGAAGGGAGGGAGGAAGGAAGGAAGGAAGTTTCAAGTTTAGAAATAAATTGTCAATTGTTTTTGACATTAAAAAAAAAAGTGTTCACATCTACCACAGCTTTCTTTAACTAGAAACTATTCTGTTCCACTTGAGCATATGTTTAGAGTTTATTAACTACATTGAAGAGGGGCAAAAGGGTAAAAATCTTAAAATTCCAGGCATTCGGTCATCCACGAAAGACTACTAAATCACAAACCAACATGCTGGTGGTATAGGTTAATAGGAAGGAAAAAACACTTCATGATGCTGTAAACCAAGGGATATTTTAAAGAACTCACACATGTATACTCAAACCCCCTGGGGTGGTCAGAACTGGAAATATTATAAATGTGATAAGGAAGACCTTTTCAATGGATCCTGGAATCCTTTACAGCCCAGGTAATAACTGTCTTTCCACAAGACAGTCTTTACAGCATCACACATGGATGAGGACTGAGTGCTGAGAGCCCCAGGGACAAATTCCTGCTGTGCCTTACTCCTACCTTAGTTGACCTGGTGCAAGTGCCTTAATCTCTCTAAGGCTCATTGTTCTGGGCTGTCAAATAGGGTTCACGGAGTTGTAAAAAGTCAAAGACATTTAAGTACTTATCAAGCAGCTATTACGTACCAAGCCCTATTCTAGATGATGGGGATACAAAATGAACAAAACAAAGCTCTGCTTTCACAGAGCTTATAAGAAAAAGGGGTGAGATGAACAATAAACACATAAATAAATAAAGGCAGAGTATACCATACGGTGATGAAAGGGGACCAGGAAGGAGTGGGAGGCAGGCTGCTATTTTATTTAGGGTGTCAGGAAAGATTCATGAGAAGGAGATGTGAGGCAGGGAGGCATGCGTCTATCTGGGGAAGAGAGCTCCTGGCAGGAGGACCTGGGCTCTGCTGTGTTCACATAGGAGACCGATGTAGCTGGAGCAAAGTGGTCCAGGTGGGATGAAGAGAGATAAAGTCAGACAGGTGTTCAAGTGGGAGGAGGCAAGAAAGAAGGTCTGGATTTTACCATGAGCGAGCCGGGAAGCCAATGAAAGAATACGATTTGCTTATATTTAGGAAAGATCACATTGTCTGCTATGAGGAAAGAGGCTGGAAGGGGCAAGAGCAGAGAGAGAGAGAGCAATTTGAGGCTATTGAAATAAAGCAGGCAAAGGTGTTGTTTATTTCCGGTATTTGGGTTGAGCACCTGAAAGCAAGGAGTCACCGCTAACTGAAATGAGAACAACTGTAGGAGGGGCAGGTTTTCAGAGAAGAAACTAGTTCAGTGTGAAGTTTGAGAAGTCTGCTGGACAATTAAGTGGAGATGTTGAGTCAACAGTCAGATATATGAGCTTGGAGTTCAGGGCAGTTTTTAAACTTGTAAGTTTGGATAGGCACACCAGGGACTAAATATAGACAAACAACTCAGGACTCCAGGGCTTAGATGTCAAGCAGATGAGAAGAAGCAAAATAAATGAGGAATATCTGGTGTGGTAGAAGGAAAACCAGGGTTCCCAAGGAGCCTAGGCCAGGGACTGGTAAGCATTTCCAGAATGGACCACAAAATAGTAAACATTTTGGGCTTGGTAGGCCATCTGGTCTCTGTTGCTACTCTCAACTCTGCCACTGTAGCATGAAAGCAGCCATAGACAATACGTAAACGAATGGCCATGGCTGTGCTCCAATAAAGCTTTATTTATAAAAACAGGTGGCAGGCTGTAGTTTGCCAAACCCAAGTCGAGGCTACTGGTGCCCCCAGAGTAGTGCAGTGTGGAGAGAGAACTGAAGACATGGTGTTCTGGAAGCCAAGTAGACAAAGTGTTGCAAGGGGGAGTGATAAGTAGTATCGAATGCCTTCATCTGACAGGTTGAGTCAGATGAAGAAAGAGAAGGCTATAGAAACACATTGGTCGTCAATGGCCTCAACAAGAGCATTTTCCCTGGAGTGATGAGGGCGAAAGCCTGATTAGAATGGGCTAGAAAATGGATAGTAGGAGAGCACAGGCATAAACAACTTGTTTGTAGAGTTTTAGTTCCTGGCAAGAAGGAGGTGGCGTTCAATAAATGGTAATTCTTTACCATAAACGGACCCATGGTACACCAGTTGTAGTTTATACAGAGCTGCGGAGTTTACAAGGCAGGTACGCAGTGTTGGGACAGTCTTTCAAGTAACTCGCATTAAAAGTATTTGAATTCACAAGAAAAACACAACCTTAGGGTCTAGAGTTGGGTTAGAGGCCACGAAAATATAACTCGCATTTGATGGTGGATCCCTAGGCATCATTTAGACGGTCCGTCGGTGTTACAGATCCAAACACAGGTGCCTGGAATTTATTTACATCTTGGCCTGTGATCAAAAAGACCCAAGGTGGGGTATCCACATCATACTTAGTCCAAGTTCACACTTGGTCAAAGTATTCCATTCTGAACTCAGATAGCAGCCTGCACAGTCTATAAAGGCCAAGTGGAATTTTCATTAACTGGGATGAGTTATTGGCATGGGGTCCATCCAGTGAAAAAGCCTAAATTCGTGCCATGCTTTGTTTCCTGGGGAGCCAAAACTATTTTAGATAAATTACCCCATTGATCTCCAAAGCCCTTGTGTGAGATTTAGAATTATTATTTCTGTTTCGTCTTGACGCCCAGTCTATAAGAGGGCAATAAATCACACATTCTGATGTCTATGATGTGGGACTGAGGACTGTCTGTGAAATTCGTATTGTGGCTTTTGCCTCTGAGAGGAGCCCTGGAGTTGGGGAGAGGAGAAGGTTGGTTTCACAGACTGGACAGGGCATATTTCCTGAACCCCTCCACGCTCCTGCCTGCATGGGGGACCACGTTTTGTGCCTTATGACCCTGCTTCTTTCTGCATTCCCCCTCACCAGCTGCAACTCACTAGACCAGGAATGGATCCCATCTCCAGGACAGTGGATCTGATGAGCTAGGCCACGGCCAGCCTCTCTTGGGAAGCATCCCCCCATCAGACAAGGAAACGAAGGGGTGGGCATGCAGGGAGAGCCCCATCATATTGATGGTACCACCCTAAAGCGACGATCCATAAATTTCTGCATGCAGTAGGTCCCTGGCACCATCTTGGATACAGATGCCCAAAAGAGCCATTCTCATGGAGTCTGAACCCTGTTGCAGCTCCAGTTCTTACCTTTCCTGGAGATTCTGTCCCCATCATTCATCACTGCACAGAGAGCCTTGAGACCAGCTCTCTTCCTTTTAGGATGAAACTCCAGAGGATCCTTGTTCCTTGTAGCCAAACATGAACCCTGATAAAGCCGACCCCCATTGGCCAAGGCTTGGGAACCCCAAATAAGAAATTATTCAAATGCCCCATTGCTCTTAAACTTCTGTCTGCTGAAAAACACACACCAGGGGAAGGGAGCAGAAGCAGCCCTTTCCTTTTGTCTTTCTCCCTGCCCCCTGCCCCCAAATTCTGCACTAATCTAGGCCATCTCCATTGCTTCAGGCCCAGAGACTCACCCTGCCCCAGGTCATTATTTGTTTGTATATTTAACAAACATTCATTGGGCACCTACTATGAGCTCAGCACCATAGGTACTAGGGCTACAGGAGTGAGTAAGACAGACCCAACCCTTGACCTCCAGGATTACAGTGTAGGAGAAACAGACCATTAAACAAGAAAGTACATATGATACCATGTGGCCTAACAGGACATTGTGAGTAGAGAGAACTACAGAGCAGGCAAAGCAACTTCTTAATTTGAAAACATCATGGGAGGCTTCCTGGAGAAAGTGGTGCCTAAGCTGAGGTTTGAACTTCAATACGGAGGGTGCTAGACATAACAGGGGAGGAGGCAGAAGGATGTTTAAGGCAGAGGCGGTCTCACATGCAAAGGCCAGGCTAGTGCCCTTGAGTAACCAGGTGAGGGTGAGATACAAGCTGGGGTCCAGGGCTGCCCCAGGGGGAGGCTGGGCTAGACACACTCTCAGTTCCTTCTCCTTCATAGGGTCCTGGATCCACCTCAGAGCTGACCTAACTTCCCATCCTGGGCACAGAGAACCTTTCAGTCAGAAAGCAAAGCAAACCCCAATGAGATAACTTATGGGGCCCCAGTCAACCAGCACCCACAGCAGAGAACCGGGCTGGGGACACTGAGGGATAATGACACATTCCTCTCAGTTCTTCCTTGCACCAAGAGATGTCTCCCGGAAGTGCCTCTAGGTGGTGATCCCATACACTCCACCAGCCCAGAAAGGGGAGACACAGATCTGGACTTTCTGTGTCCAGGGATGTATGTGGGACAGAGAATTCAGCTTCCGACTTTGCTCTGCTCTGGAGGCTGCCAGCAGCTCACACACACCCCTTCTTTCCTGCCACCATGCTAAGAGCGAAGTGGGCTGAGTCTGTATTATAAAAGTCCTCAGTTCCTACTGTAGTTTAGTGAGGGGAAGATGGCCCAGGAGCCACACTAGGCTGTAGGCCACAAAATTCACCTTGTGCCCCCAAATAAGTGTTTGTTGTGTGCCAAGTAGGTACTATTGTTATTATCCCCTTTTACAAATGAGGAAACTGAGGCCCAGAGAAGCAAAGTAACTTGCCCAAGGACACCCAGCTAGGAAATGGGGAAGCTGAGATAAGGATTCTGGTAATCTGCCACTAGAGGTCAAGGGTTAGAGGTCAGGAACTTCCCCTGTGTAGCCCTTATCTCAGCACAGCTGGGGGCCTATTTGCATACCTGAAAGTGGGTTGTAATGATGACCTCATATTAGATAGCTCTTTGATTTCTGCCTCTACAACTTTACTTTTGTGCAGCTGAGGCTCTGAATAAAATGTACCGGCTTAAAATGGAAACGTTTGTTGAATGAAATAATGAGTAAATGAGCGTTAGTTCTGGTTTCATTATCCTTCACTTTCCACCTCTTCCTTTGGCTCCTCTCTCAAAGTGCCATATCCCGCAAGGCACTTCTTACTTCAGCAGAATCTTTTCATCTCTACTTTCTGTCCATTCCCACTGTCTAACTGTTCTTCCTCTCCTCTACCTCTCCACAATCCCCAGCCTCAGCTGGACTCTGGGTCAAAATCATTTCTCTGCCACTCACTAGTCCTGTGACTTTGTGCAAAATTTCTTAACCTCTCTGAGTCTCCACTTTCCCATCTGTTAAAAAGGAGCTAATAGCCCTAACCTCTTACAACAGTGGATCAAAAAGAATAATGCAGAAAATCACTAGACAAAGACTGACTCATAGCAGGTGCTCAAAGGGTATTTGTTCTCTTCCTCTTTCTCCTTCAAGCAGAAACCTTGGGACCTTTCCTCTATCACTCTCTCTAGTCAAGGATAATAATTCCATTTCTCAAAATATCTAGAAGGCATATAATTCTTTGATCTTGGCTTAGAACCTATGCAAAGCCACCAATCATAGTTGCAAAGCCATAAAACAATTAGCTATAACTCTGCTATCAAACAGTTAATTATCAGAGATTATAAATGTGTGCTCAGGCTCCAGTTTACAGACTAATAAGAGGATTTAGAAGCTTACAGTTCTTTGAAGGTTTGAACCAAATGATTTCCTAGAAATCCTTGTGGCAAGGAAGCACAGCTGGAGGCCACTTCCACCTGGAGGCTATGCCACCAGGGAGCAGCCAACAGGATTGTGGCCTGAAAAAGTAGACTGAATTCCAGTGATTGACACCTGAGGCTGCTGATTTCTCACCAGGGATAAAAGCTCTCAGGGGAAAGTTGAAGGGGCAAGGATGTATAAATGCATGAGTGGAAATCTGAAAAGATTAAGAGCCCAGTGCAAAATCAGGGTGGTCTTCAGGAATGAAACTAAAGAATTTTGCTTTTCGACTTTTGACCCAAGATTCATGACCACAATTAGAAGTCAACGAGTCTGAGTTCTTGGAACTATCCTACTGGCTGGGTGGCAAGAGCTTCAGTTCTTCCTTCCTTTCTCTGCCTCCTAAGATTTTTCAGATCAGCAGTAGAAATATTGGAAGCACTCTCTCCCGTCTGTTTCTAAGCCCCTTCAGATTACTTTAGCAAATGCTTTGATTCAGACAATTTGCCAAGGACCCTTTACTTTGGATTTCCCAAATGCCAAATATTTGAATCAAACCTGAAGAGAAATCGAGATGTTTGGGAAGTTAAGAGAAAACTTAAGATGCTTTGGTTCCGTTCAATTTCTCCTGAGAGACAACTTTTTGAATTATAAAGCAAATACATCTGTATTTTGTAATATATTATTCTTATGTAATCTCTCCAGACTTCCAAACTTTAAGAATAAAGATTGGCGATAAGTTAAATGGTTTCTATTTACTATAACTTAATAACATAAAGTTTGACTAGAGAGTAACGAGGGTGAATTTTAGAGTAAGCACTCCAAAACTTTCATAATGGATGGAGTGTCGGCCTCAGAGAATCTGTTCCAATTGGAAAGTGTTGCAACAGCTCAAAACACATTCTGCAATTCCTCTTTGAACACTGCTTTCAAAGCCAATTTACAATACGCTCATAAAAATCTCCTTTTGACCCCAAAGAGCATTATATGACTTGTCTACTCTATATTAGTCTCTAGATTTGACCACAAATGATTTATGTCTATGTCCGAAAATCAAACTCACCTTCAAAAGATTCAGATTTGCCATCCCCGTGGATGTACTGAAATTGAAAAGGCACTGCAGGCTCTCAAGATAATTCTCGAGAAAGAGTTCCTAAAATGAGAACAATAGAAGCATTGTTTGAACGTGAAGCTTTCCATTTTCAAGGTGATGACTTTCAAGACCACGTACCTCATTATATGCACCGAATCATAAAATGCCAGACCTAGAAGAGGTGACGAAGACAAGGCTGGGACTAGGGGGACGGAATTCCCCAAAGTGAGCATCTCCTCGGAGTCTGTGTCCCGGGTATCTCAGTCTCCTCACCCTAGTCCCAGCTCTGCATCCCAATTCTCTGACATAAATTTAAACTGTCTCCCCCCAAATCCTGCGGCTTTGTTAAAAGTATCAATCACGTTATTTTATACTTACATCTTGGGAATGGGGTTCTAAACAATGATAATAGAAACTGAAAAAGAAAGCTACTGTGCAGGCTTGTGTTGGATTTAGTGCCTCCCATAGCCTGGTAGATGCTCAATAATGTTGATGAAATGAACTGGACTCAAGATGCAGTACTCAGGGATATGCTTTAACTAATAAATATACACTCCCTGTTATCATTGCCAGTGTCAACCACTGGTCCCACCATTCTGCATTGCAGATAGTGCTGAGAATTACAAATGCAATGCTATTAAATCAGCCCAAATGGGTGCTGTGTGAATTTCTTTTTTAAACTTGAACTGTTACTAGTATTGATCTGTCTGAATACTGGCCTATTATCAAGCACCGTAAAGTATTCTGTGCCATAGATTACCATTAAAATCCAATCCCTGCCAAGTTGCAGGGAAGAGAAATGAAAAAATGTGCTTTGCAGACGCTGAGGGAAACCAGATAAAGAAAGAGTTTGGGGCAAAGCTTAGAAAGAGCTGAACCGATCAAAAGCAAAATTGCCAACCTCACGCAACAGCGAATTGGGATGATCCCTTTGGCAGGTGGGGCTTCTCCAGTGAGCTACAGAGCCTGGGTCCCTCACAGCTATTGAGTTTCCAGGATTCTATGACGTCAGCTTGTAGGATGAAGATGTTCATAATATAGAAGTTGATGTATTCCTTGAATAAGTCATTATCCTCTGTCTTTTTTCCTGTTTCGATAGAGGAAAGTTTCTTTGGCTTTTTTTTTTTTAATTAAAATTCTAATTTTAAACTAAAATTCTAGCTGCGAGGAGTCTTCCTAATTTGCCAAGGTAGCTATTGAGCTCATATCCATTTCCCACCTACTCGGGACAGTCTTTACCTTCATGTCAGGATTTCTGAACAAGCGATAGGCATTGATAGATAGGGCAAGGAACTAACTAGCATCTCGGTAAATCTTCACAGATACTCTGTAAAGCAAAACTTCAGATCCGCGTTTTATAATGAGGGAACTAGGGTTCCAGGAGGTCTGGTAGCTTGCTCAAGATCTCCCAGCTTGTAAAAGGCAGGGCGGGCAGGTCGGATGGCCCCAAAGCACATGTTCTCTCCGTGGCACCAAGGTACATGTTGTGTACATGTGCATATAAGCACTGCACGGAATCATCAGTCCATGTACTGTTACTTCACTTTCCATGGGTGCATCACCAGTCTTCACAGTACAATTCAACGAAAGCAACTAAAGCTGACGCTTACCGTGTCACTACCACACTGCCCAGTATTCGTGGCTGTTGCAGCCGCTGTGTTTGCACATACAGGTACGAACACCTGAAGTATAGGGAGTTTAAGTGATTTGTACGGGTCACACATTTAGTAAGTAGTAAAACCAGGGTTTAAACCTAGACTTTCTGTCATCAGTCAACAGCCCCGACACTCTTAACCACTAAGCCATACCGCCCGTAACCTTACCTGAGGATGAATCGTCACCTTACATTTCTCTAAGTCATCCACAGCTTTAGCACAGTTCTATGTTCACAGTAGGAAACTACTAACTATTGCACTAATTGAGAAACTTGGAAGAGTTCATGGGAGGGGAAGAAATAACTCGATACTGAGTGAGCAGTTAATGAGCATGGCCTGGTGGATGGGCAGAGATCAGAGATGCCTCAGGGCCATGTGAAACCAATGCCCGGTCAAGGTCCTTTAAGAAAAAGCTGTGCTCACCCAAATGCCGTGCTGCCCTCCCATTCCAGGAACCCGGACGCCGGCTCTGGAAAGGGGAGTTTCCAAGTAACCACAGAGGATCTGAAAACCTGTCTCTGCCTGCTTTCTGTGATGCCTTTGAAGGGTTAAATCAGTGTCTTTGTCTCTTCAAGCATTCCTTCGTTAATATTTACTGAGAGATAAGCCCATGCTAGTCACTAGGAACAAGCAAAGGCCCTGCCCTAATGGAGCCTCATTCTAGTGGAGAGGATCAGAGGTGCAATGAGTGATATATAATATGTTAGATGGGGCTGAATGCTGTGAGGGAAATAAAGCCTG
>CM053513.1:79604277-79624323 GCA_028627145.1 Eidolon dupreanum
GTGCCATGCTGTATACTCAGCATTGGAGATTAATGAGCAGAATCCCAATCATAATAGATTAAGATTCAGCAGAATCATAGCATTTAGAGCAAGAAGACTTTGGGGATTCTACTATTTGATACATTTATTTCATAAGTAGGGAAACTAAGTATTATGGACTGAATGTTTGTGTCCCCTCAGAATTCATGTCCCAAAATTCTAACCCCCGTGTGATGGTATTAGGAGGTGGGGCCTGTGGGAGGTGATTAGGTCATGAGGGTGGAGCCCTCACGAATAGCATTAGTCCCATAATGCTATTTCTCATAATCCTTACTATGATTGGGATTAGTCCCATAATGGGTCTCAGAGTCCCTTAAAAGACAGAGAAAGATGACGTGTCTCTCTAAGTGGGATACAATGAGAAAACAGAGGTCTATAAATCAGCAAGAGGTTCCTCACCAAGAACGCTACCACGCTGTCACTCTGATGGTGAACTTCTAGCCTCCAGGACTGTGCGAAAGGAACGTTTGCTATTCAAGCCACCCAGTCCACGGCGCTCTGTTATAGCAGCCCGAACAAACTAAGACCCTGAAGCCCAGAGCGATGCAGGGACTTGCCCAAGGCCGTGCAGCAGGTTAGCTGGTAAGCGAGCAGCAGAAGCCAGTGGGCTTCTCACTAATCCAGAGAACACTCTTCATAGACTTGTCATGAGAGGCAGAACCACCTCTAGGTAAGAGCTGGAGCTTTAGAGCTGGACACATCGGTTTTGAGCCCGGCCTCTCAATTTGTTGGGTGACAGTGGGCCTCAGTTCCTTATTGTAAAACAGGAATGGCAGGCCCCTCTTTGCAGCATCTCTGGTAAGAACTACAATAGTTTATGTAAAGTCCCCATCATAGAATAGGCTACTCTTATGAGCCACTGTGGGAGACACAGAGAGTACAGACCAGTCAAGGGGACAACAGTCCTCAGAAAGGTTATGAAAAGAATGTGGGGTGAGGAGAAGTAGAGAGTGCTGACAAACTTCACCGATGTCACACTCTGCTTCGGGCCGGTCAATAAATTAATTAAATGTGTTGAGGTGAATAAGTATTAGAAGCATGTTTCAAAGGATGCTTCCAAACTAATACTCCTCTCCAAAAGGCAGAGGAGAGAGGGAAGGGCTTTCTGGCAGCAAAAGAGTTTTCTGAATATTTGAAAAATGCATGCAGCATCGGCTGTACATTATTTAGAGTTATCTGGAAATCTAAATTAATGGAAGGCTCAAGTTCCAACCATGTGACACAGACAAGGAGACACTCTAGGTCCCTAGAGTCACCCTAACTGGGCTCCACTTGTCAGCTTGACTTCATTTCAGGATCTGCTCTAAGGAAGACATGGGACTGTTTTATTTACCAAATAAGCATGTTTACAGAGACTGTCCCAAATGGACAGATTCATTCTCGTGTTCACACAGCATCCTCCCAGGCTGTCCCTGGCCAGGCTCTATCAGCCAGCTTAGCGGCTATGGTCCTGTCATCGCTGAGCAGACACCTGCTTCTCTACAAACACCTGGCCCTTCCTTCACTGGCACTATGCTCCACCCTTTTGCATCCAGGTGACAGGTATCTTTTCTAATGGGTTGGGACCTTGTCCCAAGGTAATTTTTCCAAAAAAGTGGAAGGTAAGCAACATCCTGGATCAGAGGCCGGGCTTCACTCAGTGTCTGCTTTGAGTCCTGGCTTAGGCTCCGTCCAGCTCCCGTCCTTACGTGCAAGCTAACATCCCTGTGCCTGCCTCCGTGTCCCCATCTGATTAACGGAAAGGATGATCTGTATGATGGAGATGATGATAATAATAATAAATGATTGTACGTATTTTCTTTCCAGAAGACACAGTTCTGAGCACTTAACACATATCAACCAGCTAATCCTCTCACAGCAGTGGAAGTCAGTATTACTATTATCCTGCTCCTCCCTACCTCACCATGAAGATTAAATGAATTCACACTCATGAAGGGATTGGAACAATTCCTGACCCACAACCCTCAACCAATTACATGAAATGATTTTAAAGGTCATATGAATAAGCGTTTTCAAATTCAGAGCGTGCATTTATTGAAAAAATGCATATTAGAAAGAAACCATACACTTTGCCCATGATTTCATTGATATTATTGCCTAAATTGAGGAGAAAAATGGCATTTAAGTCAACATATAGAGTCAATTTTTAAAAAGATCAAGTAAACAAGAACCTAGATATTAAAGAGATTTGGCAAAAGTCACTAACGTGGAATGCAAATATTCAAATATTAGAAAATTGTGCTCTCGACCCAAAACACCCCAAACAGTGCCTGCGTTTAGCAGGGTCTTCCCTGTTCCATCTTTAACTGGTTCAGCTGTCAGGAAAGAAGTTTGTGACCAGCCTGTCCTTTTCAGCTCATGCTATTTCCTGGGTGGCAGCCGTGCCCCCAGGAAGAGACAGGGTGAGTTTTCGCACGCCCTCATCCAGAGGTGGAGAAAGCGGCTCCTAAACCTCCGCGGTCAGCAGGCGGATGATATTGCCTGGGTGGGCGGGGCACCTGAGCAGGAGGACCGCCTGCCGCACTAATAACAGGACCCGGGCAGCCCGGCAGCCGGAAGCCCTGATTGCTCCTCTGGCCCTTTAAGATCACTCCCTACTTAACTGTTAACAAGCTCCTTCTCCAGGAAATTAGAAGCCACTCAAACTGTTGGCTAGAGCTCTTGGAGACAGGGAAGGGGTTAGCTGGGATGGCCACACCTGCCTTGAAAATATTTACAAACAGGTTAATTCTTCAGCTTTTTCATAAGATCTTGAATCATGAGGGACTTGTTGAGGCTTTGGTAGACCTATAAAGGGCTTGGTCAAGGGTTTCGTTTTCCCCTGAAGACAAGCACGTGGACATCGGCTCAGTGCAGACTTCTCCTGGGGCTGTTTGGGAAACCAGAGTGGGCGGATGGGCGTTCACAGGACAATGCCTCACCTTGTGGCTGCCCGGGCTGCGGTCTTTCCAACTCGCATCCAACATCACCATCACAGATTCCGTTTCGTTCCCAGGGGAAAATACATATCGAAAAACCTCCCTTTAAAGAGCTGCAAACTTTGTACCACCAAAAACTAGAATTCCCGGTCTCTCAGGTTTGCCGTGCCCCCGCACTATTGTTTTTAGTTCTTCCAGGGACACGAAGTGATGGGAGTAATGACTCTGCCTACGCTAATCCCTGCTGCCTCGAGGCTCAGATTCAGTGCTTGGCTGCTTACGAGGTACCAAAGACTCTGCTAAGCGCTTTTCAAACCTCATCTCATGCAAATCTCACAATAACCTCGTGAGTTTGGGTTCACTTTTTCCTGCGTTCGAGGAAGTCTCTTACCAAGAAATCTGGAGTTAACATTCAGGACTCTGCCTGACATCAGTATTCCTGGTCCTCCACCTTTCCTCCTGGCCTCCTTTCCATCCTTCACTATAGAAACAGGAGGTCAAAGAGCTGAAGCCACTTGCCACAAATCATGAAGCTAGCTCAAAGGAGGAATGGGATTTAAACCAAGACTGCCTGCCTCCAAACTTTCCGCCATGCCAGATGGAATCTCTCCGTGGATGGAATAAGGGGACAGGAATGACAGACAGGGATATGCCAGCTCAGCTTCAGGTGCACCAGCAGTACCCTCTACCACTTCCCCTGCCTGAGTCCTAAACACCGGGATGGAGGGCCTGGACCAGTAGTAACTAGGAGCCAGGGGGATACAGGAGGGTCTGGCTCACACCTCACCAGATGCAGCTCCTCCAGCCCTCCCTGTCCAGGTCTTTAAACTCCAGACCCTCCTCGCTCAGGGTTGCCAAACTTAGAGAAAACAAAACAAAATGGAACACAACTCCAAGTTAAATCCGAACTTCAGATATACGAAGAAAATTTTTTAGTGTAAGTACAGACATGCATTTAATGAAATAACAGGCAGGTTAGCAGAGATGATTCATTAAAATAATATTATCACAGCTCTTTGATCTCCCAAGGAACAAACTGTGTAAGCATAAAACATTATGACTTTAATATACTATTATTAATTTATGTTTATAGTTGACACTAACCTAATCTTAATACACTAAAATGATATAGGTGTTAACCAAAGACATTAATAATCCTAGAGTGTGAGATTTTAAGACTGTAACACAGATAAGCTTTTGTGCAACACAGCACTCAGAATCGATGTCAGCATACAGTATTTATTAAATCTTTTTCTCATATGATTTACTGGAGCTGTTAGGAAAGAGTAAGTCTTTGAAGCTATTTTATAAGCCTTTTATAAATCTCAAAAACTGAATTAAAAGATGTCAAGTGATTCAACTTGCTAATAATCAAAGAAAGTAAAGCAATAAAATATTACTTTTATTTATTAAGTGAATACATAAATTAAACCAATTGAATAAATGATGTTGACAATGGCTGAGGTTGAGATGGAAGCACGTAGGATGCAGTGGGTAGAATACTCACTGAAGGGGTGCAAATCACTACCTTCTCAAGAGCAAGTTGGCAAAATGCATAAAAAGCCTTAGAAATGGGCATTTGCTCTAACTCAAAAATAATTCTTTCCTAGGAATTTGTCCTAAGAAAATAACTTGAGATACACACAGAGACTTCACTACAAAAATACTTACTGCAGCATCGTTAATGTATATGTAATATTACATATCACTATAGGTAATAACATGTTATTATTAGTGATATATATGCATACATGTATATGTACATTATAGAATCACATATACCCCATATATATATATACATATATAATATACACATACTCCAATGGGGTAAGAAGTAAATAAATTTTGGCAGACTTATTCAAAGGCAGGAATTTTAACTGATGCTGTAGAAGAATATTTCAGGCTATGAAAATGTTCGTAAGTGCCTTCCTTCTTCCCTACCTGGACCTGAGACTGGAGGTCCATCTTGCAACTACGAGGTGATAAGCCCAAGTACAAAAGCCACTTGCTAAGGATGGCGAGGAGGAAAAGTGGAGGGCCAGAAATACTGATGACATTGTGAAGCCATTGTACCAGTTCTGAACTTGAACTCCAGACTTCTTATTCAGTGATTTGCCTTTTCTCACTGGGAACTTTTAGAATTTTCCTTTTAACAAAAATGTAGCACACCTAGGATATGCATAACTTAAAAAATGTACAAGATCTAAATAAAGAAAAACATTAAATCTTATTGAAGGACACAAAGACTTGAACTCGTATTTTTCCCAGTCTTCACAGCAATGCTTTTGAGATGGGTATTATGTTATCGTTTTACACCCAGGAAGATTAAGTCGGTTGCTCAAGTCCACCAAGTCACAGAGCTGAAATTCAAACCTGTGTCTGCCAGTCTCACTTTTGTGGTCTGTCTGATAACTCGTACTAGCTGAAAGGAACTGAGATAAATGAATGAAATGATACAATGTGACTTCAAGTGTCACTTTACCCCAAGATTTATCCTTTATGCATATTGACAATTACATGCCTACAAAGTATAGCAGGTGTCTCTTTTGGTTGTAAAACACAGTGCGAATCTTATATTTGTGGCAAGAACTGTCTAACTGACAAGGAAATTTAAAGATTTTGGGGGTAAATGTTAATAAGATGCTAAAAATGATTGATGAGAAGGTACCTCAGTGTCTTTGCACTTTCTGTTCCATCTACCTAGAAAGCTCTTCCCCCAGATACAGACATGGCTAGCTAGCTTCCTCACTACTTCAAGTCTCTGTTTAACCATTATTTTCACAAAATGTCTTTCCCTGACCACACCATTTAAAACCGTAACCTCTCCTGGCTTTATTTTTCTCCATAGTACTTATCACTCTCTACTATACCATATAATTTGCATGTTTATTTTACTTACTGTCTTCTCCCCAGCCCCCACTCCCACCTCCCCAAAAATGTCAGCTCCACGATGGAAGCAGAATTTTCGTCTGCTTTGCCATCATCAGCACCAAAAACAGTGCTTTGCATGGAACTGGAACTCGGTACTTGTTGAATGAATGTATGAATAACTGACACCAATAGCACACAGTATAAGCACTACTCAGAGCAGGGCCTATGCTAGCAAATTAATACCTTGACTCCAAGGTCTTGACTCAGGACAGCAAGAGAGAATGACAGAAAAAGAGAAACACAGAAGAACTGAATGACTGTTAATATAGTTTAGTTCTACCAGCTCTTGCATTTTATATAAATAATTCATTTTTTACATGTCCTTTTGTGACTTGCTTCTGTCACTCGCATTCTGACTGTAGGATTTATCCATGTTGTCATGTGCAGCTGTAAAGTATATTCAATTTTACTGCTGTATGAAATGTCACTGCAAGAGGTGTGTAAAATTCATTCTTCTGTTTCGGGCATTTGAGTTGACTCCAGTTTGGGGCTATTTCGATCCACCTTGGTGAAAGCATTCTTGTCAAATTTCAGGTGTGCATGTGTAAGAATTTCCATAGAAGGACGGGCACTTCTGTTTTGCAAAATAATACCAAACTGTGAACCAAAGTGGTTGTACTAATTAACACTCCCACCAGCAATGTACGAGAGTCACTGTTACTCCACATTCTTGGCAACACTTGGTATTATCAGACGCTTGGCAGAATTTTTGCCAAGGAAAATGGCATCTTCCTGTAGTTTTATTTGGAAGGCCTCTGATTATGAATGAGATTGAGAGCCTCTCTGTACGATACATTTTTTAAAATCTTTTTTCTATGTTCATTATTATCATACCTTGCTTGCAACCATCCCTCTCTATTTTCTTCATTTATATGTACTAGCAGAGAAATAGGCAAGTAATTCAAAAGTAATTTTAATTGAACTTTAGAATTATCAATATTTAGTCTCCACACTTCTGTTTTTAAATCAATTCTGCTTAGTCAGTTGTGAAATCTGATGCAGAATTACAGACTTTGGGAGTGGAAAGAGTGTAGCTAGCATTTGTTGAGTGTTTACTGTGTGTTAGTTGATGTTTTTGGGGCTTTACATATACAAAGGAATGAAAGACTCACGACTTAGAATAACAATTTCCTTCTAAAGAGAGGGAGTCTTTTATCTAGAAAGCACCTGGGTTCAATTACATAAAGTGAGTGTTGGAGGAGGTGGATTTGGTGCTCTAGGCTAGAGAGAATCCAATTGCTCTGCCTCAGGAAGTGACAAGAATGTGGAGTTCTGGTGTAATCACAGAGAGAAGGGATGAGGAGAGATGGAGGTGGCAGAGGGAAAGAGGGTGGGGTTAGTCAGTATGGAAGAGGGAATGGATCTCAAGTTGCTGAAATGGTCAGGAGAGTCTTCAATGTTTAGTTTAACAATTTCTTTCATTATGTCTGTTACACAACACACAGTTCCTTATGAGTGGCCTATGTGGTTTCTTTGTTGTTTGTTAAATTTTCTCATCTGGGATAACACGGTGTGGTAGAGGAACAGCACGTAGAGGCAATTTTTAAACAGAACAAATTCACAGAAGCTGAAACTCAGAAGCAGAAGTGAGCAGAAGAATGTAAGTACCACCACCTCCGCATTCACATCCTGTGGAACAGCGTTGAAGACATTTTATCTAAACTTATACTTAAGGGGGCAGTAAGATCCTGGCTGATATCTAGGTAACACTTCCATTATTCCCTTTCTTTAAGCTTCACAAAAATCCTATTAAGTAAGTACTAATATTACTCCCATACACAGTTAAGGGTATCAGGGCTCAAAAATAGCTAGTAATAAGTAAAGCTCTATAAACAAAATTGGAATCATTTACTACGAGATTTCTGATTAATTTTACACCTACCATATACAAATGCTGTATAAAATTTAGCTCCTTTCCCCCAACTTTTAGATACATGGCCAATCTTGAAAACAAGAAAAGAATATCCCCAGGTTCCAAAATCGGGAGCAGGAGCTAAAAAGAAATCGTCTGTGTGTGTATTGGAGACAGGCAAATATTGGAAAGAACTGGTGATGAAACAATTACCTATGATCTCAGCCCATGAGAGGTGGGGAGCTGGCATTGAGCTCCTTCCTGCATTAGGCTGGGAGCTTGTAGGTTCTCTGTCTCTGAAATAGGCAACTGATGAAGTCCTTCCATTGGCCGGGAATGCCAAAAGGAAGTTGACCGTCTTTCACGGCCAGGGAGAGTAAAAGAACCACTCCAAAGGAAGAACATCAACCTGCTTCATCAGACATCTGATTAGAATCCATATTACCAAGGAGGCACAAGAACCCATTCTGAGAAACTTATATAAAACTGGTCTGGAATCTATAGGGTCCTGACCAAGTATGTGTATTTCATGGAAAACCACTCCCACTGAAGATGAGCTCACAATAAAAAAATTTATAATTTCATAAAGTAAATAACTGCTGTGAGAGAAAATCAGCAAACACAACAAATGCAAAACAATTAGAGCCAAGAACTAAGGCTATAAAGGGTCTCAGAGACCTTATATAATTCAAACATGCAATAATATAAAGGAATAAAATGCATAAAGGTAAGAAAAAATTTAAAAAAACAGAACACTAAGGAAGGGACTGTGAAATTTTTAAAAAGAATTTAAGTGAACGTCTAGAAATAAAAAAAAAAAAAAAACAGCCATTAAAATTAAAAATTCAATGGACACTCTTCTGCACTAACAACAGATTTGAGGAAATCATCCATAATGCAGCTCATAGCAATAAAGAGATGGAAAGTATGAAAGAAGTTAAGAGATGCTTAACATAGAATGAAAAGATTCAGCATGCATTTAACAGGAGCCTCAGGAAAGGAAGAGAGACAGCAGGAGGTACTACTAGGAGTCTAGGCCAAATAATTATGCAGGAGTGAATAGTTAAAGATGTTTTAATGTAAAGAAGTTTAAGACAATTTACTGTAACATTCCCTTACTAAAAACCATACCAAAGGTGACATCTCAGCAAGAAAGAAATTCAACCCAGAAGGAAAGAGTGGGATGCAAAAAGCAACAGTAAACCGAGAAATTGATGAGGAATTTGATAAATCTAAATAATATTGACTGTAAAATTATAACAGTAATGACCAAAACAGGAGTTTTTTTCTTTTTTAATAAAAAGATGGAACTAAAATGTTACCCAGTAATAATATTGAAGGTGGGAGAGGGTTTTAGGAATTACAGAATTCTGAGTTCCTAGTATTGTTTGAAAAAATGTTTAGGGATATTGATTAGATCTAAGCTTTTAATCATGTGGCTAACAATTAACCACCAAATGAGTAGAAATTAAATGTTTAACTTCTAAACAATGAAGGGGAAAGAGGTGAATGGAGAAGCCAAAAAGTAAAAAGCATGGTGAATAGAAAAAGAAATATAAAATAATAAGCTAGTAAAAAAAAAATTCCAGATATATCAGTAATCATAAGAAATATAAACGACCATAGGGAAACTCTCTCATATATGTCCAACAAAAAAATCTACTAGGAGATTCATCACAGTATTGTTTGTAATAGAAAAAAGTAAAATAGAAACAATTCAAATTTACTATCCTTAGGAGACTATATAAATATATTGTATATTTATAAATTGGAACTCTCTAGAAGAGTTTTAAATGAATGAAATTGATTTATATATGAAAATGATTTCTACATCAACATGGATAGGGCCCGAAAATACGTTAATAAATAAAAAAGGCAAGTTTCAGAACGATATATACTGTATAATTTCATTTGTTGAAATTGTTTAAACACTCAAATAATGCTACACATTACTTATAAATATGTAACCATAAAAACATGGATGGGAAGGATACACATGCTTCTGGGAATAGAGGGAGAAGGGAATAGGGGAGGGCTATGAAGAAAACTTTAATTATCTCTTTCATATTTTATTCCTTTTAAAATATCTAAAGCAAATACAGCCAAAGGTTAACTATGTGTGTTTTCCAGTTGGTAGTTTATAATATCCTCTGTACTTCTTTTCTGAATGTTTAAAATATATGTATTATTGACTCAAGATATTATAGAGTTGGGCTTTCCAGTAATTAAATTAAATTTGCTTTTAAATTTTAATTTAATTAAAATTCAGTTCCTGTCCCATTAGCTACATTTCAAGCACTCAGTAGGCACAGGTGGCTACTATAGTGGACAGAGCAGTTTTATTTTTTATTTTTTATTTTTTTTATTTTTTATTTTTTATTTTGTTTTTAGGGGAGGCAACCCTTGGTTGGCCTCACAGATTGCAAGGACGTTGTCAGCTTATAATCCCTTATTTTTTATTTTTTACGCCTACAGCACCTGGTCTTCCTAGGCGGTCTCCCATCCAAGTACTAACCAGGCCCGACCCTGCTTAGCTTAGGAGATCATGCGGGATCGGGCTTGTTCAGGGTGGTATGGCCGTAGCAGAGCAGTTTTAGAACATTGTCATCATCATGGAACATTTATTGAGAAGTTATAGAGCCTCAAAACTACCCTGATTCACATCACTTCTCATTATTTAATACTGTAAATAGATATCAATGTTAGTAATATGCATAATGTAGACCAAATGTTCACTGAGCATAGAACATACCTATACACCCCTATGGGAATCTGGTTAAGTTTTCTTTTTGTGTTGTGTTGTGTTTCATTAAATTACTTGAAGTTTCTGCGAGGCTGATGTCCAATTAATTGAGATTTTCCTGTACTATTTCAGCTGAAAACAGCCATAGTAATTTAGAGCCGGTAATAACGATAAGGTTCTTCCAGCCACTAAATAAATGTTTAATTCCCCAACCTGTTCCAATTCCACCTAGTGCTCGTCCAAGGCATAAATCTGGTAAAATTAATACAAATAGAGACATTTCATAGATTTTCTCATTTTCTAAAGTAAGTGCTTTAAACAGTTATATGAATGGCCAGTATTTCACTAGGAATTTCAACATTAACAGCAACCATTACAAAAACATTAAGGTTGGAAAAGCAAGCATTGGCTTTAAAAAAGGGAGAGAATTGAAACTTTGCCCTCAGACCTCAGAATTACAACAAGTCATTAAATTTTTTCTATTGGGGCTTTAATTGACTTTTTCACTGGCATAGATTTCCTGGCATCTCCTCTAGCTGTCTAATCAAAGGTGACCTGTGAAATACACCAGAACAAAAGTGACCCGGGCTCTGTATTCAGATGGCTACCAAAATACGGCAGTTTTATCAGCCATCATCAGGTTAACACGTGGAAAATTGTTTGGGCTACAGAGGCTTTGGAGGCACCAAAAAAAAAAAAATCACTGATGATGGCCGCCTAAGGAGCAAGTCAGTTTTAATACTGCAGCTTCATGAACAGGTGAGATATATTCATTCATTCATTCATTGGACGGTTATATTTTAAGCACCTGCTGGGCATCAGATATTCTCTTAGAAGATAATGAAATACAGAGACAGACGTGGTCCTTGTCCTTGTATAGGCGGTAGTCCCCAGGGGAGAGCAGTTGTCCTGGCCTAGGCACTGAGTGACTCAGTGTTAATCCCAGCCAACCAACATGCCAACAGAATGCTTTAAAGCCTGGCAGATTCTGGAGTCAGATTCTCTCTGTAAAGAAAACTGGGGTCTTTGTAAAAGATAAGCTAAATTTCTTCCGAAATTCTAAGTCTCAATGCAGAAAACATCACTCTGGCCCTGGCACCCTTTGAGCCATATGGATGGCTTTCATTAAACACCAAAATCTCTCTAATCCTCCTGGGATTCATATGTAGTTACTACCCTACAGATTTACTAAAATGGACTCTCAATTCTAACAAAAGATCTAATTAAAAGGATAAATGAGAGGTTCTGCTGTGGTCTAAGACCAAAGATAATGTTTACAGAGTAAGAGAGAAGAAAGCACAGCGGACGTGTGTCCCGTAGAGAGGGCTCTAACCTTTACTGAGTGTCTCCTCGGTCTCAGGGGCCAGTCGGTCATCATTCATTCAATCCTCCAAACAGCTCTGCAAAGTGGGTGCTCTCACTCCTAGCTCATCATTTGGAGAAAACAAGGTTCAGAGAGGTGCAGGGACCTCTCCAAGGCCACCAACTAATGAAACGCGGTCAAAACCCAGGTGTGCCGGTTTGAGCTCTATGTCCTTTAACACACTTGCTCTGACTTACAGGTAAGGACAACCTCTAAGATTCCTTCCAATGTCTCTGGATCAACGACTGCACCCTATCACCTGTCATTCAACGGGAAGTTGAAGGGAAGTGAGGAGAGGCAGTTAAGCTGCTGATAATTAAAGGATTAGAACTGTAAACCAAATGAGCATCGTTTCATGAGTCTCTTTATTACCTCCAAGTTTTATTCACTTGATAAGGGAATGGGAGAGTAAGACTAATCAAAAGGTCTTTGATTCCCTCAGTACCCAGGAAGCATCATATTTCATAAACTGATTAAGTATTAAATTATAAAACTAATCTGTTCTGATATCAAGAATAAGGTTGATTTTTATAAAGGTGTGTGTGCTATGAAGATTGCTTGCAAAATAACCTGACCCGACTCAATGAATATTTAACAATTGATTTCCTGTCAGGGACACTAAAGAATAAAAGACACTGTCTCCCAAGATAATCTAGGGTGAAAAGATTTCCTTCTCCCTGACACGTTTCTTTCACCTTGAGTTTGACGGGGAGATTCCACCTCGTGTTCCCATTAGTGCTTAATAGATCTGAGCTTTTCAAATAAATGCTGTTTATTTTGGTGAGAAGATATATATTCAAATCCCTGTTTAGAACATCAAGAGAAGGGATGCTTCCTATAGGCTCAAACCTGGGCCAGGCTCTAGGACCACAGGTCCAAACGTATGTGGTCTTTATTCTGGCAGAACTTGAGGTCTGGGGGCAGAGACAGCAGATGGAGAAACCAATGCAGGGAGAGAAATGCTGTGGGAGCCCAGAAGAGGGACTCTTACTTCCCACTGGAGTGTTGGGGATGCTTCTTGGAGAAGTAGGGGAGGCATAGGGAGTGCAGAGTCCAGGAGGAAAGAGACGGCATGACACCTGCAGGGACCTGCCTGCATCCGAGCCATCCTGGAGCACAGATGGATGGTGAAGCAGGTAAAGACACATCAGAGAGGGGCCTTTAAACGTGGGAAGAAGCTTGGTCTTTCTCCTGAAGGTTTAGATTTGGCAGGCTTGACATAGGGCCCAGGAAGATGAATTTTTAAAACGTCACCCTGTGGGAGAGGACTCTATTTTTCTGACCTCACGTTTCCATGAGGATCCTCCATTAGGACAGTGCTTTAGACTCCATATCTCGTTTTTATAAGAAATATTTTGTACTACTACTTTTGCTATCCTGAAATAGAATGCACAGGTACTATAACCTACCTAAGGAAAAAAATACTTTAAAAGATTATTATACTACCCTAACTGTAATATAGGGGAGAGAGGGTAATTTTTTAATAAAATACATCTCAATATGTAGATACTTGAGCACAAGTTTACTAGAAGTCAAGCAGGAGCAGTCAGATGTTCATACCTGCATGTGGAACACAGTGAACGCAACAGCCACAGATACTGAGCAATATAGTAGTGACAATAATAATGTTATACCGTACGGTGATGAAAATACTACAGTCATCATTGTCCTCAGAGACATAATTTTCTGAAATATTAACAACCCTCAGATAAGTCCTCAATTCACCAAAGTGTAATCAACACTCAATTCCCTTAGTATTTTCTTCTCTAGAACATTCAGTATAAAATGTATATCAAAACCATGCAAAAAGCCCTTTCATTATGTAAAAACAGAGCCACATTCCAGATGCAGATGTCCAAACCATCATTCCCATGTAAGAATGTGTGGTGGGATGCTGGAAGTTCATGCAGGATTAGGAAGAGCTCTCTAAAGGGCAGAATTACTCCATGTATTGTAATGCCTAGCATCACTGGCCACCATCCACTGCATGTCTGAGCACCCCAATTACTAAGCAGCCTAGGGAATGGAACTACCCTGTTGGTGGAGGGTAAAGTGCTTGTTCTCTATCCCTCCACTTCCTGCTTCTTCCCCACAGGAGGGGGAGTGATTTTTTCATTGGCGCATTAGGGAGAATATTACGCCTTCTAGCTTCTCTAGTGGACGAAGCATACTGAAGGAATATGCAATCTGGACTGTTCTCCAGCCAGGCAGAAACACTTGTAAAAGTCCGGTGTAGATGAGGATTGGTGGGTGAGTTAACTCTGGGAAGAATAGCAAGGCCATTTAGCTACAGATTTAAAGCCGTGTTCTCTAATCAGCCTTGTCAGTAATAAAGCTGACTTTTTGCTCTGTCTGTCTCCTGCATTTCACTCCTTAATTGCTTGAAAGAAGCATTGGGGAAGGAAAAGGGTGTTGTTTATTGCCCTCTACACACACATTTGGAGAAAGGATAGTAATTGTTGATCCTAGGAAGGACGAGATCATCCAGGGAGGGAAACGTAAGGAGGCCAAGTCAGAGCCCTGAAGAATCTCAACATTTAAGGCTGTAGTTTGCCAACTGTGCTTCTCAGAGACCCTGGATCTGAAGAGGAGCCCTCGGGGCTTCTGGGAGAGGGGATGGGAGATGGGAAAGTGCTTCTCCTGGCACAGTCAGCCCCTAAGAACCACCACTGACCCCTATTTCAAACACAACAGTTGTGATTTTGGTTTTTATATTGGGCATGGATGTACATAAAATTTCATTTATTAAAAAAAATATATTCCACTACCAAAAAAAAAAGTTTGAAAACCATTGATTTATAGAAAGGGCAGAAAAAAGAGCAACTCACAAAGGAGAGTGAGAAGGATCTGCCCAAAAGCGAGAGGAAGGAGGAAGGTCTGCTGACCATGAAGCTTTAGGAATGGAAATTTTCAAGAGAAAGGGCATGGCCAAAGGCACCAAAGACCAGAGGGAGGTCAGGTAGGCAAAGCCTTGGCTTCTTTCCTGGAAGGGATAGGTGGATATACATATATATATATATATATATATATATATATATATATATATTTTTTTTTTTTTTAATACTGAAGAGAACATGAATCTTTCTAGGAAGTCTGTGTCTCAGATGGGCACTGCAGTTAACAATGCCTCCTATGTTTCTAACATATTAATAAGTGTCAGACCAGCAGGAGAGAATGACTCCTCCTTCCTCCATATTCCATATCCTGCTGGTTATGAGGATACAAATGTTGCTGACTGGCTGCCTAATGGCCCAATGTCACTGAGGTGACATTGTTGGTGTCAGAGACCTCAGAAGGGCTTCTGCCTTCATTCTTAGAGAAAAGTACTAACTGGAAGGAAATAGAAAGCAGCAGCTAGACAGAATGAAAACTCCTGAAGTTGAAAAACATTGAGAAAGTTACAAGGAAAAAAATTAAGACTCTTAAGCGTCAGTTTGCTAAGTGCAGCTCTGAGTTCCAATTGCAAGGGCCTGGTGAGGGGTCAGAAATTTGCACGGACCTCTGAACTCCACGAGACAAACATCGTATAAGAAGCCATTGGAAGGAATGAAGACCCACGTTCTTCTGGCTCTAGCTTTGATTTTACGTGTGTCCCTGCTTTTCCCGAGCTGCATTCTATGTCTTCCTTCACCGTGGTGCTCAACCAACAGAAAAGAGGCAGCCCAAGGGTCAGGTGGGAAAAAGTGCCCTGTGTACTTCATTAGGTTTAATCCTCATGACAGCCTTGAGAGGCGTTGTTACCCATTTTATAGATGGGAAACTGGAGGCCAAGTGAACACAGCTGATGAGCGGCAGAGCTAAGTCAAGAAAATGGATATGTCTGGCTCTAAAAAACACGGATGATGAATGAGAGACAATTGAAAGATAAAGGGATAACAAATTAACATTATTATATGTTTTAGGAATATAAAATCTCACTTTGGGACATTTGTGTCTTTCCCTGTTTACTTTCAGAGTCATTGCTTTGTCCATACATGTATGTTAGCCAGACAGTCCTGTTGGTGGTGGGAGATTTAATGCTCAAAAAGTGGTAACAACACAAGTTCTGGCACCTTCTTCCTATAACACAATAAGCTGTGCCAGGTTGGTAAATCTTAAAGTATCTAGATAATCTTAAGTGAAGGACAGACAAAGAACGCCACTTGTGGTTAACTAAATTTTAATAAATCCGCAAAATGAAATATAATGCAACCATTAAAAATAGGTTATTAAAGAGTTATGAATTTGACATTGTAATGCTAAGTGTGAAAAAATGTGTGTGTATACAATATTAACAGCGACTTTAGGAGATGAGATTGTGGATGATTTTTTCTTTTTTTTTATACTTTCTTCCATTTCCAAGTTTTTCTTCAATTAACATTCATAATTTTTAGAATTAAAAAATATGTCAACGATACACATATGACATATTATTGAATTGTACACTTGAAATCTATTTGATTTTATTAACCAATGTCACCCTAATAATTTCAATAAAATAAAATAAAATAAAACTGAAAAATATGTCAAATTTTCCATTGTTATCAAGTACTTGCCAAAATCGATCGACAAGAGTTAATATTTCTGTAGGGCATACTGTGCTCAGAAGCCTGAGGTCATCTTCTCTCATTCTCCATGGACACGCTGACCTCTTGGGACACGGATTCCCATTTGCCCCTTGCCTCTTGAATAGACTTGGCTGGAGGCATGAGGCTTCCAGACAGCACCACTGAAGTCAACTTTTTCCCTGCCTTGGCATTTTCCACCATCAGGGCTTAGAACTCGGAGATGAGGGCTCATTACACAGAACCCAGCTAGGCCCCTCCCCGGGTGTGCTGGTTCCCCAAGGAGGCCCTGAGAGCAGCCTCCAGCCTCCCCCCGGAGTTCCTGCCTCTCTCCTACTGACCCCCATGGAACTGGCATTGCCATAAACACCTACCCATTGTTTTACAGTGTCCTCTTCCGTGCCTCTCTGGAGCCTCTCAGCATCTCTCATCTTATTTAACTCATGAGCAAACTGAGGATCCAGACCTTACATGACCTCCCAAAGTCCCATGGCTAAAAAAAAAAAAAGAAAAAGAAAAAGAAAAGGCAGAAGTGGAACCTGAACCCCTCGGGTCTTCCTTCTGCCTCCTAGTGCATCACTCTGCTGCCTGGGGTTCCTCTGAGACACATCCTTGGAGTCTTCATGGACCACCAGGAATCACTCTAGGTTGGCCTTAAGGATCTGTCGCTTTGGTGACAAACAGCCCCTTTGGTGACAGACAAGGTGTCAAAAAGTATCAGTGCTCACTTTCCTTGGGAGGAACCTAAATCTCCGAATAGCAGCCAGTGCCTCTGGCAAAGCTGAATAAGATCACCCCCAGAACAATTTCTAAAACTGAATTTATGCCTCTGAAATGGAGTAGAAAACAACAATCAAAACCCAGGAACAACTCCATACCAATATATATCAGGGAAATGCAAATTAAAATCATTATGAGGTAATTCCTACACATCTACCAGAATGGCTAAAATTTCAAAGACTGACAGTACCAAGTGCTGACAAGGGAGTGGAATTATGGAATTCTCGAACATTGCAGATAGAAGGGTGAATGGGTTTAACTGCTGGGTAAAGCTATTTGGTGTATTCTGCTAAAGACAAACATGCTTATCTAAGACCCCAGAAGAGCCACTCCTAGGTATATATCCAAGAGAAATGAGCCCATGTGTCCACTAAAATATATATACGTGAATGAGCAAAGCAGCTTTACTCATTAGTAGCAAAAATCAGAAAATGGCCATGGACAAAAAAAATGAATAAATAAATTGCAGTATATCCATGAAATGGAATACTATACAGCAATACAGAAAAAAAGAAAGAATAACAAATAACTGACACACAGTAAAACAAGGATGAAACTCACAGACATTATGTGGATTGAAAGAAAGAAGCTAGATGCAAAGAATTAGTATATAATGTATGATTCAGCTCATAATGGCTCATGAAAACTTACTGTTATATTTTCAGGAATTTTGTAAGCCTTTGTTAAAAATTAAATTATGTAAATTTACAGTGAAGTAATTTGTATTTAAAACAAAGGTAACAAATACTGAAAACTCTTCACTTTTGAATTCTTTCCTGATTTTCTTATATTACCTATGTGACTGAGGCTGTTTACATCTATTGTATCTAGATGGTGGAAATACTGTATAATTGTGTTCTACTGCACATCTAATCCCGACTCCGTGTTCAAAGACCTCACCTTGATGCCTTCGAATCAGTGGTGGTGACTGCCAGGGAAGTTGACAAAAACTATAAATCAGGGCTTTTTCTTCTTTTAAAAAATTTTAGGGAGCCAGTGGTCAAACATTTACCAAAACACCACAGATGTGAGTCCATTTTTACCAAGCTCAAGAATGGGAAAAACTAATTCATGCCAGTAGAAAATCAGAAAGGAGATTACCCGGAGAGGAGGCCGCCTGCCTGGGACATGGTGATGTCCTATATTTTGCTCATGGCTCCATGGGTAGAAACACATGCATGCCTTTTACTACATGCAGGTGAGATCTTGGTTTAAAAAATAAATTTAAAAAATTTTCTAAAATAGCTACCCTTCAGGGAGCCCCCTCTGTAGGAAGGTGGGAGGTTGGGTATCCCCACAGTATATACTGTCCCATCTCCGTGGGACAACCTGAGGTATAGAAACCCTAGGAGCACTCTTCTAAAACACTGAAGGTTTTATAATTACCATTTTTCAGTTAAGGGAAAAGGGTTAGAGACTCCAAGTCACATAGCCGAGAGTGGTAGTATCAGGATTTTTGCCCAAGGGACCTCCCTCCAGTGCCTGTGTTAATTGCTCCTCCTTCTAACAATAAATCATCAAAATAAGTTAGTAAGTTGTGAAATAGTTAGCACCCAAATAACACGGTATGGTGCCCCATCTGTGTCTGCAGTACTTATACCTGTGAAAAGAGACAGGAGAAGGTCCATACATCTGGCCTCAGTGACCTGCTTTCCAACCTGGCAAGCACATTGTGAAACTTACCTGATGTGAAGTTAAAGTAAAGGGCATAAAACATGGCCCGTTGTACATGATCCAAAAGGGGAACCATGACTGGCAGTTTTAGGGGTGCAATTTGGTTAGCTGAGCCTAGCGAGGCCACCTGGTCCATCGGGGAAATGGAAACTCAAAGATATAACACATTGTCACTGAACTTGCCAAGTTGGGTCCAGCATCTCAGGTAAGAGAAATATCCAGATCCTAATGTGTGGCACATTGTCTCTGCAAATTAATGATCCTGACTCCGCCCTGTCTGAGCATGCAACTCTCCTCACACACAAATTAACCTGTAACCTGTGCACAATGAAGTCTGCTCACCTCCGAATTCATCCGGTGATTTACGGTGTGATGGGTGGCAGAGTTGGGAGACGCTTTACAAATCACAGGGTCCTTGCTTTCACTGGTGGGAAGACTGAGGGGCAGAGAGCGGCTGTCTAAGAGACACTATGAAATTGGTGAAGGAACTCAGGTCTCCAGACTCGCCATCCAGCCTGCTGCACGGTCCTGTGTGTTTGGGGCCAGGAAGCGTATCTCCAGGATCTCAGAGCGCGCCCTCCGTGTTATGGCCTCACCAGGGGCTGGCTCCATGGTGATCGCTCAGTTTCAGTGATAATATTCATCGAGTGCCTATTTCGTGCCAGCACTGTACCTGGCTGGCTTGTCAGTTTTGGATCTTGCCAATAAAATTACCTTTGTGGTGCCAGTCGCAAAGGGGGCTGTGGGGAGCATGCATAGGGGTCCAAAATTCTAGGAAGGCAAATCAGAGCCCGTCTCCAGCTGCTGCTGGTGGTAGTAGCTCAGCAGTTGTGTCCAGGAGAGTTTTGCAGGCATCCAACTCCTGGAGATTGAGCCAGAGCCGAGCAGAGGCGGGGCACAGTGGGAATCTGGCAAGCCGAAAGTCCCTCCTCCTCTTAGCCTTCCTCCAAACCCCCAGGCAACCTTTTATCTTTTTGCATCTTATCTCTTCTCTTCATCTCTTAACTATTTCCCTTTCTCTTGCAAAAATAAATCAGAGTGACATGGTGCAAAAGGAGTGGTCTCTGGTGTTACATATACCTAAGACCCTGACCAACTTATTTATTCGTCTTTAAGTGATCCTGATCTATAAATTTGGGCATTGCATAGGGCTCTTAAAGGGTTTGAAATAAATTATATACACTTAAATGTATGTACATACA
>CM053513.1:79624823-79654465 GCA_028627145.1 Eidolon dupreanum
CCTTTTCTAATGAGTGAAACAGAGACGCCAGTATTACCTGTTTTAGGGGGCCCTTTGGTGAGGATGAATGCATGAGCACACTGCGGGCAATTAGCTAGGCGAGTCTCCCCTTCACTCCCAGTCTTTATTAAACTAAGAACTACTTCTTAAGGTTCTTACCCTTTGACACCCCTATGCCTGTATTAGTTTCCTATGACTGCGTAACAAAGTACCACAGACCATTTGGCTTAAACAATAGAAATGTGTCGTCTCACAGTCTGGAGGCTGGAAGTCCAAGGTCAGGGTGTTGTTAGCGTCAGTTCCTTCCAAGGACTTTGGGGGACAATCTGCTCCATGTCTCTTTCCTAGTTTCTGTGTGGCATTCCTTATAGATGGTCATCTTCTCCCTGGGTGTCCACTGCGTCTTCCCTCCATGCTTGTCTGTCTCGATGTCTGAATTTCCCCTTTTTATAAGGACACCAGTAATACTGGGTTAGGGCTCACCTTAATGATGCCATCTTAACTTGATTATCTTCAAAAACCCTCTTTCCAAATAAGGCCATGTTTACTGGTAGTGGAAATGAGGATATCAAGATCTTTTGGGGGATGCAATTCAGCTCATGGCCTGCTCTGTGCAATTATGCCAAAGAATTCAACTTCCCATTCCAAACATCAGTACTTGGAGCACTGGGACTCAGCTATTATGTCTTTTACTCTCTCCTCTCCTGTCTGGAGAAATCCGTCTCATTATCCACAATTTCCAGATGGCTGAGAGTCTCAGGCTGTCTCCTCTGGGCAGCTTCAACTTTAAGAGGATCCCTTTTAAATGCCATTCCCAGGAGAAAGCAGGTTTCCTTATATGCAGCATGTCTGCATGGAGCACATGAATCCACCACTTCCCAAGAAAGAAAAACTCTCATTCAATTAATGCAGCCTATCAAGCTGGTTTCCCTGGCCTGTCTGTGCAGTTGAATTTTTGAACCTTGGTGTAAGAGTTTATACTGAAAACTGATTGGTGAGAATCTAATGATTCCAAATTATTTTGAATCTGGAATCTGTCATCTCAATATTGTTTCCTTCAAGTTACATCAGCACGCCTTCCCTGTCCTTCTCTCTAAATCATCAATAAGAACATTGAGAGTATGCATTCCCAAAAAAGGTGACACCACCCACAAAAAAACACATTACTCTGTTTATACATAAACTATAGATATGCATATAACACATGAACAGGTACATAGAATTTCATCTGTGGTGTTAAAATTTCACAAGAAAAATGAGTATTTGGAAAAGAATATCTAATAAGGCTCTTTACAGGGACAATAATAAAAACAAAATGGTTGAGAAACACCAGTCTAAAGGATAGGGTTCAGAACAAAACATGGCACGAGTCCTTTGGAAGCGCCCCCAGAGCTGCAGACACCTATTGATATGATTAGCTACCTGCATCAGGGCTGGCTGGCCATTTTTGGATAGGCAGGAATTCATAATTATTTTGATGTATCCTAATACAGTGAGTGACAATCCTTTCAACAACTAACAAAGAGGGCAGATTTAAATGGTCATTAAATCACTCAGATCTAAGTGGTCATTAAATCACTCATCAATTCATTCATTCCTTCATTCAACAAATATCTATTGAGTGGCTACAATATGGTGGGCAGTGAACTAGGAGTTGGGGATACAACAATGACCAAAGTAGAAAAAGTCTTCACCTCATGGAACTTAAGATCTAGAAAGGGCTGGGATGAGGGGAACACAGATGAATAACAAAAAATTAATTGGATTAGCTATAGAGTATTGTCAGATGGAGATGAAGTGCCATGGAGTAAAAAAGCCTGATGAAGTTTTCATCTGAGGGGCTTGTTAGAGTGGTGAAACTCTATTTTTTATGAAATTATAGTGATGGATATATGTCATTTGTCAAAATCCATAGAAGTGCACAACATAAAGAATAAACTTTAAACTATAGATTCTAGTTAATAATGTATCAGTAATGGTTCACTAACAGTAACAAATGTACCACACTAATGCAAGATATAAACAGTAGGGGAAAGTGTGGGTGGGTATATTGAATTCTATGTACTTACTATCCACTCAATTATTCTATAAATGTAACACTGTATTAAATAAAGTCCAGTAATTTTGTTCAGCTGTGATCTGAACCCATGCAAAAATATAGAGAAAAGGAAGAGAGTACTTCCAGTATACTTGGAGTTGGAAAGTTTAGAAAGAAGAGAGAGTTGAGGAGAATATGAGTATTGAGTGAAGCTGACTCTGTCAGGCAGAAATGAATCCATGTGCCGATAAAATCAGGTGAAAGAGTATTACTAGGAAGAAATCGAAGGGGATCGATTCCAAGAGATGGCTATGCAGCAATGAGAGCAGGGGAGCTCAAAGACATCCTTCGCAGCAGTTTTGGAAAGAGCTTTAATCATAAAATAGAAAAGCCAAAAAAGTAAGTAAGTACGTAAGTAAGTAAGTAAGTAAGTAAGTAAATAAATAAATAAATAAATAAATAAATAAATAAATAAATAAATAAATAAATAAAATAGAAAAGCCACAACTGTACAAGAGGGGAAGGATGGGAAGCTAAGCTGTGATCAATTTTAAAGGCAATTTCAGGCTAGAAACAAGAGAGATGGTAACCAATGCACACAGCAAGACTTAGGAATTAAGAGTTGGGAGGAAATTACATGCAATTTTTGCTATACCCTTCCCCCAGATGCAACTAATTAGAATTAGTTTTATGAGTTTTATGAGAAGTAACAATGAAAAAAGGGAACATTTTATTACACCTAGATTAATTCATAGGAGTCCAAACAGCTCGTAAATTTCTCATGTAGGGGTCTTAAAAGCCACAACTTGCAATACATAGACTTTTGAGGAAAGGAATTGTGGGCAACAGTAAGAGTGACCTCATTAACCCATGAGGACTGTCTCATAAGTGCAATGTTGAGTGAAAGAATCCAGATGCAAAACAAAGCAAAAAGGTGCGTACTAAAGGATTTCATTTAGACAAAGTAAAGAACCAGCACATTTGATGATGATGGAGGTCAGAAGAGGTTACTTTTAGGGTACTGACTGGGAAAGGCATAAGAGAATCTTTTAGGGACCTAGAAGTGTTCTATATAGAATCTAGATGTGGTGACTTGTGTATGTGAAAATAATAAAATAATATGTAAAAATGTAAAAAAAAAAGTGAAGTATAAAAATTAACCAGCCTGTGCCCGTGAAATTTTTACTTCATTTTGCATCAAGCCATACTTCAACTTTAAAAAAAGATAAAATGAAAAAGAGACCTGCCCTTGCCCACAGTGTATATCCTCAAAATATATGCCAACAATGGCCAAAGGGAGGGAAAGTTAGGGGCAGTAGAGAAAGGATCTTGACAGCTAGGTGGCTGGCTCCTTCAAGTCTCAGCCCCATGTAATTGGAGGTCAGTCTCCCATCTCCAACCCTAACCCACTGTCACATCCCTCTGTTTTAATTTATTTTTGAATTTTTATAAGAATTTGAGCCAAACCGATGACATGTGCCAGGGAGTGAGATCTCAAATGCTCCCTTAATTTTCTTTACATCATTTACTAACAGAATTGGAAATTATCACATTTCCTGTTTGTTTACTAGTTGAATGTCTATGCCCACTCCCAGGATGGTGGCACCTGTCTTAGTGACCCAAGCCCAGCAGACACCTGGCTCACAATAAGCTCTAATTAGCATTTATTGGATGGATGTGCAAATGAATGAAGGAGTGAAGGGATGCATGTCTAATGCTGTGTCAGAAAATTAGGAACAGAAAGATTAATTAAACACATTTCTCTCCCACAGGGAGAATATGGTGATCAATTCTGGTTGATTCTACCTTAAAAAGGTCTTAAAAACATTCCCCTCAGTCTGATTCATTCTCCTGGACTTGTTTAGCATCCCCTTTCCTAGTCTTTCTGTCTTTAGGCTCTCTCACCCCATCTCCCAACACACACACACACACACACACACACACACACACACACACACACACACACAGTGTCTGTATGGCCACCTGTTGACTTACTGAAAACTAATTCTGCTCCTATTGCCCATCGCTTCAAACCTCCTGTGGCTCCTCTCTCCATGCCTGAAATGCTCCAGATGCCCCGGGCTGACTCCCAGCTACCTGCCTTAACTTACCTCCCAGCCCTGAGCAGCCCCCTCGTAGTCTTGTCTCCAAGCTTCTCCACACACTGTTCTCTAGTCTCTCTCATGACATTCAGCCCCTCATACTACCCTCTTGTCCTCCTGGGACTTAGGTCTCTTTTTTTAGCCCCCAGAACATCCTGCCTGGGTGATGCCTCTTTGACTAAGGAGTGTATGGCCTAAGGGCCGAAGTCACTGGAGCAAGGCTGAAACCAGGGGAGGCTTCTCTCCATTAGTTTCATTAAATTTTATTGTCTTCTGATTTTTCTCAAAATGCACGTGCATATTTTATATGATTGAGAAAAGGGGGAAAAAGAAAACAGAAGTCCTATTTTCCCACGAAGACATCACCACTGTTAACATTTCAGTAACCAGAACGGCAATGAACAAGTTACCCAGAGTTAGTCTCCGTAGTTTTAGCTTCTTATGGTCACCTTAAGATTACAGCTGTCCACACTTTTCTTTCTGTATGTTTGTTTCATTTTGTTTTACAAAAGAAAGAAAGAAAGAAAGAAAGAAAGAAAGAAAGAAAGAAAGAAAGAAAGAAAGAAAGAAAGAAAGAAAGGAAGGAAGGAAGGAAGGAAGGAAGGAAGGAAGGAAGGAAGGAAGGAAGGAAGGAAGGAAGGAAGGAAGAGAAAAGAAAGGAAAGAGAAAGACAGAAAAGAAAACTGAACACTGAACATCTTGTCTTGTAAACTGCCTTTCTCCAAAATACAAACATTGCAGGTGTTTGATTTGAGGGCAGAAGTGTGTGTAGCAGATGTACAATCCAACCAGACCTTTGAAACTCAAACCATTAGAAATTACATTTAGGTGGGAAATTCTGCATGAAAATATATTTGGGGGACACTTCAAGAAGAATTAGTACTAGCTCAAGACAGAGAGAGGAGGTCAAGTTTATTTAGGATTTTACTCTTTAGCCTTTGTTCCTTCAGTATTTACCCTGAGGGCTGAGTTCACAGAGTCAGTGTAATAGATGTTCTCGGTCCATCTCAGCTGAGCACGTGGTATTCATCACAGACTGATACAGGGCTGGCCCAGGGCAGACATAAAAATAAATGTCAAGCTGAAAAGGACCCAATTAACCTCAACTTCAAGCTGAAGGTCACTAATCCCTCTGTTCTTCAGCTACTCAGACTGGAAAACTTTTAGATTATTGAGAAAAGGTGAAGAAAAGAGAAGAGAAGAAGAGATGAGAACCAGAGCGAAAAGAACAATCTTCCAAGCCTGGCGATTTTCTCCTCCCCATAGCTCTTAATTTACCTTGTCCCCTATGTTTCCATCACCTTTACAACCCCTATGAATTCAAGCCCAGATTTCTGCCCCTGCTTCTGCCTGGACTTTGGGCTCTCTAGGCCCCGGTCCACCATATAAGTTATTGCCACTTAACCTGTAAAACCGAGGAGTTCTTCCCAGCACCCTCTGTGAAAGGTCATGAGTGCCCCCTTTTGCCCAAGATACAGGTCAAATTCCTTAGCTTGATGTTCAGAGTACTGTATAATCTAGATTCATAATGCACCAACGTGTGAGCCACAAGCCACGTATGGCTACTGAGCACTTGAAATGAGGCTGGTGAGACTGCAGGAGAGAGAGTCTCCCCAGAGTGAGAAACACTCTCGTTTTCTCATTGAGATGACTTTATTGTTTTGCTAAAACTACATTTCATTTTAAGCATTGTATCACATTGTATCACTATAGTGTGCATATAGGGCGCCTATGGGGTATGCATTTCTGGTATCACATAAACACATCAATGAATTGTTTCAGTTCGTATGCTTTTTTCTTTGCACCTATGTAACATTGTAATATATTTATTGAATATATTACTTTTATTCAATAAAAATATTTATTGAATTTTTCTGCAGACATTAAGAGGTGCAAGAGGTCTGTGTAAATCATAATTGGTAATTAAATTGCAATATTTATTATTTTAATTATAATGTAATTAAAAATTTCTAGTTTAAAAAAGGTATGGGCAAAATGAAGGTATACTAACGATGCAGAATTAGGTAGAGATATAGAAGCTAGGACTATGATAGGCAGAGTAAAGCAAAAACAGATGATAAAACCAATGGCAATTTGCAACAGCAGATTATGTGTTAAAAAAATTTAAGATGAGAAAATGGACAATGTTAAGAGACATTTTCAGCAAATGAGTAACGAATTTGATAAGAAGTTTCCTTTCAACAGTCAAAAAAGTATCAGTGAAATTAGTTGCCTAAAAACAGAATTAAATATTCAACAAAAAAATTTAAGTACATTTAACTTAAATTATTTTTTAATTAAAAAATTTAAATAAATTTAAACAGGATCTGCATCTTATAAATTTGGCCAGCTATAAAAGAGCTTAGATTCTTGCACAAAAGAAAAAAACTTTTAGATGATGAAATGATATAATTAATTATTTTTAGTATTGGAAATATTGTTAGAAAATTCTGAGGAAAAGACTAGAAAAAGATATTTTACAAAAAGTGAAAGTTCGTAATATCAGTCACCAAATAATTGCTCAAAACATACCAGACTTTTCTAACAATAGCAAAGAACAATCAATAAGCTTGAAAATCACAAAGCCTTTTTCTTAACTTTAGATGAGTCACTGCCCAAATAATGCTTTGGGTACATTTTGTCTCAAAGGACTTCTAATTTACGAAGAAATGTTGTCAATTCACAGCCTTAAAAAATATAATACATGACAAAGATATTTTTAAATCTTTTATATCTGTCAACAAAGGATTCCTGCCAGATAAGAAAAAATTAATTTCTGTCACCAAAACGATAGTTCTGCCATGCTAGCTCAAAAATTTGTATTTATAGGATGAAATTTTCAAATAAGAAACTGATATTTCCTTTAGTGATTGTTCCTTTATATGACACATAGTGAAAATATTTCTGCTGTTTCCTGCAGCAGACTCTGTGAAAAGCACCACAGATATAGTTGTGAAAGTTGTTCGTTACACTCACTTAAATACTATGAATCATCTCCAGTTTGAGGAACAGTTGAAAGAAATAGAAGATGATGAATGGATGACCTTGCGTCCTTAGCCAATGTTCCTTGGGTCATGAAGTTTTACAAAGACATACCACATTTTTAACTCCAATTCAAGATTTTCTTGTAACAAAAGGAATACTTGCCAAATAGTCAATAATTGAAGACAGATTATTGAAAGTGTGATGTTTTCTCATCAAAATCATACTGTATATGAATGAGTTAAATTTGAAACTACAGGTAAGGAAAGCTTATCTGTGACTTAGCCAGACAGGTATGAGAATTTATTTTGAAACTGATACTTTTATAATACGAATCAATAATAATGATTTTATAGCTCTTTTTTTAACATGAATCAATATGCAAATTACTTCATAGTAATTGATAGGTGTTATGTAAATTGGCTGCAAAGACTTGAAAGAAAGGCAAAAACATTTCATCGTCATTGATTACTTTTGAGTTCCTTTCAATTTATGCACCCCAAGAATTGGTGAATTTACCTAACTCTATCGATGTAGTTTTGAAACTAATATGCTTTTGCTCCAAAGTCAAATCAATTCTTCTAGGAAAGATGAACAAGTTTTGTCAATATGGATGCAAATATTAAAGAAAAAATTTGAGGTACTTTTTTGGTTAGTGAAAAACTTTTGAGTATGTTTGAAATATATTAGGTATATAAAATTACTATTTCAACTCTAAATTACATGAAATGTAATATAGATCAAGTATATTCAATGAAATTTTGTTTGAATCAAGATGTACTACTTTAAGCAAAAACTAAACATTGAATTTTCAAGACAACATAAAAAAGTATATAAAATATCTCATTATTAATTGTTTATATCAAGTACATGTTGAAATAATATATTAAATATATTAGATTAAATAAAATGTAGTATAAAGGTTATTTCACCTTTTTCTTTTTACTTTTTAAAAATGTGGATTCTGGAAATTTTAAACTACACATGTGGCTCATATTATATTTCTATTGGAACTCTAATCTAAAAAATAATTGCCATGATAATATAACAAAGGTGATATGACCTTTGTCTTGTTTACTGTTGTATTTCCAGAACCCAAACCAGTACATAGTAGGTGCTCAGAAAATACTGACTACATAAATGAATCTAACAATGCTTCAGTAGTATCAGTAAGGGCTCAAGAGCAGGAAACAGAAACCAACTATTTCAAGTGGAAAGGGATTTACTCTGGAGAATTAAGAATTTAGAAAAATCACTGGAAAATCCAGAGCGACAGACTCTAGCCAAGAGCCCCAGGTGTCCAGATAACACTGCAGAACCAGCCTGCCAGGAGAGCTGCCACCTCCCCACCATCAGGAAGACAGGACTGAAGAAGCCATTCCTGGAGCCGAGGGCTCCAGGGACACACCTCTTCACGCATAAATGTTGACTTAGAGCCACAGCACACCTAAGAGAGCTATGACTGTCGCGAATCATACATGTCCTGCACTCTGCCGCTTGACTCCCCAGAAGCTGGTGCCTAGATGCTGGAATGCACTGCGGAAAAACTAGCATCATTCTACTACGCATGGCACCATGCAGATGTCTTCCGTTTCTCACGCAAGTGCATCTAATTTATGAAGCCTACATCACATCCAAAAACTACTACCAAGGAATGAATCTCTCCCATCTCCCCATTTTCCTTACCAGGTCAACACCTTCAAATTAAACATCCTTTTATCCAGGAAGCCTTCCTTGACTTCCACGAGACTGCTAAATTGATTCTCCATATACTTTATACGTATCATTGGCTCACTTCATTAAGTTTATTTATCTAAATGTTTTTTCGTCTTTCTCTCTGATAGGTCATTAGCTCCCTGGCCAGGGCTGTATCTGCTTTTTCACCACCTAGTGGTAGGTGCCAAATTCACATGTGTTGAATGAGTGAATGAGCATAGTACAAAGCATTAGGGGTGGGATTTAAATCCATCTTTCTCCATGCCACAAACCCTCCATAATACACCCATGTGCCCTCACAGATATCCAGCACCTGCCAGAGGAAGACCGTGGATGGCACACCTAGTACCAGGATGCAAATTTGCCCCCTCAAGGAGGATGGCATAGGGCTGATCTTAAAAACAGGAAAGAACTGTTGTCTGCACAATGACTTTCAAGAAAATGCTAGGGGCGATGGAGTGCTGGGCCCCAGTCCCGGGCTACAGACCAGTCAAGGGGAAATGGGGCCAAGGCGTTATGATGGACACTGCACAAAATACACCTGGCCATGTTCCTGTCATCAAGGAAGACTTGTGGATACTTAAGTGAGGGACCCAGAAGAGGATCCAGATCCTGCAAACGATGATACTCACACAGGAGCATTTTGACAACTTACAAAGCTCCTTTGCATTCATTGGCTCATTCATCATTATCACCCCTTCTCCCATTTTATAGATGAAGACACGGAAGCATAGCAAGATTAGCAACTTTCCCAAGGGCAAGTGTCAAATCCCGGTCTTGAGACCAAGCAGCATTGTGCTGTGGTTACAACACACGCTGCAGAAACAGACAGAGTCAAGTTCAAAGTCACCTTTTGCCACACACCAGCCAGATGCCTTAGGTCAAGTCAGTCTCTGAGTTTCTGTTTTCTCATACATAAAATGAAGATGAAACCATCTAACTCACAGGGGTGTTGTGAAAATTAAATGAAATACTTTTGCAAAGAACTTAGCTCGGCACCCTGTGTAGAGTAAGGATTCGGTATTTAGTATCAATTTATTGTTATCACTATTCCAAGTTTAAGACTTTTTCTATGATCTCAGATTGCCTTTAAATTGTACAAATCTTGTTATGACATTGACACTTTATCTTAAAATAGTTCAGCAAAGCCAGTATGATATGAAAAAGGGGTGTTAATGGGCATTCACAAGAGAAGTTCAGCCACCTGGATTAGGCATGAGGCCTGGTGAGCTATCACAGGACCCCAAAGACCCCACCTCAGAGGACAGTACCAGAAGCACTTCCTTTTTTTTTAATGTCCAATCATCATACCCAGAGGTTTTGCTAATCTGTGAGTGTTAGAAATGAGCTTCTGTTGGGGTATTCAGTGACTTGTTAATTACATAATGAATGTACCAAATGGGCTCCATTGATAAAATTAGTGGCATTCAAGATAAAATATCTTAGAGACACTTCCTGCCCTTACTCAGTCCTTTACCCTTACTCCACAAGGCTGGCACCAGAGGTGTGATCCCTAAACCATCCTGTGTCGCCCCACTGGCACAGTGTTGTGGCCTCTTTAAGTGAACCTTTTTTTTTTTTTAGGCAAGGCGACCCTTGGTTGACCTCACAGATTGCAAGGACCTTGTCAGCTTACAATTCCTTATTTTTTTATTTTTTATGCCTACAGCACCAGGTCTTCCTAGGTGCTCTCCCATCCAAGTACTAACCAGGCCCAACCCTTCTTAGCCTCCAAGATCAGACCAGGATCGGCTTGTTCAGGGTAGCATGGCTGTAGACTTTTAAGTGAACTTTTATGAGAGTATTTTGGGACTACCAAAGGGACAGAGGGCTAGGACATTATGGAGCTTACAGAACCTCTAAGAGGCTATTCTGTAGGGGTCTTCTGAGCCCATAGGCTAATAAAGAGTAACTTTTGGTCTCATACTTCTTTCCTTTATTCTCTTTTAATGAGGTTGTAGAAGCTTAGGAACCCTCACTTACTGCTAACTCTTAAGAGCTCTAAGATTTACCAGAAAGAACCTAATATCTGTGAATGACCAAATTGGCTTAGGCCAATTTGCAACAAAGGTTCTACTGCATTTCTTGCAGGATTGTCACAAAGCCCACAAAACACACATCAAAGTCCCTAGTGAATTTTAAAGAGCTATAGAGATGATACAGTAACAGGACTACATGCGTCTGTCTGCTCTGCTCAGTTTCCTTCCCAGGTCCTTCTCTAGGACACAGTTTTTAAACCTTTATCCCGTCCACATGATCTCCTCTAGTCCCCCAGAAGTAAGCTGAGGACTTAATATTTTTGTCTCCAGCCTTGGCCTCTTGACTGAGCCCCAGATTAGGTGTATCCAACTGTCCACTAAGTATCCCCAACTGAAGCTATCTGGCTGGCATTCCAAACCTACCATGGCCAAAACTCAAGTCTTGATCCCTTCTCTGTCACCCACACGCCCACCACCACTGCCGTCTGAGTCTTACCCATCTCAGAAGATGGCACTAGTTCAGGCCAGAGACCTACGAGTCACTCTGGATTCCTCTCTTTCTCTCACTGCCCTATTCCTTCCCTCCATCTAATTCCTTAATGTCCCTTGACCCATCTCAGATGACACCACTTTACTCACAATCATACTTCCTCCAGTAGCCTCCTACCTGAACTCACTGGCCCTACCAAAATGGCCCTACCTAAAATGGCTTTTTAAAAATGTAAATTAGACCTTGTGACTTCCTGTTTCACACAGGGCCACCAGTTCTGAAGCCTCTAGGCTCGAAGTATTCTTGACCTGGTGGCTGAAGCTCTGCTGCTCCAAAGCCAGGGAGGCTCCTTATCAAGGATGCCCATCCAAGAGCCACTCGGTAGGGAAGTAAGTGCGAGGTGACCCCCATCTGTCTGGGACATCAAGGAGAGGACAGGTCGCACTCCAAGTCTCCAAGTAGCTTGGGAGTTGTGAAACTTAAACTTTTAAGACAAGGGGGGAGCAGGATAAGGAATGGGGGAGATGTGACGTTTACTCTGAAGGAAGTTCAAAACTTCTATTGAGCTTTGGGTGTCTCCTGAGTATTCAGAGCATTTAGCTCTTACCTGAATAGAGAAGATTACAAAGGCAAAGGGAGACAAGTCAATGAATAAAGGAACCAGCAAGTTCTTCATCACATAAACAACCAGCCCAGGAGGCGCTGCCATGGTTGTGTGCATGTGGGCCTTAGAGTGAGCCAGACCTGAGCCCAAATCCCACTGTGCCACTGGCTGGCTGCATGCAGTTAACCTCTCTGAGCCTCAGTTTCCTCATCTATAAAATGGAATCATGGCAGCACTTATTTTTCAGGGTTTATTGTGAGAACTAAGTGCCTATGAATTACTTAGCACAGTGCCTGGCACATAAAAAGGGCTCCATAAATGCTATGGCTTTCCTAAGTAACTATTTTAGTAAGCAGCTCCTATAGCCTGGGTGATCAGTTAAACTAGATGTGAATTTAACCAAGTGATTTAACTAACTAGAGGCAAAGTGGCTCTTCTTGAATTACTAACCCTGCAACCCACTTTCCAGCTCTGCTGGAGTGTAGCCATGCCTGCAGTAATTTCTGGAGATACTGCTTATTCCTAAAGGGACCTTCTCAGTAGGCAGTGTGTTGAGAAGCTTGAAGTTGAAGTATGGAGGGAGGAAAAGGAGAATGATGGTCTTAAATTCTTCAGAGGGCTATTCTGCAGATTAGGGATTAAGTTTAACCCATGGGCCCACAGACAGAAGAATCAAATCCAGGAAATTTCAGGGACCGGATTTCTGCTCAGAGTAAGGAAGGACATTTTGTCTCTTCGAGCATCCCAAAGCAAAGGGGGCTGTCTCTGAAAGTAACAAGCTCCCCATCACTAGAGGTGACCAACCCCAGGCTGAATGAGCCTTTGGCATGAACCCTTAAACCTTAATGTCTATGTAGTATTTTATAGGTTCATAGGTACATGTGGGCTCTCAAGGGAATTTATTGTCCTTCTTCCCCCTTTGCAGATGCAAAAACTAAGGCTCAGAGAGGCGATACATCCTTTGCCCAACATCACACGAGTGGGAGGAGGCTCCACCCGGTTGGACCTCTGGTCTTTTTTTAGCTCCAATTCCAAGGCTCAGGCCACTCAGGCGAACTCGGTGATAACGGCGCCCACCCATTCTGACTATTCATTAGGGGCACCTGGAAAACTTCTAAAAAATACAGATTCCTGAGCATCATCCCGGACCTGTTGGGCCCAAACCTGCAGAGATGGTTTTTATTTTTTAAGATTTTCCTAATCGGAATGATGATCACCAAATTCAAGATAAAGGTACATTTGGGTTGGGGGGAGAGGGAGCTACAGTTGGGGGGAGGTGCCCAGGGACTTCCACGCACTGGGAAAGCTTGAAATGTGCAATGATGTAGTTATATGAGCCCTTACACTGTTACATGTCTGAACTCGTTCATTGTAATATTTTAAAGCTCCCTCCCCATTGTCACTGTTAGCAGCCAGGTTTGGGACCCACTTAGATGGTCTGTGGGGTCTTTTCAACTCTAAAATGAGCTGACCTAAAGCAGCTGGAATTTGGGGTGACCCTTGTAGATCCACCGAGCTCTCTTGTCAGTAACTAGACCCAGTTCGCACCCGGTTTGCTATTCAGAGCTGTTCACACAGCGCCCACCAGTCCCTTCCTGGGACAGAGCCAAAGGTCTAACTGACACTCCTATGCGTCAATCATTCTGTCCTCCTGATGAAGCCAGCTGCTTTCGGCATTTCCAGGACTGCTGAGCATCTGGGGGGATCTACAAAGTCTCCAGGTTGGCCCTGCGTCAAGAAGAGCAGCTGCTGGCAGCAGGGGATTCGGTTGGTGTGAGCGTGCTAACAACCTGTCTTTAGGTAGTTCTGCTTTAATCAGCAGTTATCACACTTGATTAAAATGATGGCTGGTTTCATAGCATAGACTGACATGCAGCTGTCCTACTGTCTCCCTGGCTTTAAGCCGGTTAGGAGTTGCTTAAGCCTAGGGTGGCAACTGCAAACCAGGGAGCAAAATCTGGGCACTGCTCCATCCTGCCAATAACTGGGCAGGACTGACCAGGAGGCCAAGGACTTGGCAGGCCCACATTCAGCCTGACCCGATTGCTGTTCACAAGCAGCAAAGCCCATGGGTTCAATTTAATCTCTAACCTGCAGACCAGTCCTTAGAAATGAGAGTTCACATGATCCAGGTGTGAAGAAACCTACCTACCCACAGTCCTCCAAGTATCAGACAACTTAGGGACATGGTATGTTCCTGCTGTTGCCAAAGCAAGCAATCTCCAAAGTGGGGGTGAATGTACCCCAGGGCTCACAAAATAATCCCTGAGTCTTAAGGGACATATATAACCTTTTATTTCTATTTATTTTTTTATCTCAATCTTAAATTTTCTATGTTCTTTAATAATGTGCCCAATTTTATTGCATAGTAGATATAATAAATAGATAATGTCATTGAGTTCTTATTCCATGCAAGGCACTATTCTAAGAACTTACAGATATCATTTTGTTTAACCTCTAATGACAACAATATGAGGTAGGTATTATTATTTCGACTTTTACAGGCACAGAGAAGTCAAGTGATCCCTCCAATGACACACAGCTGGCAATAGGCAGAGCTTGGATTTGAACCCGCAGCCTGTTTACAGAGTTTATATTCATAACTACTATACTATTCTGTTTCTCATATATAATTTACAGATTTTAAACAAACATATATTGGGGTTGAATGATCAAGTTATTGTTTTGTTTTTAACTGAATAAGGTGTTCAATCAAAAAAAAACCTTTGGAGAATATTGGTAAGTTTAGGTAAAAAAAAAAAACAAAAAAACACTTAAACTACTTTCCATGGGAGCTCTGAGTGAGGAGGGATGATTGTCAGGCAGCTCAAAGTCTTGGGGTGACATTATGAGCTCAAGAGCTACTTGACCTGTGCCTTGTGAGACTAATCATTTGTATGTCGCCTTCACAGTATTTGCTGTTTTCCAGCACTTTTATCTCATTCAGATTTTTCTTTAAATTGCCTCACTTTTAGAAACTTAAATAATGAATTTTCAAAAAAAAAAAAAATACTGTATCACCACTACAAATAAAAAACCAGTTATTCTTGCAGAGATACCGCCATCTCATCATAAAGTATTACAAAAATCCTACTCAAAAGGTCTTGTTTTTCTAAAAATAATAATAGCTGATACTTTATTGGACCACTGTTGAAATTATATTGAGCTTGCAATAGCTCTAGTAGGCAAGCACTTCCAAGTGAGGGACAAGGATTGTCAGCAACTCCTGCGAGCTGACGCAAGTCCTGAGGCGGAGGTAGAATGTGGCCCTGGGCAGCCCAGCGGCAGTGTTGGCGAGGTCGCCTGCTGCATGCAGAGATATTGCCTGTCGCTCTTGCTGCAGAGCTGGAGGACTGGAAGAGGGCACTCTCCTACTCTCAGCCCAGTGAGGGAGCATCTGTCAGACCTCACAGAAAGTGGGGAGCACTGGCAGCTGGGCCCCCACAGACCACTTAACTCCCTATGGTCAAGTCAGGGAAGTCACTGTGCTCTCCTCCTCCAATGGTGGCTCAAAAACAGGAACAGACATAACCTTGCAATAAGAACGCTGGCCTGGGTTGGTTTAGAAGGACTCCTCCTAAGATGGTGGCCTACAGCTGGGGAGGCCCCCGGTGGTAAGAGGCTGTGGTGGTAGCCACTGGAGGTGGACGCTGAGGCCGGGTGGGGAGCGAGGCACAGCAGGAGCACTGCCTGGCAGCCCGAGTTGCAGCAGGGCAGGCCTAGCACAGGAGCTGCAGAGAACCCACAGAAGTGCCCACGGAATAAGGCCAGCTTCAAAACTCCCCAGGATCTGGAGAGCATTGGGTCAGATTATTCCAGCACCAGCCAAATAAGATCTCTCCACCCCTTGGCTCTCCTCCCACCTCCTGCTTCCAGCTCTGGCAGAGGGGAGGCTCCCAGAGAGAGAAGCTGGCCACCACTACTTCCCAGACCACAGGTCTGAAGTCAGGGAGAAATATGACGCCTTCGTCCTCATTCAGGGGACAGGAGAGGGAAAATCTTGTAAGACATTTCTAAAGTCTTTGGGCTACATCCAAAGAGTCTTGCTTGTTCCATTTCCAAGAAGCTTTTCTCAGCTGCATCCTGGTGGGGGAGTGGGTGGGGAGGAAAGGAGCTTAGAAATCCACCCGTGTAACCAGGCTCATGGAAACTTCCCAATAGACCGAAAGTGTGCCTTCCTCTCTCAGTCCCTCTGTGTATGGTATTCCTGACACACAGGAAACCGTGTGACAGGTGGATAAAGTGGGGACTCTAGGGATGATCAGTATATTAGATAGATGTTACCAAAGCTAAACTTATTTCTTAATTTTTGGATTAAAAATAAATATGAATAGAATATCTAGTATTTCTTTCCTGGTGCCCAATATATCATCTGTGAACCTCTTTTGAAAAACTCAGTGGAGAACTATTATAAGTTCTTAAGCAAGAGAGACATGTGATAAAGCTTGTGCTTTTGGAAGTTGAACTTGACCTTGTTGTGATATGGGACTAGGAGTAAGAAGGCTTGGGAAGTTTTGACTGGTAGAGAAAGGGATGATGGCTGAGATGGACAGGGTTTTCAAAATCCCTCATTCAGCTCCTCTGTGGGGGGCCGAGGAGAGGCTTATTAACAAGCGGTCAGCCTTTCCAGGACATTCTAAATAATGATGACTGCCCCTCTCACGACAGCATGGGACAGCCCACATCTACCAGTCAGAAAAAAAGGGAGGCAAAGAGAGAAGGAAATGGCAGAGCAGGTGAAGCCAGAAAAGCTGAGCCTTGGCCCAGCCCATCCTCAGCAAGATCAGGTAAGTCCCAGAGGGCTCACCCAAACTCTGCTCTCCCTCCCTGTCGTGATTAAATGAAAATGGGGAGAGGGCGGTGTGGCTCAGCCCAGACTTCCCTGGCTTACCCCCTGAGCCACAGGCTGATAACAAGGCACCCCAGGAAACTCGAAAACCAAGGAAGAAGGCAGTGTTAGCACCCCAAGAGCCCATGAGAAGGCAAGTGACAGAATCATGACCTACAGCCCACGCTCACTTCAGGACCACCCTGCACTTGTGTGCACGCATGCACACACACGCATACGCACGTACACGCACATTGAAGAGATCTTTATGGACCAGCTGTCCAGAAGGAAACAAATCAAAACCTTTGCAGATAAGTCCAGTGACTCCAGGACATGAAGTAACATGCTAGCCCCTGGGGAGAGAAATGGGGGAGGAGGTAGGAGTCAGGCTAGGTCTGGGTTCGAATCCTACCTCACTTCTGGGCCATGAAGTTTGGGCAAAATGATTAAATTCTCCTGTTCTCTGTTTCCTCACTTGTAAAAGGGGCTCAGCCACCGTTACCTCAGAGGCTTGATTTAAAGGACAAGTGAAAGTGTGCAGCACAGGCTCTCCCACAGAGTAGGTTCTCAGGTCTTAGATGTTACTATCCAAGTCCATAATATGGAAAATATCTAGGGCAAATATCTTCTCCTCATCTGTCATTTGTTTTTCTTTACATTTGGTTTGCTTGCCATACACAAGTTCTAAATGAACTCAAAATGTCAGTCTTTTCCTTTATGGTTTTGGGAGTTTTGTATCTTGTTATAAAACATACTTCCCAAATCCATATTATAAAATTAATCTGTTACATTTTCTTTCTTTTGTATATCTTGTGTGTGTGCTTATGTGTGTGTGTGTGTGCATGTGTTTTGCTGTAAGTTATAAAATAGCTACCTAACTTTATTCTTTTCCAAATAGACTGCCGGTTGTCCCAATATCATTAGTCAAGTAGGTCAGTCATTTCCTACGTACATGTGTGTGTGTGTGTGTGTGTGTGTGTGTGTGTGTGTGTGTGTGTATCCATATAAGCCTATATTCCAAAGCAGTCTGGGCAAGAGGCTAAGAAGACAAATAGCCCCAGAAACTAAAAGCAGGGTCTTACCAGTCTTTCAGTGACAAGGATTCAAGTATGATAGTTCATGGCCTACTAAAAGAGAGAATCCCAGGTTAATACCTCAGATTCGCAGCTGGTACCCCGGAAAGTTCTACCCTAAAAGTGGGGAGGGAAATAGAGCTAGACAGCAGCTTTCCAAAACTGCAACCCAGCCTGAGTTTGGCTCAGTCTCTGCCTTACAATCACCCTGAATAGCTAAGGAAAAGGTAACTTCCTCTGGAGAAAGACAATATAATTTATAGTCTCAAGATTTTTTTCAGACACGGTGTCCATCATTCATTTAAAAATTACCAGGCATACTCAGAAACAAGTCCAAATAACCAAAAACCAACAGAGGGAAAAAAAGAAGAGTAAAAAAGACATATAGATGATTCCGATATTGGAGTTTTTTAAACAGTTAATGTTTTATTTTTAAATAGCAAAAATAATGGAAGAACAAGTGAAGGATAATTTCACCAGATAATCATAATCTATAAAACAGAATCAAATAAAAATGCTAAGACCAAAAAATACAAGTGTAAATCTGAAATTCGATAGATGGATTTAAGAATACATTTAGACCCAGATTAGTGAACTGAATTCGTGAACTGGAAGACAATAGAAAATATCTAGATTAAAGACAAAGAGAAAAATGGATGGAAAATATAAAAAAAATTGTTTAAGAGATAAATGCAACACAGTGAAAAGGGATATGTATACCTGGAGATACGGAAAGAGAAAATAGGGCAGAAGCAATATTTAAAAAGACAATAGATAAGAATTTTCTGAAACTGATGAAATATGTTATAAGTCAAATTCAAGAAGTTTACTGAATTCAATTGCAATGAAAACAAAAGAGGCACATTATAGGAAAACTGCTTTCCAACTGCTGAAACCCAAAAGTAAAGATAAAAGCTTTAAAGTAGAGAGAAGCTTCAATGAAACCACATTAAGACTAACAGGTAATTTTCAACAGAAACAATAAAACTCAGAAGACAAAGTGCTGAAAGAAAATAACTGCCCACTTAGGATCATATACTCAGTGAAATTATCCTTCAAAACAAAAGGTCAAAAGACAAGCAAAACTGAGAGAATTCTTGGCCAGCAGACTGCCCTAAAAAAGTACTGAAGGGAGTTCTTCAGACAGAAGGAAAATTATTACCAGTAGAAAAACAGAAATGCAGAAAGGAAGGGAATAGCCACAGAAAGAGTAAATAAAAATGAACACGGACTTATAAAACAATAATAAAGATGTATGTGCCTTTGAGCCAGCATTTCCACTTCTAGAAATTCCCATAGAGATATTATACATATGCTCCACTCCCACCTCACATTCATTTTCTGAACTTCTCTGACCAGATCTGTGGCAGGAGAGGGACCACTCTAGTCACCTGGGTTCCTTGTCCTCTGGCCTCTGTGTTTGGGTTTGGCTAATGGCAGGCACTGGCAGGAGATTGCAAAGCAAGAAAAGAGAATGGTGGAGGTATTTTTTTTTTCCTGTTCCCTCTGTCAGTGGATGCTGTGTTTCTGGAAATACACAGCTCCTGCTAGGTGGCCCTTCCTCCATACTCCTACCCTTTAGAGTCTCCAGTGGCACCATTTTCCCCTTCAGCTTCTTGCTGTTGACAGTTCCTGGGTGCCTCAGCATCCGTTGATGGCTCCCTGACTCTGCCCACATCTCTGTAAAGAGTCTCTTTCATAATTCTCATAGTTTCAACCTGCTAAGCTTCAGAACTGTTTCCTTTCAGAACCCTGGATGATGCAGATTCAAATTTCATTGATTCCATCAAAGCAATGTTTGTAATAGCGAAACACTGGAAACAGCCTAACATCTATTAGTTGGGAAACTATTTACATAAATGATGGAACTCATGTAACAGAATACTATTCTATATTTTAAAGAATAAAGTAACTTAACAAGAACTCAGAGGGAATGTTCTCTAAAATGTATTAGGGGTGAAAAAAAGCAAGGGAAGAGTTTATATCATAAATTCTCATTTATATAACAAAAAGTATTTATATGTACAAATATTACTATCTCTGCAATAATATTAAAAAATGTGGCATTATTGGTTTAACTCTTTTTGCCCTCTTTGAATTTTGTTTCACCATGCAGAGGAATTAGTTTTTCAAAAATCCTTTTCACATTTTTTTAAAGAAGAAATCCTTAACTAGAGTCAAAATCACCTTCTAATTGTTTGGCAAATCAACTTCCTTTCCCCTTCTCACCTGGTTTCACTCTCTTAAAAATACACCATCAGCCAAACCAAACCTCAGACTTAAGTGGTACTTTAAAGAAACTTGAATAAATCAAAGGAAGAGAGACAAATAGAGGATCCAGATTTCAACAATCTTGGCCAGATTTCTTTGTAAATTTCCTCTTTAGGAGCGGAGATAAAACTTGGAGATTGATAAAGGTTCTAGAGATGACAGAAGGACAGGAACCGACTATTTACATTCCTCTCCCCATCCAATTCTGCCCCGGAGTGAGTGTCACTTAACCTGTAACTCGCTTCTTCTGATTTGGATAAATTTCTGGTCCCCTCTGGTAGTAGATGAGAAAGGCTGCACACAAGACTAAGTTCTCTCCAAATAACTAAGGGCTTACCAAGTAGTCACCGTACCAAACAGAATAAATACTAAAGAAGATGGGTTCAGTGTCATTTTTATCCATGAAAAAAAAAAAAATCCAGGGCTTTTTCTTCTCAGAAGACATGTTTCTAGCTAAAAGACTGCAGGACTCATAACTGGCCATGTTTCCCTCTTTGCCTTGGCCGTCAGAAAGCTCAGACGTGAATTTGCTGCCTACCTTGAAAAGTTTAGTGCAGCCTTTGTGCTGCCCACATCTGCATACTAATTCTCGGTGCCCTGTCATCCAATTCAACTCTCTTTTTCCTTTAGATCTGATTTATTTCTGTCCTTTTTAAATCATTCCATAGTATATATATTTCTGGAGCCACCTCAAATGCTTTTTAAAGGAAATTTAATTCATAAATGCAAACAGGAGCTGACTGACCATATTGCCCAGTTGATTTACATAATCAGTGGGAAGGAACTCAAACTTATTTATTTTTAACTCAGTAGATATGTATTGAGCCCCTACTATATAGAAAGCACTGTTCTGGCACCAAGGATATAGCAAAGAAAAAAAAAACAAAAGCCCTGCCCTCATGGAAATTTCATTCTAGTGGGGAAATAGATAATAAGTAAATATATACTATGACAGATGGCAATAACACTAAAGAGAAAATTATAGCAAGTTAAAGAAGGAGAGTGAGGTGGGGGATGGGAATATTTTATATAGAGTAGTCAAGCCAGGCCTCTCCAATAAGGTGACATTATTGATGAGGGAGACGTTTTAATCTCTCTCCTTCTCTCCCTTCCACTTGCCATTGTCCTCACTTATTCCACCCTGGGCTTCTCTGGGTGAACACAGTAAACATTAATAAGTAATCTCCCCATGTTTTGTTTCTTCTTAGAATCTATTCTACCCTGAATCTATTCACACTGAAGCCAGAAGGATCTGCTTAGGTCAGATCCCTGATAAAGTTCACATTTTTCAGCTTGGCACTTTAGATTCTTCAAGATCTGGCTGCATTCTGCTTTACTCTGAATATACAGTTCACCACACATGCCCTAGACTCCCACCTCTGTGGTCCTTCCTAATCATGTCATTTTCTCTGTCATCCTTCAGGATCCAACTCGAACATCACCGCCTCTGGGCAGCCTTCCGGAGTACCCTAAGCAGAATGAATCTGCCTTTCCTTTGAGTGCCTAGAACCTTGTTTGGATAACTTATAGGTCCATAGACTTCACCTAGTGGTCAGTTATATAGATATATAACATGTATGTGCGTTTGTTTTCCTCCAGGATTATGAGTTTCTGGAGGGTCTTGCATGTAGCAGGCATTCAATAAATTGTGACTAAATCCATAATTAAAAATCGTCTGAGTTAAGTATAGGCCTATGACTAAGTTCTAGCTAATGACTCATAAATAAAGATCTTGTGTTTAACTTTCTAAAAGAGGCTTTGCCCTCCTTTTTTTCTTCCGTCTTTCCTGCTAGCTGGAAAACTTTCACATACACGACAGAGAATAAACTTTTATTTTATTTAAGTTTTTTTTAGTATTTTTAGTATTTACTGTCACTTAAGCTAACAGTTCCAACTAAAACAAAAAGGAGTAGATTGAAGAGAATAATAAAGTTGCCTTCACATGAGGTAAGAGAAAATAAATAAAAGCAAATAATCTTTAAATCTTGTTAAAGCATATTTTTGGATCTTATAATTCTCCCATTCTGGTTTATTATCTAAATTGCTTAAATTTATTAGTCACTGCTAATATGACTCAGTCAATAATTATAATAATATGATCAGAGGTCTCATTTTGATTAACTACTGTAATACACCCTTTTGCATTATTTAAGAATATTCTATTTTAAAAGTTAATAACTTCACAGATATTATCTATTTGCACTACCACATTAACCTAAAGAAATAGTCAAGGCACTTATTTTCCATATTTGCCAGTTAAGGGTAGGATAAGCAAAGCTCATGGCTAATAATAACTGCAGAGCTCACTCTAGAAATCTGAATCCACTTCTTGGACCACACAGGCTGGCTCAGCGTAAGCAAAACATTACCAAGAGGAGGGAGCTGCAAACCACAAAAGAATTCCAAACATTGCCCCAAATAATGGTGGGAAGTGATAGATCTTTGAGGTACTAGAATGGTTCGAGGAGACTGGTCTTAAAAATGAACCAACAAACAAGCCAAGAAGCCTACTGTAATGCCCGCACTGAAATCAGTGTTGTCCTTCGGGGCTAATGTCAGGAGCCTGTGCCAGTGGAGAGAGAGTAAGACAGGATGAGAATTACTGTGTCAGGGTCAAAGTCTTGCCAACTAGAAGAACATGCCTACCTCATAAGGTGATAATCAACTGTCCCGGTTTGCCCACAGGAAGTTTTGCTAACACAGAAAACATCCCGGACAAACCAGGACAGGTTGATCACCTGCGAATATTTCTGGGAAAAGATTAATGTTCACCCTGGGCAGTGTGCTTTAGAATTCTTCTCTAAAGTCACCATCCAAGCCAGTTTATGATCCAGGCAAGAAAAATAGCCCTGTTTTTTGAATGACACCTTGTTTTTGAACAAAAATGCATCATCTCAATGAAATCTGAATGATTTTCATGTCTCTTCAAAAACATACATCCCCTTTAAAGGAAAAGATTTTTCACCAATAAGGATATCTGAAAGAATGCGCCCAGAATTTGGAAGGTGAGTCCCAAAAATATGCTCCAAAGCATTTGGAGCCTCCCTAAGGATCCCAAGTGGCTGTTCTGCGGGGCTCATTCATTTGAATGTGTGTCTCTGGAATATCTGTTTATTAAAATAAAAAATATATATGCTTCATTATCTTATAGCCACCCATTGCAAATATTTGGTAGATATGAAAAGACCTGCAAGTTACATTCAATTATTAAAGCCACCAGAGGCTCAGTCACTTTGCTGATGTCCTGTGAATGCCAATACTTTAACATGCACATTCATCCATTTACAATGGAGAAAGATCAGAGCTCCTGTCTTAGGCATCCTGAGAATGGAAGAGCCGCGGCCAAATTCATTCATCATGAGTCATTTATCTGACCACAGGCAAAAACAATAGTTTGTGTGTTTTTATATGTGTAGCAATCGATCTTGATTAAAGCCATGAGTCACAGGTTAATGAAAATATCTGAGGCATTTACCTTTCTCCATTGGCATGCTTCATTTTCACAGATCTTATATTTCAAAAGAGGGACACTTGGATTTGGACAACACTTTGATATACTGAAATCTGTGATTAATGCCAGAGATCTTAAGTCAATGAATGACCGTCCTTCATAAAGGAACCTCATGCATTTGAATGTTAATTTACCTTCCATGATACTACATAAGCCCACGGTTGGTGTTTGGTTATAAAATATATGTGGAATAATAGCAAGCCAAATGAATAAATGGACAAAAGCTACTATGATGAGCCTCCAAATAGACAAAGCCTTCTAATTTTATAAACGCCATTCATTGAGTGCTTACTGTGTGCCAGGCAGGATTCTAAGAGTTTCATGCTTATAACTTTATTTACTCCCCCTAACAACCCAATGAAGTAGATTCTGTTTTTCATCCCCATTTTCACAGGGGGCGGAAACTGAGACACAGAGCAATCAAGCAACATGGCCAAGGTAAATGGATTTGAGGCAGTCTGACTGCTGAGCCCATGTGCTCAAAGGCTGTACTCAAAGACTCTGGCTGTCAAGGTGGGGGTGTGCCCACCTCTTTTTAAGAGATCTGAGGCACTTCCTTGACTCTAGCCATTGCCACCACCTCCTTCCCTGCACTAATTAATTACTTTCAAGGCTTTTCCCTTTATCCGTCTTGAATGGTATCCCAAGGCACCTTCAACTCAACACAGCCCAAATGAACACATTACCTTTGCCTCCAGACCTACTGCTCCTCCGTGTCCTATGCATCTGGCATAGTTTATAATTCCCCATCACCCACCCCGGAACCTGAAGTGGTTGTGCTGTCTTCTCTCCATTCCAAGTGATGTTATTTTGCACAAATTCTCTATACTACAAAATCATTCCTATCCACTCTCCCCGTCCTCCTCAGCAGTCCTCGTCCATGATCACAGCAATGGCTTGCCAGCAGGTTGCCCCAGCTCCCCGGCTCCCCACTCCAACTGCATCTCTTTGCCTGATTAACATTTCCAAACGGGAACACTGATGGGTGAGAACACCAGAGTCTTGCGACTTGTGATCTACTCCAGCACACAAGACTTCCCAACTTTCCCAAATCCGCCTTGTGAAAGATGTATTATTCTCATTCTGCAAAGAAGTCTGGTGTCATACCAAAGGCCACACCGCTCATGAGATCCCAAACTCCTTCCACATGCAATATATGCTGCCTCCTGCACAGATAAAAATCGCATGCTTTTTCATCGTTTACAAAATTAAGGAGAAACTCACTTTGGCATTCGAGGTCCTTCCACAGCTTGATCCCAACCAGCCTCTCCGATGGCATCTCCCACTTAGCCCCTGCTTAATGCCCTTAACACGTTCTAAGGTTAAAAAAAAAGAAAAGAAGTGAAGAAAGAGGAGAGAAATCAAAAAGACATTAAGTAGAAAGGCTATTATTTTACCCCAACACAAGGACATTCTGAGCCAAAATTCAGTAATATTTTTCCTCCTAGTGAAGAAATATATCTTAAAGGCTATTCTCTCTGGCTCTATAAGCAGGCTAAGAAAACGGATGTGTCAGCTGTTTCTCTCATTCCCCTTGTTTTTTTTTTTTCTAGAATGATTCCTTAATCAGTCCATTAAGTGAGACATCCGCCACATTCTTTTTATGAGACAATGCACAAAAGCTCTCCTCAAGGAGCCCCACAGTGAAAGACTTCTTGCATGTGCACGAGGTTAAAGCAGGTACGTCTGAGCCCCAGAACTAGTGTGCATTCCCTCCTCCAAGGTCAGGGGTGAGGTCCAGCAAGTGGTAGGTGAACAAAGCTGTAAGCTCCAGGGTGTAGATTCCCGGTCAAGGTTGTGTTTCTTCTTCATTATAGTGAAAAATTGTGCATTAATTTTTAAAATGGGCATAAATTCCTCTCAATTCTGCTTTTCCTAGATGGTAAGTTTCGAACGTTTGTTAAGTGAGAGAATCGCTGCATTCCATGCTCAGCCAAACAAGCTCCTCTCGCTCCTAACTCGACTCAGGTCATCAGCACTGTCCTTTCTCAGGGTACAAATCACCTGCTTAACAACCCTTTCTAGAATTTTGCTGAGCATTAGGCAAACTTTTCTCCATGCAGTTTTTGTTTGTTATTGATAAGAACAATAGCCACAGACCTCATCTCATTTAATTCCACAGCAACCCAAGGAGAGCTGTTATAACCCGTTTTGCAATTGAGGAAACAGAGACTCAAAGGTGGGAGACAGCTTGCCCCAAATTCCACAACTGTTGCATGCTGGAGCTGGGGTGCTCTGACTCCGAGCCCCCTCAGTCCCAAGTTCCCTTATTGAAGGCATTCTCGTTTCTGTTTAACCCCAAAGACTTTAAGAGGAAGTGTCTCTTACTCACAAGAATGAATATCTTCTTGCTCATCTCCAGCACACAAGCCAGAACGTAGCTTGTTAAATGATAAACTAGGTTTCTCCATGTTTGTATCTAAAATATCTTAAATTCTGCCTGATTCAGAATCCTTACTGGAGTCTTATATTTTGCCTGTTTACTAACGTTGAAAGTGCCCAGGTTTATTTAAAATGCTTGCTAGCACCTGAACTGTGTTCCTCTAAAATCCATTTGTTGAAGTTCTAATTAACCCCAGTGTGCCTCTGTATTTGGAGTAAAAAAGTAATTAAGGTTAAATGGGTTCATGGGGTAGAACCCTGATCCTGTAGGATTAGTGCTCCTATAAGAAGAGACATCAGAGGGGTCATTTTCCCTTTCTCTCCCTCTCTCCCTCTGCCACGTGAGGACGCAGAGAGAAGGCAGCCATCTGCAAGCCAGCCAGAGTCCCCACCAGGAACTGCATCAGCAGGAACATTGATCTTGGACTTCGAGGCCTCCAGAACTGCAAGAAACCAACTTCTATTGTTTAGCCGCCCAGCGTGTGGTATTTTATGGCAGCCTAAGCAGACTAAGACAATACCCAAATGCTTTTTCTCAGGTATTCCCCTTAAAATGCCATGTCTTCGGTCCTAAGATATGAGCTCATCATTTTTACAGCAAAGGCCTTCTGAGACCCTCTTAGAAATGGTGCACAGAAACCACGGTTTTATACAACAGACTCAGCATAAATCTAATTAATTGGTCCCCTTGTTAACAGAATTTGAGCCCATTCGACTGTCTCTTCATGCTCAATGGGTATTCAATATATTTTCACTCACTCCTAGCTCTCCTCTTCCTCTGAGACAGGTAAATGGTGCTGAGAGCCATGATGACTTCAGTTAAACTGCCCCATTTGTTTATAGAATGGATTTCCACTGTATTCCAGCTTTAATGCTCGTTTAACCAAGGAATGCTAACTTTTAAAAGAATTATTATTTTTGTTTGCTTGCAAACATGAATTTTGCTTTATATCACAATGGCTATATTTTTTCTTTTTTGAAAACTTCATGTCCACCCAGAATCTCACAATATGACATTATTTGGAAAGAGTGTTTTGAAGCTGTAATTAAGATTTTGCAATGAAATCATCCTTGTTTAGACAGAGTCCTAAGTCCAATAACTGATGTCCTTGTAAGAGGTGAAGACAAGGAAACACAGAGGAGAAGACAACGTGAAAAAGAGTTAGAGATCGGAGTGATGACATCTACAAGGCAGTGAACACCAGAAGCTGGAAGAAGTAAGAAAGGATTCTCCCCTAGAGCCTTCAGAAGGATCACGGCCCCGCCAGCACCTCCAGAACTGTCAGAGAATAAATTTCAGTTGTTTCAAAGCACCAAGTTCGTGGTAATTTGCTACAACACCCCTAGAAAACTAATACAAATAGTTAATACATGCACATGGTTAAATTATGGCATAAAGTGAAAAGAATCCCTCTCATGCCTATCTGCAGGTACTTGATACCCAGCTTTCTGTTCTCTCTCCCCCACCGCTCTCTTTCTCTCTCTGTATATAGATATAGATATAGATATAGATATAGATATAGATATAGATATAGATATATAGATATAGATATAGATATAGATATAGATATAGATATAGATATAGATATAGATATAGATATAGATATAGATATAGATATAGATATAGATATAGATAAATTTGTGTGTGTGTGTGTATGTGTGTGTGTAGTGAATAAGCAAATTTGTAAATAAATGATGCTGAGGGTGAGATTGACTGCCAGCCCTGTACCCACCAGCTGCCTGGTCCCGCTCTACAGAAAACGTGCCTTGATGCAGGCAGGTTTTAGAGCCTGGCTCTGAAGAACCCCCTGGCCAGCACAGCCCATCATGATCTTGGTCTCTGAACACCAGGACCACTTACTGAGCAACTCCCATGGGCTGCTCTGTTAGGGACTTGCCACGCTTTAAGCCGCCCCACAACCCAAGAGGAATTGTTGTGCACATTTTTTTAGATGAAGAAGCTGAGGCTCAGAGAGGTGAGTCGAGCCGCCAAAGTCAAAAGCTGATGGGGCTTTGAATCCAGGAGCCTGACCCCAAACTCCTGCACCCATGTCCTCTCCTACCTTTGTCCAGCATATCCCAACTCTAGGCACTTTTCATCTGTCTGAGCACTCGAGTGATTCAGTGTTCATGGGTCTGTTATCTCCTCAGCTGGCCCAGGCTCCTGGATCACACAGCCCTTGTCCCACCTGCCCGCCCCCACCCCTCCCCCCACCCCACACACACGCCTGTGCTGCAAAGACTCTGTCTCCAGAAGGCCTCAGCAATCTCTGCTTCCTCACTGACCCACAGCTGGCTGTTGTCCCTTCACAAGCCATGACCTACCTAACTCATTAATAGTAAATCTCTAAAATCACATGATGCCAGTAGAACTTAAGCTCCTGGCAAGAGGAATTTGTCTGCATTGTTCTCTGCCACATCTCGAGCCACCAGAAAAGTACCTATAAGTATCTTAGTGCTGACAACGTGCAGCCCAATGGTCAGTTAACAGGAATCTCAGGCCCCTTGGTTATTCTCTTACTGTCCATGGCTAATGCCGGTCTCCCCATCCTCCAGTGAGGTTCCTGAGCTAAAGACAGAGCTTATTCATCTTCATGTCCCCAAAGTCCAGCATTGCTTCCTACGGATCACTGATTCCCTCAACAAAGTTTATAATGTGCACATTCTAGGCGTGAAGGATAGACAGCAAGAAAACAAAAGAGGCAAAACTCCCTGCCCTTGGGGTTTACCGGATGTGTTGTGTGTACCACGAACTGTGCTAGGCCCTGGAGACATGACAGAGGTCCCAGGGCCTAGCACAGTTCCTGGTACACACAACAAGGCAGAGGTCCCAGCTCTCAGCAGCATTGTATTTCAGAGGGATGAGAAAAAAATAAGCAAACGAACAAACGAATGAATGAGTAATTACTGACTGCGAGAAATGCTAGCCCAGTATATAACAGAGGCTCTGGGAGAGATATGGGGTGGCTGCTAAAAGAACAAATTTTGGAAATAAAAAGGTCAAGGCTTGAAACCCAGCTCTGCCATTCACTGGCTGAGGGACCTCGAAAGGTCTCATCACCTGTCCAAGACCAAGTTTCCTTGTCTATCACACGGATCACGGGGGCGGCTGTGGTGATCGCACGAGGTGAGTATGGGGAGGGAGGCAGAGAGAGGGGGAGAGCCCCTGAAGAAACAGGCAAGCGGGTCCCAAGCCAAGGTGGAGGCCAAGCCCGCAGAGTGGACTTGGGACCTAACCTCAGGGCCCCTCCTGGGCCTGACACCACTCTGCAGTGCCCCACCCCACCTCACCCACCCCATCCCGCCCCAGGCTTCTCAAAACACCTGGGACTGGTTCGGCAGGAATTTTCCCTCCAACATTTAGATGTCTATTCAATGTTTTTTGGCAGAAGTTTGGCAGAGCCCTTCCCACTCCAGAGCGAGCTGTGCTCAGGCAACCCCCGGGGCCCCCGGGATCAGCCGAGTTCACGCACAGCCCCCTCCAACACCGAACGCAGAACAACTCAAGGAGCAGGGAAGACCTTTGTACTTGATCGTTCATCCACCCAACAAATACAACCCAGAACCTCTATGTGCAGGTTGCTGGGTACAAAAATGGCACCAGTCACCGTATTTTTCATGTGCTGGTTCCTTTCCCTGGAACATCCTGATGGCTCCCACCACCAT
>CM053513.1:79654965-79696511 GCA_028627145.1 Eidolon dupreanum
AGATTCCTGGTTTTATCAGCAAAACCCAGGTGGCCTCTTCACTGTCTTATCAGATGATGAAAGCCAGAAAGAACATCTTAGCCATGGTTTATAATCTGAGAGGCTTTGGAAAGAACTTCCGCCAGGTGGTTGTCTGCACCTGATGCTTAGATAAGGTTTTGCTGTCTCTGTCACTGCTTTGGAGGACAAGGTGGCATAAGCTGGTAGAGGGCTCAGAAGAGCCAGGAAGAGCAAGAACAGAGAGGCCCGTCTTTCATGGTGGAAGAACACCCAGGCTTTGGAATGGCGGACTTGAGATGGGCTCCTAACTCTTCCATCTCTGTGATTTTGAGCAATGGCTTAACTCTGCCGAGCATCAGTGTCTGGGTTTCAGGGGCTAACAGTGCTCACTCACCGTTCAGGGGGTTGTACGAATCCTGTCACTAAGACAAGCCAAATTTCAGACATCAAGGAGGGCTGCTCAATAAATGTCAGTCACTATTTCTTTCTTGGTGAGGTTGGTATTTATGAGGATTCTAAACATCGCTAATAGAATTCCAGGCCCAACCAAGCTGAAAGCAGATTTAGTATAAATCAAGGCACCCTCCACCTCCTGTCTGCTGACTTTATTTATAAACCACGTTTTATATTAGATTATTTTGTATTACTTTAAGTGCTATACTACTTTATATATAACCTTAAGTTTGGTGTTATTAAAATTAATAACATTAATATTTCTCAAAAACAATGAGCAGGAAGTCAGTAACTCTTGACTCCACCTTGCGAATGTTAGAATCGCTCTCTTAAGTTGAAAACTCTGGGTAAATACTCTGGGCAGGGCGAGTCACTGGGTGTAACTCCACCCTGGTGCCACCTTCTCCTGGCATGTCCTCCTTCAACTTTTAAAGTCAACACATAGTGGTTATCCAATAACTGGATGAACACAGAGATGATAAAAATGTGCTTCAGTTTTCTCATCTATAAAAGGAAAATCAGTAGCATGAGCTTGTAGAAGATTTTGTAGCATAACACGAGTTGTTACGTGTCCAGCTGTTCGAGCTGAGTGTGGCACAAATGTTAGCTGCCACCTCTAGTATGTATTATTATGTATTCAGGTGGCGTCCACTCACCATACATCAACATGGCAAGATTTCCCAGGGAGAAAATGGCCTTCCACTTGGTGGCATGCCTTAAGATTATTATCTCAGTGTCTCACATTTCCTTCTGGAAGGAAAGGAGGGAGAGATAGGGACGGGAAATAATTCGTTCTCGCCTACTCAGTGACCTCCTCCCACATCACGTTCTTTCTTTTACTCCTCACGGCAACCCTGCAGATTATGTTTCTTATTTTATTTTTGCCACATACAATGAGAGACCCGAGTAAATCTGAAGCCGAGGAAGTCTAAGTAACTTGTCCAGAGTCACGGAGTTTGCATAATCTAAACAGAGCTGGGAACCCAACAGAGCTCTGAATGGGGACCTATTTCTAGCCACCTCCAGTGCCTTGGGGGTTAGTGAGAATAAAGGAGGGAACACATGAAATTACTTTCCCTAAGTCTTCTTCGCCTTCCGACCTCCAGGTGGTCTAGCCCCCGTGCAACTGACATGTGCATTCCATCCCCCGCTTTCATCCATCCGTGGTGGGGAAGTTCTTTGTCAGCAGCGACACAACTTACCTCCGTGAACAGTTACCCAGATCGTTTCATAAAAGCCGATCCTTCGTGCTATGTAATCATGTAAAGTGGTATTTTATGCTATTTAGTGCTATGTGCTCCCCATTCATGAGCAAAGAAAACATTCTTATACATGTACACATCCCAAGTCAAAGCATCGAAATGATCCCCTCTGCTGAGGGTTGAATTGTGTCCCCTTCCCGCCCCCCCCCCCCCCAAAAAAAGAAGATATGTTGAAGTCCTAACCCCTACTCGGTACCTGAGCATGGGCCTCACGTGGAAACAGGGTCTTCACAGACGCACTTAGTTGAAAGTTAAGATGAAGTCATACTGGAGTAGAGTGGGCATTCACCCCAGCATGACTGCTGCCTTTGTAAGAAGAGTAAGGTGCAGGGAGAGGACAGCCACGTGACAATGGGGACACACTGGGTGGTGCATCTATAAGCAAAGGAACGCCAAGGATTGCCAGCAAACAGCAGAGACCAGACGAGGCAAGGAAGGGTCTTCCCTAGAGGCTTAGGAGAGAGCGTGGCCCTGCTCACAACTTGATTTCGGACTTCCTGCCTCCTGGGAGAGAGAACACATTTCTGTGGCAAAGCTCCCTTGTTTGCAGCCCTTTGTAATAACAGCTCTAGGAACCCAATACACCCTCTGTCAGTCAGCAGCCTGTCCACACACAGTCGCATACGCCAAAGGCCACTGGCCACTCCACTTCCGGAAACCCCAGCCCCACGGCCGGCCACCCCACCCATCCCCCGCCACAGCTCAGAGTTCTGCAACTATCAGGGCTCTGACTTGAGGGGTCCCCTCAAGTGTCCCGCTGGGGGCCCAGCACTCTGCCCAAATCCACATGAATCACCCAGCTGGGAGCACTGGTTCTCAAACTGTGGCACCCACTCCCGAATCAGAATCACTCCAGACGACTGTGTAAAATGTCCCCAAACCAATTGGCTCAATATCTGGGGCGCACGAATTTGAATTCTTAACAGATGTCCCGTGAGCCTCTTCTGTACAGAAAAGTTTCAGAAAGGATGAGCTCAGATATGTTTTCTGTAAGTGCCCATCTCCCTCCCCAGCATGTCCTGTGGCCCTGAGGATGCGTCGGCCAGACGGGGCGGGGAGGCAATGTCAACACAGACTGCAGAGCGCTGTGAAGGAGAAACGGGCCCGCAACCGACGATTCTGGGCGGGGGCAAAAGGGCAAAGGTAATGGGTGAAATGGAAACTATTTCAGAGGGTGGAAATGGGGACCTCAGGGCAAGAGTGACGTGAGGACTGTGAAGACAGGACAGAGGAACAGGGTTCAGAGAGAGGACGCAAAGAAAAAGGAGCGGGCAGCCTGGGCGGGGAGACGCCCCTGTCGGCTGGGAGGCTCCGGCTTGCCCCGAGGGGAGCAGGAGCTCCTGCCGCCAACTCCCACCAGCTGTGCAACACCGGGGTCGGCACTGCCCCTCTCTGAGCCTGCACGGCCCCATCTGTGAAAAGGAGATGATAATGCCACCTGCGCTGCCTACTTCGCGGAGCACCAAGTGAGATGAAGGATACGACATCGTAAAGGGCTTTGGCAGCTGTAGCTCCGGGAACGGTAAGGCAGACGGCGGAGGGGTCATTATCAGCAGCGGCTTGGAGAGACCTGAGGCCAAGGGGCCACCTGGGAAGCGGCCACAGCTGGAGGACATCAGAGCTGCGCTACTTACTTGCTGTGTGTTTTTCGGGGAAGTTACTCAGCCTCTTTCTGTGCCTTTGATTCTTCTAAAAAACGAGGCTAACCATAGTTCCGACTTCACGGGGTTGTTGGGAGGATTAAATGGATCACTGCTGATAAAGTACTTAGTGCTCAGGAGCGCTTGTTAAAACATCGTGGAGCAGTGGAGTAAGGGCAGAGGGAAGCCATGGTGGGTGTGGATGGGGCTCCCAGGAGGAGAAACGAGCCAAGAGCCAACGTTTGCCGCTCTCCTGACACTTCTCCACCTCTTTATCCCTCTCAGTAACTGCTGTTGGCACCCCGGCCCCCATAGAGGACTGACTCCCCCACCCCCGTGATGCCCCCTCCTCGCCCCCTCCCCCTCTCTGCCTAAGCTGCTTTGGAAATCTCTCATATTTCTTGGCAAAGCCACATGGCTTTGATCTTTCTAAAGTCATCTATTTGATCACACAAGTTCAAACCCGAGTTTACGAACTTTGGGGACTCGGCTTGCCCAGAGGCCACGCCAAGCGCAACCGCTACCTAACCAAGAGGGTCCCGAGAGGTTAGGCCCCATAGGCCCTCCTGTCCTCCCGGCCCTTCTCCCCACTGCCCCCTCTGGGGACCTTGCCCTGACCCCTACTCTGGGAGGAGAAGGTTGATTCTGGATGTTGGAGAGGAGGGCACTCATTTTTTCCTACTCCCCCAAACTCTCCCCCTCTGGGGCAGAGGCTGGGCAGGAGACTGGGGAGGTCATAGGCCCCATTAAGGGGCCGAGTGGTTATATTGCCTACTAGGGGCCCAGAAAGGCCACAAGGCCACCCAGCAGAGTGTTAGGAGAACCGACTCTACAGCTAGAGGACCTTGGCTGGTTGTCTGAGATGATTTTCCTCCTCTGGAATCCCCCTGCCATGACCACCAGGCGAGTCAGCAATCCAGGGAGACCAGTAAGACCAGAATGTGGAGATGTTTTCTCCCCTTAGACAGAGGCTTCCCTGTGAATGACCCCTCTGGCAGCCCAGCAGGCAACTGTCCCTTCCAGTGACCTATAACTAACCCTGTTGGGCTCCTGGGTCAACGCCGTTCACCCTCTCTCCCTGGCACCTGGCGCTGGGTCTGTGTGGCTCAGAGGCTGTTTAGGAGAAAAAGGAATGGAGGAGAAGGAGAGGAAGGAGGGAAGAAGGAGGAGAAGAGGGAGGGAGGGAGGGAGGCGCACTGGACGGTCACTTGCTCTGCCATTCTGCTTGCTGCAGTCATGCGTCCATTTTCAAGGTCTCTACTATTTCATGAATCTTATTCTGGGATCCTTGGGTTCAATATTTCAAATCGCCCCTTTAATTAACTAACTTCCCTCTCATGACCCAAAACCCTTCAACCTACTCGAAAACCCCGCCCTCCCTGCTGTGGAAGCGACACCCCTGGTTTGCAGCCCCCTACCCTGGGGTCTGGGAGAGTGTGTTGTAGCTGCCAGTCCCCAATAGACACATGGACCACCAGAAACCAGTGAGTTATAGAAAACACGCTCTTTATTCAGCCAGCTGGGTCTGCCAGGGGTACGCAGACCCCAAATTAAGCAGCTCCGAAATGTAGAGGTACAGGGTTTTTAAGTCCTAAACCCCATTCTTCATTCTGTTTGAACACACAAGTCTATTTTTCTTCTTTTTACTGTCAACCCACAGGTCGGTTGTGCAAGCAGGGGGTACAGAAGCAGAAAGTTTATTGTTAGAGCGTTATGTTCCCATGGGCGATAGCCAAACAGTAATTTTCCAGTCAGCACAAGTGCACTTCTCCCAAGTCCGGTGTTGGCATCAGTTTGCTTTAAGAATCATCTGATATTCGGGCAGCCCCCAAGAACACGAGACATTTCTGCTTAATCACTGGAGAGGCTTCAAGCACCACAGAAGGACTACGGAAAACATTGTCGTCCTCACCTGGTAGCTCTCCCCACTCCCAGGTACCAGGAAGCCTGAGGACGCAAGTCCCTAAGCAAAGGCTTTTCTAGTAATTGTCACAGCCAGAAGGCCAGGTTTTCCCCAGAGCCCTCGGCTTATCTGCACACTCAGGAGGCTTCTGGGGGGTGTTGCTGCCTTTGTCAAAAGCAAAAACCAACTCTAGGGTTTCAAGAATTTCACAGCAGGGGCTGAGTAATAACCACTCCAAGTCACTTCTGGAAATCCCCACTGAAAAGGCATTTCAGAAAATATCTAATCAGCTTGGCCTTGGGTCTTGACAAGACAAACCAAAATCATCTTTCATATTCCTAGATCAGAACTCCCCATTCCCACACACACGCATTCTCCTCTGCCTCCTCCAACCCCTTCTAAAAATAAAATGAGAACTCAGAACTCACGAGGCATGCAGGGGAGAAAAGACGGAGCCCTGGGGGTTGAGGAAGGTGGGCAAGTCTGTCCTGGTCTTGAGGTCCTTCATTCGTCACTGTGCGCCGTGAGGGCACCTTTGCCCACACTGAGCACCAAGGGGGCTGCTGTACTTGCTGGCCTGGTGGCTGTCAGTCAGGCAAGGAAAGCCTGCCCTGGTGGCGCTTCCATTCTAGTGGGGCGGACAGGAGATTGACAAGTAAACCAATAGTCACATCACATAATTGCAGGTGGAGACGTGTGTGAGGCAGAGCAGCGAAGTGGGAGAATGGGAGGGGGCGTGACTGGGAGAGAGCAGTGCCTCACCCATAGGATCCGGCGGCCTCTCTGGGGAGATGACTTCTGAGCACAGCAGACATCTAAACATGGGGTGAGAGCCAGGCATGGAGATATCTGGGGGAGAATGGGTCCAGGAAGAAGAACCTGCGGGAAGGTGATAGGAGATGCAGGTGGCGAGATGGCCAGGTGCTGACTTGGTCACAGTACTGTGAGAGCATTGTCATGGCTGCTGTTTTACAGATGAATAAACAGAGGGTCCAGGAGGTTACAAGGCTTGACAAGACTATGCAGCAAACTAAAACCAGGCTGTCTGACTCTAAGAGGTATTACTCCCCACTGTCTCCTGTCATAGGACACATGCAGATCCATGCCCCATAATATAAACCCTGCGCCAGCTGTGGGTCGAAAGCCAGAGGCCCTGATTTAAGGACGTTTATGCAGTGCAGTGTGGTGGCATGGTCTGTAACAACCCCAGAGTATCTGGAACAGCACATGACAATCGAACATATTAACATAGCATGACACAATTAAATATATTCATATTTCTGCAGCAAAACAGACAATTATTCATGCTTAGAGGGCTAAATAAAGAACTATTAATAGCCTCAGTTCAGATGAGGTTTCACCACCAAATTCAGGTCACATTTTCATGCAAAATCAGTTACCAAAATAAACAACAAATGACTTTCAGTTTTAGAGCCTTTAGGATTTCCACTGAAAGCACTGGGGAGCACAGTGTTATCACTTCTCAAAAATGACAGCTCTGTGAAGACAGGCTGTAGAAGCCCGCTGGAAACAAGGTCACTCCCATTCACCTCTTGGCATGGCCCAAACCTTAGGATTTGCATCCAAGGGGACGGAGCACCTGGAGCAAACTTCTTCCTCGGCAAAGAGCAAAGGAGCCAACAGCAGCTCCAGAGCAGCTGGCAACATGCAGGAGAAAGGTGATACAGAAGCCCAGGTCCATGGCTGGGTGAGAAAAGGTGATGGAAATGTCCAGCTTTATCAAATAAGCCGCCGGCAAGAAAATGTTTCTGCTCTTATTGTGCTCTTGATGGACAAGGCTGGGTTTGAAAACGTAGCCAGAGGCAAAGAAGTTAAAGATGGGAGAAAGGGAAGAGAATCTTTATTTAAATTAAAAAATCTTGGTCCTCCTTTCCCCATCCCCACCAAAACCTGGGCTCCTCCGCCATGCTCTGCCTCAGCCCCTCTCTCATCTGCTCAGCCTGTGGGAAGGGCCGGAACCGGAGCGAGGCTGAGGGTGCTTGATAAAGGAGCCAGGCGTGGAGACGGCATTTCTTCCTCTGCCACTCAGCCTGTGGGAAGAGGCGCTGGCTATCATCCCCACCCAAGTTCAGGTTGAAACACACAGTCTAGCTGCCCTAATTAGCTTTATGATTCACTGAGAATTAAATGGCAGCAGAGGTCAGAAGGAAATGGTACGACCCCAAGTTTTCCTTGGGAAGTTGGGAAAATAGCCATTCACTCATTCATTTACGCTACAAATATTTACTGATCACCTACTACGTGCCAGGGGGTCAGAATACATCAGTGAACAAATCAGTGAAAGTCCTTGTCCTCACTGGAGAGAGGAATCAGGCTTAGATTCGAACTATCGCCATGTGCAAAGGTGACCTGTGTCCTGGGGGCGGGGGATTAGCACAGAGGAAGGGAGGCCAGGTGCCTGGGGAAGGAATCGAGGTTTTGAGCAAGGCGCCAGATTGAGCCATCCCCACAGTCTGAGGGAGAGCGTTCTGGCAGAGGGCACGGCCAGGTCAAAGGCTGGAGGAGGGATTGTGCCTGGCAAGTTCTAAGCACAGCAAGGAGGCCAGTGAGGCTGGTGCTGAGTGAGTGTGTGGGGAGGGGTTTGGGGGATGGGGCACAGATTCACTCACAGGCTAGTCGCTTAGGGCTTTGTCTTTTACTCTGAATCAGAAAAGGAGCCTTGGGAGGGTTTTGAGAAAAGGATTGGTTAGAAGAATCACTCTGGTGTCTCCAAGGCCTGGAGATCATCAAGACTTGGGAAACTGAGTTAAGCTCTTTGCTTCTAAGTGAAGGGGTCCAGTATGACCCCAGGATTTTAAGAAAAAAGGTATGGTTTGGAGAAGAGCTGGGAGCCTGGAAGGCCTGTGAGGGGACAGCTGGATGTTCTGGCCTGTGGCAGCCGGATGCTGACACTGTGATCGAAATAGGGCATGAAACCTAGGAAGTCTTTCCAGTGTGATCCAGACTGAGTAGAGTGGGTCAGTAAAAGGAAGGCGGCAAGGACGAGCCATAAACTTTGCGATCTGGGACGCTGGACTGTGGTGTATATTCATAAAGTTCCAGAAATTAATCAACTGGCAGGAACACTTTTCAGATGACCCACCCTCCGACCTTGTGCCAAATGTCAAGTCCAAGTCTTACACAGACCTCAGTGTTAAGGGCTCAGGCCTAAGTTCATTCTGCCTGTGTTTGAATTCTGGCTCTCACAGATGAAACATTGTGGGTTTTTTTTTTGTTGTTGTTGAGGTGTTTTTCTTTTTAGAAAATTTTTTATAATTGCTAGAACATATATATATATATAGCATAGAAGTTGCCATTTAAGCCATTTTTAAGCGTACAGTCCAGTGGCATTAACTACATTCATAAAGTTGTGGATGTTGTACTTTATTTTAAACTTCAGTAAGCCTTAGTTTTCTCCTTTGTTATGTAAGAATAATAATAAAACCTATCTTTGAGGGCAACTGCAAGGATTAAACAGGATAATCCCAGTGAAACAGCTCAATGCCCAGCACATAACTGACACTCAGCAAACACTAGGTACTTTACACTTAATCGCCTGCCTGCTCCTCGGCGTCCTCCCCAGTCTCACTGGCCCTCATGGTGTCCTCATCGCCTCCTTCCGATTAACGGGTCCCCCACAGCTCCCTCCACAGTGCCACCAGATACATCCTCCTAAGGGGTAAATCAGGTCCAGTCCAGTCTCAGGCTCAAAGCTCCTCAGAGTTCATCACCATCGCGAGTGAGCAGCGGTCTCTAACTCGGCTGCAATCACCTGAAAGGCATGTGGACCACAGATGCTCGGTCTCACCCCCTGAATCTCTGACTCAGCAGATCTGGGGGACACCTGAGAATCTGCATTTCCAACAAGTTCCCAGGTGATGCCCCAGTGACCCCTCTTTGGGAACCACTGACTTGGGGGATAAGGTATGCAGAAATCTAACCACATCCACCGCTCCGCCACTGCGCCATCTGCATCACCTCGTGCTGACCCGTAGCGATACCTCCTCACAGGTCTCCCTCCTTGTGTCCTTTTTTCCTTAGTTTATTCCCAACACAGCAGTGAAAGCAATTCTTTAAAACAAAAATCAGATCATGTTTTTCCTCTGCTTCAAATCCTCCGGGGGGGTGTCCTGTCTAATGTAGAATGAAACTCACAGGGCTTACCATGTCCCCCAAGGCCCTATGATCCAGCCCTCTACGCCTCTACTGCCCTCCTCCCCTCACTTCTGCATGCACCCTAGGGACTTTGCAGATGCTGTTCCCTCCGTAAGGAAGAAATCTATCCCCAACATGTACCTGGACTTCTCTCCTCATTCAGCTCTCTCCTCCAATGCCATCTTAACCTAAAAGAGCGATGCCTTCCTTTCTCTCTAGCTCATTAACTTGCTTCACATCTCTTTATAAATGGTGCTGTTATCTGAAATTATCTTGTTCATTTGTTTAGTTGACTATTGTCTATCCCTTCTCCACCATTAGAATGTAAGACCATAATGACAAGCATTGGGTATTGATCAATATATATATATATATATATATATATATATATATATATATATATATATATATATCATCAGTGCCCAGTGATGAGAGAACACATAGGAGATGCTCAGTAAATATTTGTTGAATGAATAAATGACATCCTAACTTCTCAATGTGGCACGTAGTCTCTCCATGGTCTGACCTCTGCCCACTTTAATGGCCAGATTTCTTGTTTCCCTCAGAGAAAACTGCAACCTTATTCAACACCTGTGGCTTAGAGGAGGTGACCCGATCGTTGACACCTCCAAGCTTTTGCACAGGCCGTGCTGTTTGTCTGGAATGCCCTTTCCTACCTTGTCTGTCTGGGGTCGACTTCCTCATATTTCCAGTTCAGCCTGAAGCATCACTTCCTGATAAAGCCTTCCCAGGCTCCCACGGGCCAGGCCCCTCGCACGTTTGCCCGGCACCTCCCCTACTCCAGGCCCTACTCTTATCTCACTTAGGTACCTGTCTATCTGTGTCCTCCTCAGGCCACCCAAGGGCAAGGCCAGCATCCCCTTTACCTGCAGGAGCCAGCACAGAACCTGGTACCCACGATACACCCAGGGAGTGTGGGTCGAATAGAAGCAGCAATCAGCTGAGACCAGCCAAATCTCCTGAGTTCTATTTTTTTTAATAGTGCTCTTAAAATTACAATAGTAGTACATGCTAAATATTTCTTGTGAAAATAAGAGCATATACAGGGAAAAGTAAAATCCCTAACGTCCAGGACTCCCTCTCAGGCAGCGTGGGGGAGCTTGGGCAGTGCACGCACTGGGACCCCGCCAGCTTCCTGGCAGGGCCCCACCCAGTGCCACACACAGGTGGGCGTGCATCACCACCGGGGGAGGAGGGTGAGGCTGATTCCACCGATCCAGGGTCGACCCCTTCCCTCTACAGGGAACGGTGACCTCTGCCTTCCTCTCCTGCCCCACTCGAGAAAACCTGCGTAGATGCTGCTTTCTTGTCCGTCTTTCTTTCTCAACATGGGCAACTCTGAAGAGATAAGAAAAGTCCTGTGAAGTTGCCCAAGTTGGAATTTCCCAGAGAAGCTGGTAACATTAGTATCAGTAAAATGAACTGAATGGTCAGCCTTTTTAGCTTTTCTTCCCCGTTTATGGCCTTATCGGAAACTCCAAAAACAAACAGATTCTTTCTCATGCTGGACCTTCACCAGCAACCGAAGCTCCTTTGAGCCTGGCCCACACAGCCCACCTCCAGGCCAGTCTGTCCTGGTGCACATGGGTGAATCAGGCCAGTTGCAGTTCAAAAGTTGGCATCTCGCAGAATTTTACTATGGAGAAAAGACGCCCTGGTTGGCAGACACAAGTTTCTGGTTTGCTAGAAAATTGTCACTTTAATTGTAAATCATGATCTTTTAAAGACAATTTTTTTCACTCCTAAAAGAGAACAAGGAGATAAGAAGATGTTGGAGAGGTGGGCAAAGACCAGGATTAAGGTGAGGATGGTGATGGTGGTGATGTTGGAGATGATGATCCTTAAAAAGGCAAGAAAGATAACATCAGGCCTAGTGCTTCTTTCAGACCTACAAGTATGAAATTAAAGCTGTGGGCACGAGGGGTTTAGCTAAATACAATGTAGACCAATCTGATACCCAACCAAATTTATGCCCCCCTCCAGTGGTTGGATGAATTTCTACACTGGACACTTTGCCGGCTTACTCAGTCTCCTGCTTTTGCTGCAAGCCAGCGAGGAATTGAAATTTGGTCACTGGCTTTCCAGAGTCTACCATATGTCACTCATTCCCCCACTATCCCTGGCCTCTGGCTCCCAAGGCCTACCCTTTGCCAACGCGCCCTCATAAGTTTGCATGACCAAATCTATCAAGTCCAAACTTTAACATAAATAATAATTTACATTTGTCCAGTAACCTAAGGTTCACGGTTTGCTTTTGCATAAATTCTCTGATTGAGTCCTACCCTTGTGGGATGGATATACCCATTTTACAAGTGAGCGGATTGGGTGGCCAAAGGGTAAAATGACTTGCTCTAAATCACACGGTTAGTTAGCTATAGCACTGGAAGCATTTCCATATAAACTGCAGCAGACTTGAAAGGGGGAAATTATCTGGTTAATTTTAAATACAGAGAAGAGAGACATTGAATTTCATCATTTTTATAAACACTGCCAGGTTGGAAAGGTACATAAATGAGATTCAGTATAAAGTGAGAGGATTACAGTGCCTCTAACCAGATACTAGGCCCTGAGGGGCTGATTCATCCAGGTGTGGTAGTGCTGTGGTCTATGGTTTACAGGGTATTGTAGAGTCAAGTTCTGTCTGAACTGCTGTAGAGCTAGGAATTCCAGTGGCCTGGGACAAGCAACAGCCTCTCCATGAGTAGGGTGGGGAAATGGTCCCTCAGGATTATTTGAGAACTATAGAGAGCCTCCTGGTAGGCAATATGTCATACAAAAGAATTCTGCAGCTACAGACATCTCAGAACAAGGTATTGCTTCCCAGTGACCCTTGAGTTAGTCCTTGCAGATGCCAAAAGTTTTTAATAAAATGGTGGCCCCCAAGTTTTCTCTGCTTTACCTTGGCCTATCTCTGGCATGTCTCCCCTTCCTACTTCCCCAGGCAAGATCTTAGGATGGGCTCTTCACAGAAGAAGATTTATAAATGGCCAATAAACATATGAAAAGGTGTTCAATTTCATAAGTCAGATGGAAATGCAAGTGAAACTACAATGTGATACCACTACACACCAAACGGAATGGCTAAAACAGAAGAGACAGGTGATACCAAATCTTGGCACAGAGATGGTACAAATGTTGGTGGGAGTGTACACTGGTACAACCATTTTGAAAAACTGTTGGCAGACACCTTATAACCCCCTCTTAGGTCTATATGAACAGAAATACTTCCATATGTTAACCAAAATACATGTACAAGAATGTCATAGTAGTTTTATTCCCAATAGCCCCAAACTAGAAACAACTCAAAGCTCATCAACAGAATAGATAAATAATTGTGGTATATTCAGACAATGGAACATGACAAGGTAGTGAGGATATCAGAGTATTGCTACATACAACGTAGATGCGTCTCACAAAGATTAATGTTGAAAGAAACTAAACACACATAAAAAAATACATGCTACACTGTAGGTTTACTTATGTGAAGTTCAAGGACAGGCAAAAGTAGAGTATGGTCAGCATAGCGTAACCTTTTGGGGAGGGGCATTAAGTAGGCTTCTGGGGTACTGAGAATATCCTGTTTCTTAATTTGAGGGCTGGTTAGCTGGGAGTTTTCATTTTATATCAATTAATGTATGTAATACTTCAATGAAGGATTTTAAGACGCTAATAGTTTAATAGGCAACAATAAATATTTTTTAAATGGTGGTGGTTTAGAATTGTTTAGATTGTCTAATCTGGCATATTTTCAAGTTGAATGAGCAGTCTGGTTAATGACTACAGTCCTGAATAGTTGAGAACAGCTACACGCGGACTAGCCAAGATGCTGCAGATATGAACAAACAGGAGTTGGAACAGGAGTCAAAAGACTGTGCGGATGGCAAGTGGCAGGCAAACAGCGTGTGGTTGTCTGTCGGATAGGCCCTACATGGGTGTCTGCCAAGGCAGGTGTCTGCTGCCCATATCCATCCATTTACTCAGCTTCTATTTGTTTATCAATCCATCTGATGTACTGTTTCTCAAACTGGGTCCCCAAAGGTTCACTGATGGAAGATTCTTGGGGGTCCATGAATAACTTAAGTTTGAGAAATTCTGAACAAGAGGCCCAAAATTTTGTTCTAAAAATCGATGAGATATAAAGACACGTAAGACAGAGTCCCTTGAAAATCATGCCACAATATACTGTCGATTAAAAGAGCAAGTTACAAAATAATATATATTGTACAGTCTCAATGTTGCTAAAATATTTACATGTACATGAAAAGAAAAGAGAAGATGGACATACCGAGATGAAAAAACAGCAGAGGAGCTGCTTGTCACCGAGGCCCTGAGGACATTCTCCTGGGGTTTGAACCTGGCTTCCTTAGGAGGCCCTCAGTCCTTGGTGACAGCACAATCTCCAACTCTAAGTACAAGTTGGAAAACTGCAGCTTGATCAGGCTCCCACCCAAAACTACACGAAAGCCTCCTTGGTCGTGAGTCCAAAGATGAACCCGGGAATGGCTGCTACATCATTTTCAGGGCCCACTGTGAAATGGAAATCTGGGGTCCCTTGTCAAGAATTTCAAGACTGTGACAGCACAGAGACCGAATATACAAAGTCAATGGCCAAACTACATATAAAAATAGAACTCTGACCCACAGCCTGTCTCAACGGGCTAAGGAAACCAATTCCTTATCTATGATAACCAGCCCAGGAAAGCCAGCCTGCTTTATATAAACTGTTCTGGTGGGAAGCCAGGCTGCCACCTCTAGTGACAATCCAAACAATTATCCTTGCAGCAACTGGCTCCAGTGGCCAGGACTTCATCAATAAGTTTCCCTAATTTTCCTGCTTCCAACTTAGGACCAACCAGAGTGCCCACGAAGTGTCCCTAAGTAATTACACGGGATGCCCGCTTCCCGCCTGCAGGGGCCGGGCCACAGGCTCCACACGCAACACCTGAGCCCGCCCGGCCTCCACTGTGAAGCGTTCCCACTCCTCTGCCTGCCTCCAAGACTCTGCCTCCCTTGCTCCAGCAAGCTCAGAACAAACCGCCTTTGCTTATTCTCATTTGCTTGTCCTCCGTTTTCCGGAGCCCTAAACCAAGCCTGAGCCCTTCAGAGCACAGGCCACGTCGAACCCACGTCGAACCCACATCGTGAAGCCGACCCTAACACAAACAGCACAAACAAGCGAACTGCTGCCCTCTGCAGGGGTTTCCAACCGCTTTGCAACCGACAAGCCCAGAAGCCCTCAGGAACCCAGTCTCCTGGTGGGGACCCTTCCACGTGGTCTCCCTCTCTGGGATGTACTTCCGGGGCGCTGGGCCTGGCAGCCTATTGCCTGGTGACCCAGCGTCAGCCAGGAAGCCCGTGTTGTGCCTGGGCTTCCTGGCTTGAGGCATCCCATAGGGCTCCCTCAGAAAGCCGCATGGCGCAGCTATGGGAGAAGCTCCCTCCTACCTGGCGTGGCTCAGCTCTGCAGACCCGACCTCCAGGGCTGGGAGCCTTCACCACAGGCCGGCTTGGGTCTACTTAGACTTCTCAGGCACCAGGGGGCGCTATGGCTTCCCAAACAGGGCTCAGTGCCCAGACTCCATCCACTTCAAGCCCAGGGCTTCCAGTAGGGCCCAGATCCTCAGTGAGGATTTACAACCAGGCACCTGGAGGGGGGAGGGGGTGCAGAACCTGCCCTTAAGGTGTTCAAACCCCGGAAGGGACATGCATGTCATCCTTGAGTAAAAGGAGCAGGTGGATGACCTCAGATGTGCAGTGTATGACGAACTTGGGCCTCGCCCCTCTCTAGCTGTGTGACCTAGGGCGAGTTACTCAACCTCTCTGGGCCTGTCCTCCTTGGTACAAAGAGATTAATGATGCTTCCTTTCTCCTGGGTAATAGGGTGGGAAAGTTGGGCAAGCAAATACCAATAGTGCATTTATAAGCCCAGCCCTCAGCGGTTGTTAGTGCTCAGCAAACAGGCCGATTACAGTGAGACAGCCAGCCTCAGGCCAAGGTGGTGGGACTTACAGAAGTTTTGAAAAAGGATTTGAATTCAACTCTGGGACAGATGGAGGAAACACAAGGGACAATTTTTCAGTGTTCTAAATTAGGTGAACACATTTCTTACACTTCTCCCCCCGAGCAGCACCGTTCCTGTTGGCTTCAACTCATAAAACACTGTCTTTGTTTTCTTTTCCAGTGATTTTGTGTCATCTTCTCAACTACCTTCCGGCAACAAACTATCATTTGTCCCTTCAGCTTCTGAAAATGGGCTGGATCAGGTGGTAAGAGTCACATGCCCGCTGCCCAGGGCAAGACCTGTTGTAAATTAGCACACTTTTAATTAAACATAAACAGGCCATTACACAAATTTTAGAACTAAGGGGAGTGAAAAGTACTGGTCAGAAACCCGAGAGGTCGAAGGCTCATGTTTTAACTGAATTTCTCAGCCAATTTACAAATTTGTTCCTTCAACTTCCATTTCTCATATGGAAACTACATTATTACATTTCCTGCTCCATCCTAAGGCTGTCTCACCCCATAAAGTCCCTTTTACATGTTGGATGAGTAAACAGGATAATTGGCATGTGATGCTCTGAGCTATTTTGTGTAAAAAGACAAGACCTGTTATTTTCTTGACACTGCATTAGCACAGTTCCAATTAATGGGCCAAATGTGTTTTTGGTCTGTATTTGAGTCACAGCCTTTCTTGCAGGGTTTACAACTGAGCCTTCTGTTTTTAATAGTTTCCCTATTGCAAACTGCAAATTTGCCCTCTGCTTGGCCCATGTATTCATTCTGAAGATCATGTCTCTGCCTCTTCCCAAGCTCACTGCTTTCCATTTTTCGTGGGAGCCTTTACCCACTGGAAGTCTGCAGAATAAAATGCAAGATAATCTTGATGAATTGCGAAGCAAGACAGAGAACATCCATGGCACAAATACAGTGGGCATCTTTCTGGGGAGAGCATGGCTCTGCTTCTTCGACCTTAACGCACATGAGAACCTCTCCGGGAGGCAAAGAGGACACATGTAACTGGCTGTAGGCAGCGCTGTCCTGGATGAAACACTACTCTAAGGGGTCAGATCTGGGGATTCTGGTCCCAGCTCCACCACATGCCACACCCATCTGCAGGGGGAAAAAAAGGCATTGCTACCTCCCACAGCCTTGCTCACAGAGCTGACAGCAACTGTGGATGAAGGAGCTCTGTGAAGAATAAAGCTCATCAGAAGTCTAAGCCTTGTCATCACTGTCAGTCAGTGCCCCACAGACATTCCAGTGGTCATGCCACTGCAGGAAGATTGCTCAGGGAGGATGGCTGTGGGCAAGGCAGCTGGGGGTGGGGAGGGAGAGCGGTATAGTGGAATGATAGACCCCAGCTAGAAAGGAAGCACAGGTGGGGTTGAAGCAAGGGCTCTGCACCAGACTGCCTGGCTTCGCATCCCTATCCCACCCCTGCTGCCCCTGGAATTCCCAGGGACAAGTTAGAAAACGTCCCTGTGCCTCAGTTTCTTCCTCTGTGATGTAGGGATGATGCTAATAATTGCGTTTATCTTGCAGGACTGTGGTGAGGCTTGCGTGAGTTATCCATGGCATGTGTGGAGTGGTGCCTGGCTCCTATTTCTCGGTGTTTGTTAGCAATGGTCACCTGGGGCCAGATTGTTTTGCATCCTGGCCCTACCACCTACCAGTTATATGACTGGGACACACTGAACCTCTCTGAACTTTTGTTCTTTTCTGTAAAATAGTAAGAGCAATGCCTTCATTGCAGAGTTCAGAAAGTTATGAGATAATGTCTATGAAGCACCTTGCAGTCTCTCCCAGCTGTTCCTCTTCCATGACAGACTTCTGCACAGAATCTTGAAAAGCCAAATGTAGACAAGTGGGGGAGGCGACAACACACAGAGACCTTAGATCACAAGCAGCCTCAGGTCAGGCCTGGCCCCGGAATGTCTGTGGGCCCAAGCACTGGGGATTTTTGTGTACAGTTTGGCAGATCCAGAGGTTCCCAGGTCCTGCTGGTCTAAGCCCTCTTGGGTCTGCTTAGTGGTGAGCTGAAGCCTTGTGCCATCTCCTAGGGGCCTGGGAATGGTCTTTTCCCCAAACAGCCAGAGCCCCTGGAACAGGCAGTCACGCCTGGCCCCAGGGATGCTTGAGACAAACCCAGGAGAGGCTCAGCACCGTGGACTACCCTGCCCCAGAGCCTGAAGCCCTGAACTGCACCGTCACACGCGGGGCAATGCTGACGGTTCCGTTTGTGCTCCTCCGGCGCCGAGCTGGCCTTTGAGAGGGGTTTTTTGCTCATTCCCTCTCTCCGAAGCAGTGGTGTTAGTTGAGCCACACATAACTGTTTCCACAACCAGCAGTGCACGAAGAACACGATTAGCAGGACAGCAAGCACAAACACCCACTTCTCACAGGCAGCAGGGACAGCTGCTGAGTCCAGCTTTAAAATCAAATCAGAACTGGCCTCCACCTCCACACAGCCTTTAATCTACCTCCCGGATGTAACAAGTTCTAACCAATGGCTGATATACAAATTGAAACACTGCCCATGCTTGAGTGTTGACTATTTTTATTCTGCTCTGTGTCCTCTGTAACCACAGGCCTGTTTCAAGTTCCTCTCGGGCAGTTAGCATGAGTCGTAGGGGCACAGCTCTGCCTCAGTCCACCTAGGTTAGAATCCCAGCCCCACTACTTACTAAGTGACATTTAGTAACTTACTGATCTTTCTAGCTTGTCAATGTCCTGGGAGCCTTGGAAATACATGCAGCTTTTTCTTTATCCTCTTGTCCAGTCACTGCTGTCATCTTATCGCTTGGCCACTCCTCAGTCATGGTGACCCCAGCACCCAAACTCACTGTTATTTTCTCCACCATTACTGCTGTCATTTTTTTGGCGATTCTAACAGCCACACAGATGAGCCATCTAGAAAACCCTGGCCACTCAGTTCTTGGCCTGCTTAGCCCTAGTGCTTTTCTTTCCCCAATAGCAGCCACCGTTGCCATGGTTACAGCTGTCAACACTTCATCTCCGTAATTATTCACTGCAAACGACCCGCTCTGGCCATCGCCTCACCCTGTCTTACCATTCTGGTTCCAAAATTCCACAATTCTCCTCCTCCTGATCCACTCACCCTGTCACTGTTTTATCACCTTCTCCAACCCCCTTGGCCTGCCTTGTTGTAAGGATATGACAATAACCCAATCCAGATTAACCTAACACTCTACCTAGCCCACCCCATACCTGGGCAGCCTGAGAAGATAATTCCGTTAACTGGACTCACTTTAAGTTTATATCACAAATTTCCAGTGGGCCCCCACTACTAACACTTCCTTTCTGAGGTGACCATTTCACACCTCTCATCTCCCCCGCTTTGCTGAGATCTTAGTGCCTATTTCATGGGGGTAAGTGCTGTACTACTACCACTGGCCAGCATGTCCCCAGACCCTCCCGTTAGGATGGAAGAAACATCCTGCTCCAACCAAAGGCTGACCCTTTCGTCACTGGGTCTCAGCCCATTCTGCTTTCTCAAGGACATCACTCGCATTCGTTCCCCCATCTCTCTATACTGGTCAATTTCTCCCTGCTAGTGGATCACCCCTATGGATGGATAAATATGTCTTTACAGCACCAACTTCTTTTTCAAAAAGCCTGATGCTCACGTCTTCCCCCTGCCGCCACCACTCACAGCAAAACTCTTTGGGCGCTGCCTGCATTTGGGGCCCCACTTCTTCCTGTCGCATCTGCTCCACGGCCATCCAGGAGGCTCCTGCCACAGCGCTCCTCCGAAAGTTCCTGTTGATGTCGCTGTGGACTTTTTTAAAACTAAAACTCATCTACTTAATGCATCATGTCTATCTTAAAGTCACAAAAATGAAGGCCTTAAACATTATGTGGAGGATGAGAACTGGGAATCCTGATTTGAAAATCAAGGTCTATGGTCACCGATATTTGGCTGGAGGTGAGCCTGCAGATCTATAATCGTTATTTTCAGTGGGCACAGGCCTGGACCAATGATGGCAGTTCCTCTACAGAAAAATGTAATGAGTGTCAAATAACCAATTTGCAAAATATGGAATGCAACCCATTGGTATCCCAAATTCAATACACTGCAATGTTAAGATTTCAGAATAATTCATCATTTATATTTCAAGCCAGTGACCAGTTCATTGTGTATTTGGCAACTATGTGCAGGCACTATACTAGGCACTTGATTATAGAAAGGTAACCAAAATGGACATCTGTTACCGGGTTTCTAATCTAATTTAGACAATAAACCAATAAGCATCAAATTAATATATAACTACAAACTGTGACAACTGATATGAAGGACAAGGTTGAAAGAGACTCCTAAAATGACAGTAGGCTTTTCTAAGAAAGAGATGTTCAGGTGAGAAGTAAAGAATAAGTGAGCATTAACCCTGTGAGGAAAAAAGGACATTCTTGGCAAAAAGCATGTCCCAAAACTCTAGAGTAGAAAAAGGACCCTCAGGAAATAGAAGGAAAGCCCTTGAGCAAGGGGGCAAGAGCCTGAGGTGACCCTGGGCAAGGCGACTCTGGGCGAGACGGCCGCGCAGAGCCCGCGGAGCCCTGAGGGACAGTCAAGGAAACTGAGGCTGATGCGATCACCATTGACTCCCAGTTTGTCAGATTTAACAGCCGATTCTCCACCAGTCACCTTCTCCACTTCCAGGCAGCGTGTGACACGGCCGACTGCTCCCTGACTGGGCTTCTGTCGACCCATGCAGCTGGCCCTCCTCCGGCCACCCAGCCTACTCTTCCCAAGTCAGCATCCACCACTCAGCCAAATGTGATCTTAAAACTGAAATGTGGACTGAGGGATTCATTTCTACATGTAGCAATGCATACAAAATGGTGGGCTACAATCTGCTCATTTATACAGATTTTACATAAATGCAAGCATCTTGCATGTGAAATTAACCACCAGTTAGGGTCATTTTTAAAGAAAAAAATACATCAATTTTCAATGCATCTAGAGGAGTAGCTTTTAACTTTCACAAATAAAAATGATAAACATCTAATTACTAAAAAAAAAAGCATCCATAGAAAATAATGGATCTTAGCAGGCACAAGATCAAGTGAGCACGCCAGGCTCTACATGCACATTCTGATGCGTGGGCTCAGGTGGCATCCACAAATCTGCATTTTTAATCACTGGCCCAGTGCTGTGGCGATGTGCACTTCACAGGAAATCTCGTTCTAGTTCACTAAGTAAGTGAATAACATCGATTACCTACCATACTAACAATTCATTTCTTAGAACCTTTTAATAATTGAGAATTTCTGAACCTAATATTTCTCGTAAAAGTCCAAATACTATTTTCTTCTCTAATATACTCCTTGCTCTCACATTATACGTTTTTTTGCAAACTTGACTTAGTGGAATCCTAAGTACTGTCTCCCTCTGCTCAATAAGAACTAAAATGATATGTTGGACAATGAAATGTAGCTTCTAACAATGCAAACAGTCTGTAGATAATAGTCACAACTTTAAGAGGTGCCCAAGAAACTGGCCCCTGATGAAATCATGCAAGCCATGATTCCAGTATAGCATCCTCCAGAAATAAGTACATGTCTACTTGCTGGACTTCCTTGAGAATGGGAAAATATTTAGATTAACTCAGATATATATAGACTCCCTCTGTTAGGGCATTATAAACTCAAGGCTATCCCATAATACTTTTTTCACATTTATATTTAAATGCTCTGACTAAAGAAGATAGAATGTTTTAGCATTTTGCTGAGTGTAAAGTTTTTATTTTGGAAGGAAATCAAGAACAAAATGAGAAAAACTAGGAAGCCAGAGAATCAGAAAGACTATTATTGTCATAGTCTTATTAAGTCTGGCAAAAAAAAAAAAAAAAAAAAAAAAAAAGCTATTTAAATTTCTAAAACATCACAATTTATCCTGGAAAAGAATAATACAAAATATTATAATAAGAAATGCTAATCTTTATCAGATGTCTCATATACGCCAACCACAATGCCCTACAAATACTCCTCTGTTTACTCCTCAAACCCTGAGACAGGTACTCACTCATCCCCAAAGTACGAAGGTCAGGGCCCAGAGTTTCAAACCCAGCAACTGGGCAGCTCCACTGCCCAGGGTCCTCCAGATCCCCACTCTTCACTTTCTGTTTGCTAAATTAGAAATGCAAACCCAGCATCTCCTAAGAAGACTAAATATAGTCTATGATACCCGAATTGGTTCTAAATATTAAAAGCAAAGTTTTTAATGGTATAGAAATTATAGCATGTATCTAAAAATGCAATGATAAAATTATTTGCTTATACTTATGAAAATTTAAAGAGATTCAGATAAGTTTAAACTTTTTTACTTTGATATAATATAAATCCAGGTCCTAAATATTTGATATATCATATACATTAAAAGCATTAGTAAAAAAACTATCCTCTTATAATAGAACTAATTCACATTACTAACTTAACTCAACATTAAGGGAAAGCTAGGTACATCGATAGGACTATTTCTGATCCCTGGTTCAGGAAAAAGGCAGAGACTGGAAGTCTTAGCTATAATTTACCCCTATGCTGGAAGCACAGGCAGCAAATGTGCACATATCAATAAATCTTTATAAATTTAATGCTGAAGTCACATGGAACATATTACTGTCTAATAAAGAACTGGTTGATTATTGTGAAATTATAATTCATTCCAAGAACAAGCCATAATTATCTGTCCCCCAAATCAATCAAAGTTACTTAAATGTTATATGGTAAGTTTGTGTAATTCATTCATTCTAAAATACTCCACGTACCTACAACCTATAATTTCTCCATGTCATCTGACAGCTCACATTTCTCACTCACTAAAGCTAATTTAAGACATTCTGCCCTATGCCATGAACACTGACCAACCAGCAATAAACATTTATGTAAATTACATATTAATTGTGTTTTAAGGCCTGTTGCACACGAGGCTGCAGGCTAGCACAGTCTGTCTCCTGCAGATCACAGTTCTAAACTCCAAGTTTTCTTTTCACAAACAATAAAGATAAGACCAACTGAGGCACCTGGAGTATATAAAAAATGATAAACCTAAAATCCAAGTGTAATAACAGCTACCTATCAATGAAACGAACAAATGACAATACTCCTGCAGTTACCCACTTACCTGGTTATAGTATATCTTCCTGCCCAAAGGTACTCAAAGCTTTAAAAGTGATTCTTTCATTTATCAGTGAACTGGTATTAGGATTCATATATAATGTAAACTCTTTAAAAGCCACATGAGAATACCAGTCTACTTTAGGAATGAGCGTTAGGAAATCAAGAGTGGCCCGTCTGTGCTAATGCTGAATTATGTTTAGCTGATCCCATTTCTCATTTCCCAAGGAGTCACCCACACAGACAGCCACCATATATTCTTCATCAATTCTAAGCAGAGGAAAAAGATACTTCTAAACACTGCTGATTCAAAAATTCATAGCTCAAATACAGCAGAAGAAAAGATAATCAAGTAGGTGTCAAGCAATGTTTTTGCTATTTAGATCATTAACACACTATCTATCTTTGGTTATTTAGCAATATAGTAATTCAATAGAATTTGAGAACAATTTTGAAAGTCTTCTGGACAGACCCAAAGTAAACTGGAAGGGGAAGATGGAAAAATAGGAATAAATGTCTACATTTAAAATGAGTGACTATTTCAATGTAATTTTTTGCTGACATAGGAATGATTCCTGATAACTTTTGCCAGAAAAGACTGAACCTTTTCTTCACATTCAATTTGTTTTCTTAAAACACTAGTTCTGTACATAGTAATAAAAAGAAACTTCAGCAAAAATAAAGTCTATCAAAATAACTAAGAGAATATGAAACAGAATAAAAAAATAAAATTTACTATTTATTTCTTTGTTATACAAAGAATATTAAAAGTGGTTCAAGACATCTTAGCCCATCTGCTATGTCTTTTCTGACATAATGAGAACATACAAAACAATGGCAAGCTAGATTACGAGTCTAACTCAGGGTCAAGTTTTTCCACCTTAATGACTATCTCTGGAGCTAAAGCAGCATCAGCTGGTTGGTTCTCCGCCTCTGACTCGGACAACACCTCTTCCTTTATCTTTACAGGCTTATTACTGCCCTCCTCCTCTTCATCTGAAGACTCGTCCAGCTCCCACTCATCGTCTATGTCCATTTCAAATACTCTCACGTGGCGGAGATTTGAGCTTAACTAAAGAAAAAGCCAAATAAAGGATTTTTAAATTAATGGCTTACCTTATACATTGTAAATAAGGATTAGAAATCAGAAGTTAGGACAAAGAACGGTTTTACAGAAAAATTTTCCCATCAATTCACAACAAAATCACTAAACTCAGCTTTCATTTTGCATGAAAGGATCTCCACATACAGCAATAACAATATCATAATTAAAATCGAGAACTGTTAATAAATGCTTAGTAACCTTTCTTGGAACAAGAGAATTAAATAGGTAGGGTGACTAACAAGCTCATAACCAATAAAAGCCACATATCACAAAGTGTTTGCACTGAAAGGACCTTGTAGATCCAAAGTCACTTCCCTGTTACTCTTAGCCCGTAAACAATTTGTAAATACTTACCACACAGGATACTTTTCGAAAGCCATTCCCAGCAACATACTGTGCTTTCATACTTTCCAGTAATCTCCAATGTTTCTCAAAATGCATGGTACGTGTGGGAATAGCAGCACACTGCTCATCCAGCCTAGAGAGGGTAAAACAACCTACAAGTGTAAAGGGGATCGCTTCCCTGGTTTACCAGGGGTGGTTATCAGGGTCAACCATGGGTTTGATCCCAGCAATATTCCCATTTCCATTATAATTCTACTGGCCATGGTATAAAAAAGCTGAGTATTGTATTCTACGAAAATACTGCAGTTCCAAATAGGCAGAATATTGTCTTAGTGAGGTTTTTGATTCCCTTTCAAGGAAAACAAATGGACACATTTTTAAATTAGAAAAAGAATTTGCTTACTTAAATCTCAGTCAACTAAAGCCATCTCTTAGAAATGGCCATGTACCCTCCACATGGCTACTGAGGTCCTAATTCTGGAAGGAAAACACTAAAGGTAATTAAAATAATTAATTCTACTATAAACTGGAGTTAATGCTACTCCTGAAAAAAATTAACATACGTCCCACTCTTTCCTCCAAATAATTCCCAACTCTGTTCTAGCAAATAATTCTTGATTTACTAGTAAAGCGAAGGGACCAAAGAGCTATTGAAGACAGCATTTTTTTTAATGAAAAAATATGAGTATTTCTGCTCTGCTGACTTTATGATTATCCCTAGTAATCATGATCTAGTACACATAAAGAACTAGAATATATATACAATATACATTAAAAAATATTTATCTGTGATAGCAGAATGACGATCTTACTAATGAGTTAGTTACCTTGTAGAGTAAGTCCCAGTGAACTGATACTCTGCAGAATCTTCACAGTTATACACTAAAGACAATGGCAGCTGGACCAAAAGTCTATCTCTTCCTTCACGTCCTACAGTGTCTTTAAGAACTACTGTTACAGTTTCATCATCATAAAACTGTGCATCTAAGCAACTGTAGGTGCTAGAATAGAAATAAGTTTTGTTATATCAAAGATGATTGTTACTGAGAAAATATTGTATGCATAATATAATACTCATTACCAAGTAGAAAACTTTATAATAAAAAATTAAGTGACATTCTATTCAATAACATTTAAAATATATCCTTAGTCTGCACTAAAATCAGTTACCTGTTGTACTGACTATTCACAAATATCACTAGGCCCTAAAAATAGGTTATCACGAAAAAAGAAAACTCTGTGAGGCTAGTTCAGTTTCAGAACACTCTTGACATCAAGTCAGGCCTTAAGCCCATTGAGATTCCATGTATATGTATTTTGAGTTAACCAGACTGAAAAGTAAAAATAAGATTTACATATGAAGACATAACAACTTCAAAGACCTTATCAAAAAACACTCTTTTGTAAGGAAAAAGAGTGAGAAAAAGATGAGCCTATGGTTAGTGTCAGTTCTCTCTTCTGCAAAGCCTCAGAGCTGACTTCGGTATTGTTCGCCTTTTCTACCCTAAGACAATCCCACCACACTAAGAATAATACCACCTGACATTTCTGTTGGTTGTACCAAGAACCTCAGTCATCTGCCTCTGAAACCACATTCCTTTCTTCTTAACAGACAGGGAGCTCAGAAGTATTAATTTTAGAAGACCATGCTACATAAATTCCTGCTGCAAGATGGTAAGGTTCTATTCAACTCTAAGTCAAATCAATTCTATAAGTATAAAATGTATGTGACCAATCCTGCCCACTATGTTGCAAGTGAGGAAGGCCTTCTAGATATATCATCACTGTAACTGAACCTAATCATAATACTCCTGTAATCTGCATTTATTAAACATATATACATATCATATGTGTGTGTGTATATCATCCAAACAAAATTCAAGATTTACCTTCTTCTCACTTTCTCAGTCGTGGCATATGTGAAGCTCCCAAACTTAACAGCAATTAGTCCATTACTTACAGATCTTGAAGAAAGAAGGGGGAAAAGAGACTGTGGAACAATCTGGACAGCAATAATCTAAATGCTTGAAAGAACATGATTGTCAGTGTCAGCACATTTATCTAAACTCCTTATTCCAGACCAGAGTGCCACTGTGCTCACTCTAGAATGAATACTAACAATCAGTTTAAACACACAGACAGACAAACCTAACATCAAAATTACAACTTGGTTTAAAATCTTACACTTACCAAAGTACTAGATACCTTATAAAATTAAGGACATCTGGAACAACCAATTCATTTTTCTTTCGCTATATCTTGGTCTCAAAAAATGTCCTTGAAATTCATATTAAAACCACTTAAGATACTAATAGCAGCAGTCCCCAACCTTTTTGGCACCAGGAACCGGTGCTCCTATGAGAATCTAATGCCTGATGATCTGAGGTGGAGCTGAGACGGTGATGCTAGCAATGAGGACCAGCTGCAAATACAGATGAAGCTTCACTCACTAGCCTGCTGCTCAACTCCATGCTATGCAGCCCAATTCCTAACGGGCCACGGACCGACACCGGTCCACGGCTCAGGGCTTGGGGACCCTTGCTAATAACATTCTGAATATGATTTGCCTTACAGAACTTTTACTTGGAGTCTCAAAAGAAATCTCTATAGGTGAGGCCTCTTGTTTAATGAAACCCATACTTAACTAAGGTAAAAATCCTTTCTATAAGGAACCCAAAAATTCAATTTTGGACTTCTACAAGTTCATGATATGTAACCCAGAGTGTTCCACTCTGGTATTTTTCCTAACCCTAAAACAGTCCTACATGTAATTGTTATATATCAATACAAAATTAGATAATCTATAATTAGAAGGGATCATATAGCTTCCTAATTTGGCATTATCATCTTAGTAACGTGAAATTTAACACTAAGAATGGTTCAGTGAGAAGCCTAAAGTCATAAGGTAGCTTAAATAAAACCTGAAATGTCAAGAAGGCTGTACATTTTATGATTAAAAATAATAAAATCTTAACTCTTCTGATTCAAACTTCAGATTAATACTTACTGGGAAATATCAGTATGCCTCCTTAAGATGCACATTTTATAAAGTGAATCTTCCAAAATAGTAAAAAGAAGATAGTGTAGATTTGAAGTTTTATTATTCCACCTAAGGAAAAATAATTTAATGTCAAAACATGATATTTAGCTACCAATGCAGAGAACAAAATTGTATTATTCACACGAAAGGAAGAAACTCACTTACAGAAAAGGAAATTTGAACAATCTACGTGTAGAGTCCTGACTAAAACAAAAGGAAAAAAATTAAGAAAAATTTAAATTGGCTGCTGAATTTTATCATCCAAAAGGTAAAAAGAATTACCTTCTAGCATCTCTATATAATGGAATACAGATTGCTTGGTTCATCGATTTTCCAATTACATCCTAAATAAGATTAAAGATATTATTAGAGCATTTACATACACACAGATAAATACTCTACAGAAAGTGACTAATGATCATCACTGGTCAAGTCTAGTAAAAAATATCACCTACATCACCAAATCTTTCACACAAGTAACTTTAATGACAGTCATCACAGCAAGGAAAAGAGAAAATTGAGCTGTAAAGGACCGTGGAGATAAGCACACAGTAGGTTGAAGAACCACTTCTAAAGTCATAGTGCCAATTATCCACCCATCGATAGTAAATAAGAAACATATCAGCTCTGTAACTAAGACCATTTGTAGCAAGTTTGTTCTGAGAACAAATTCTAAAGATGCCAACATTTTCGATAATCTTTTTCTTTTTAATTTATGTAAGGCACTAACAATAAGAGGAAATATTAGGGGGAACCACATGAAAAAACTGTCAATTTTTTTAATCAAAAACATCTGAATATCAGCATTTTCATATGGTTCATCTTAACGACTAAGATCATTCATATAAACGAGCCACATATTGGAGATATTCTTGCTCCTACATAAAGACATGCATTTCTTTCAAACTTACTGCTGGTTTTTGCAAACATTGGTCAATAATGTTCTCCATCCGCCTTTTCACAAAATGCAATGATTTTCGAGGATAATAAGGAAACAGCAAAGGGCTTTCTGGTTTGAAACAAACAAACAAAAAAACAAAAAGCTATAGTAAACCAGATGATTAGGAAAAAATACTCTACCAGTAGAGCCAGCCCACACGGCTTTTCTGATGGTGGAATTCTTCCTGGCTATTTCATTACACCTTCACACCTCACTAAAAATCACCATGACTGTCTGCATTTCATCATCCCCTGCTGAAAACCACCACACTTACTATAAGCTGAGTTCTAGCAGCATATTATTCTATATGCTATTTTTTCCTACCAAAATCCAACAGTATGCTTCTTTTGGCTCTAAGAAGAAAGGGATGATTTGGGAACCATAAGACATGTAATAAAACAAAGTTCATTCTTTATTTTTTTGCCACAATGGAATGACAACAGCCCAATATTGTTTCAGAAGAGTATGCTAAAAAACAGGACACAAGAAACTAGTGCTATGAAAATAAGCTCTTTACTTTTAAAAAGGCTTTTGTCAGTAGAAAGTAATACATAATGAAGTATTTACTGACACCAAGTATACTAGATTCTTTTCATATCTGTTATTTTCACTGCTTACAACTGTACAAAGCAAGCATCATATACTCCATTTTACAGGTTAAAAAAAAGAGGGGGGCTTAGGTTTGGGCAACTTCCCTCTGTGAAAATGACTGACTATCTAGACCTATGAATCAAACCCAAGTTCAACGCCCAAACCCACCCTCTTCCATGGTGCCCTGCAGGCCTTCCTCACTTCTAGCATCTCATGTCCCAGCTAAGTTGGATAAAAAGAATTGTAAGCATGTTAACATCTTAAGCTCCCAAACGGTGACAGATGCTGTGGTATCACAGAAAAATATTTCGTCTTTGTCCCAGTTCCCAGCACAGAGCTCCTAGAACATTTGGAATTTCGTGAGTGATGAAGGTTATTAAACACCTTTTGTTTAATGAAGTGACTCTTGCCAGACCCCTGATAGCTTCAGGATGGGGGCTGGTCACCATAAAGGCCAAGTCTTGATTAGAAGCTTGGAACCTTCAGACCCACCCCCCAATACCCAGGGAGGGGAAGGGAAAGAAGCGGGAGTTGAGTTCAATCACCAACAGTCAATGACTTAATCAATCATGTCTACAAAATGAAAACTCCATAAAACCCGTTGTTAAACAAGAGAGCTCGGAGGGCCTCTGGGTAGTGAGTGACTACATCAGGTTCTGGGAGGGTGATGCATTCGGAGGCGGCTCTGCGCCCTTCCCCCACACCTTGCCCCATGCACCATTTCCATTTGGCTGTTCCTTACGTGTATCCTTTATAATAAACCAATAAATACATGTGCAGTGTTTTTCTAAGTTTTATGAGCCATTTTAGCAAATTATCAAACCTGAAGGTGGGGGAAATTGTGAGAATCCCCAACTTTGTAGCCAAGTGGGATAGAAATGTAGGTAACCTGGGGACCCAATACTTGCAACTAAAGTCTGAAATGGGTGCATTGTTGTGGGATGAAGCCTTTAAACCTGTGGAGTCTGGTGATAACAGTAGATAGTGTCCAAATTAAACAGTAAGACACCCAGTTGGTGTCAGAACTGGTCTTATGAGGAAAAAGTCTCCCATTTTGGTGTTAGAAGTGTTTTGAGTAAAAACATCTCAGATGCTAATACACTGACTATTCATGTGCTATGTGCCAGGCACTATGCTAAGTGCTTTTTATAGATTAATTCTGAATCTCCACAATAGCTTCTTGAAGGAGGCCCCATCATCATCCTCATTTTCATATCAGAAAACTGGGGCACAGGGAGGTTAGGCAACTCGCCCTCAGCCACACTCCTAGGAAGTAGCAGAGCGAGATTCCAACCCAAGCAATCCAGTTTCCAGAGTGCCAACTTGGACCAGGTATATAACACTGACTCTCTCATGTGCCCTAACGAAATATATATACTAAGCATTTAGCATCTGATTTCTGCAAAGTATTAGAAAGAAGTTTCATTAGTTTTCTTGATAGTTCTATAATGATAGTTGTTATTAATACTAGACTTAAAAACTGGGAGATTACTAAGCTTGCTGAAACTCACAACTCAAACAGCAAGCGCGTAAGAGATGGAGTTAGTCTGGTGTATCTGTGTTAAACAAGAGGCCTGTAGCTAAGATTAAGCCTTTCTGTTCAGCCACAGAAGATGGGTGGGACCTATATTTAGAGCAACAAAGTTCTCAGATCAATAATAGCCCAACACAGTCCAGGTGCCACCGCTTCTGGCACACTGCTATCGGCCCTTCTCAGGTACCATGCCTTACTCCTTGGGCATCCTAATTACGTACAGCAAATGAGTCAGCTATACCTCTATTCTCCCTCCATGCAATAGCTAACTTACATTGCTATATTTCTCTAGTGATCTTGACTCTCAAGCAATACAAATATGTCCTGCTCTGGAAAATAATTTGGACTTCGAGGGTTAAAACAAAAGAGCAATAAGCAGAGTTCTGGGCCTCAGAGAATTCTCTCCCTCTTCTGTCCCTTCCTCCCTTCCTCCCTCCATCCAGATAAATACCAACAAGATAGAAGAGGCAGAGATTACTGCTGAGTCCAGCTACAAATTGAGGCTCTGTAGTTAAGAGGACCCTAGCTCCCTCGCTTCCTAGCTCCCTCGCTTCCTAGCTTGTATGATCTTGGGCCTTCTTTAACTTTGTTTCCTCATTAGTAAAATGAGGATAACAAGTACCTTCCCCACAGGCTCTTGCATGAATTAAAGGAGGTAGTAACGTGTATGTGGCTATTACCCTAAGGATTTAAGAAACTAAACTGTGGTCAGATTACTCTTTGAGACAGCAAAGAAATGCTAACTTAAAAAATATTTTCATTTTAAGTAGTGAAATTCTGACATTTAATGGTTGCTATTTTGTGTTGCAGCCCTAATGATGCTAAAGTTTTACCATGTCGACATTTTATGATCCTAGAGAATGAAAGGCATAACAAGTAAACCAAAAAAGCTTCAACCTCAGGAGAATACAGTGATGCATCATTATACTTTTAGGAGTTAAGAGATTAGCCCTGGCAAAACAGACTTCTTTAGTTGGCTCTATAGTTTTCTTCCCAATATCTTATATTTTTATAGGGTATAAAACAGACAATACTTAAGAATAAGCAATCTTACTATATCACAGTTAATATCAGAGTGTTTTTGATAATGGTTATGTCATATATCATTTGTTATTTTGCTGTTTCTTTAGAATCAAATGAAATGGACACAAAAAGTAACTCTAAAGAACTCAGAAGTACTCAGGAAATATTCAGCAAAAATGTCAGCTGATGTAGTGGTCTCAAATAAATACAAACATGGCCAAACTCTACTTGGTTCATGAAATACCTTTAAGGTGGCTGCTGTTCTGAAGGAAGTCATACCACTGATTTCCTTCTGTATTAGGGGGTGACACAAGATCATCGTCTTCATCTTTCAAGTACTAGAAATACAGAATGGAAGATTTAAATGTAAGAAACCAAAGAGGAAAGCTTCGCAAATTTATATATAACATTATTCTATTTAATAAGTTTGTTTTACTACCAAGTCCTCTTGAAAAGTGCATTGCTATTATTCTAAGTGAGTTGACCAAAGTTTGTTAAATGCCAACCAAGTAAACAAACTGCTAACTACTAAAAGATTAGAATGCTGTAGGTGTAGAGACCATAAATTGAGTTTAAATTTTGTGTTCCATTTTCATGAAGCACACTTTTAAGCTTACATATGTAACTTTACAAATCAATTTGAAGTGTCAACTGTCAATGTACTCTACAGGCGTAGCTCTCAAAGTGTGGTCCACAGACCTCTGGGAGTCCCCAAGATGCTTTCAGGGACGCATGAGGTCAATACCATTTTTATAATAATATCAAGATGTAATTTGCCCCTTTTACTGTAATGACATTTACAATGAAGGTCAAAAGTACAGGTGGGAAAATCTGCTGGTATCGTCACCAAGAGCCAAGGCAGTGGCACCAAACCCTACCAGCAAGTCACTGTATTCTCCTTTGCCACACACGGTTTCACTAAACACTAATGAAGCTATTAAAATAATTAATTTTATTAAATCTCAACCTTTGAGTACAAATCTTTTTAATATTCTGTGTGAAGGAACTGAAAGTATATATAAAGCACTTTTGCTGCATACCAAAGCATAATGATTATCACGGGGAGAAGCATTTATCAAAATGTAGCTGTGACTTAAGCCAGGTACTTTTTGCTGTTAATGGAATTTCACTTTTACTTGAAAGAATGACTGGCAAGAAAACTATGATTATCCATTCTTGGGTATTTGGCAGATATTTCCTTGAAAATAAATAAAATGAGCCTGTCATTTTAAGTAAAACAACTGATAGTATCTGTTGCCAATGATAAAATTCAAACATTCATGCAAAAATTAAAATTTTGGAAAACATTTATTTGCTACCATGTGCTCGACAGCTTCACAGTACTCAAAGACTGATGAAATTGGTAACATTAATAAAACCTGACTTTTGGATACTATATGAAGAAAGGTGTCAGCATATGGGAGATCTGCATAACTCAGTGAATCAATAATCTCCAATGGCCAAGACATAACGTTACAAAATCATACATGGGTAAAAGACTCATTCAAAGTTCAAGGCAGATGAATGGATTTTAATGTATCAGAGTATGAAAAGTCCACTGATGCAATGTAGATTCCACATTGAAAATAAACTCTATCACCTGTCAGGATTTGGTACAAGTATCAAGTAACATCCAATTATCTAAAAAAGCTATTAAAATACTTCTCTTTCCAACTACACACCTATATGAAGCCACTTTATTTATATACTTTAACCAAAACAACGTATCACAACAGATTAGCAGATTGAATATAAGAGCAGATATGAGAATCTAGCTGTCTTCCATTAAGCCAGACATTAAAGAGATTTGCGAAAATATAAAAAATGCCACTCTTCACTGTTTTGTTTTGTGTGTTATTTTTTATTAAATGTTTATATTAATATGTAATGATAATTGTCTTTTTCTATGGTTATTTTTTAAAATAAATTAAGAAATAATTTTTTATTGTTTAATGTCTAATACCTAATAATACCTAGCATTAATAGATATGACCCACATAAAAGCTGTTCAGTAATTTTAAGAATGTAAAAGAGTTCTAAGACCAGAAAGTTTAAAAACTGCTACTCTGTTTATTTCCTGAAAAGGGCAGGGCTACTATATATGGTATTACATTACTCTCCGTAAACTTTGGACAATAAAGACTAACACTGCTAATATATTTAAATTAGTTAAAATTGATAACTTAGTTCAATCCAAAGCCCATACCTGACCAACTTTTTCAACATTGAAGTATTTTCCTTTTCGATTATAAAGGTCTGGAGCCTAGAAAGAATAAATATAGCTTCATTGTTATGTCAACTCACAATAGAAAAAAAGATCTTATATTTAAACCAAAAACTTTATTTTTTAAGAGAGTTGTTAGTGGCAGTTACTCTTTTTTTCATGGGCTGTAAGACACATATACAAACAAAAGTTCAATTTAAAGGCATTATGTTTAATAAATAAAAAATCCCATTAATTAGTTCAATAGTTTAAAAAGCCGAGCTCCTAAAAACTTCACTTGAATTGGATTAAATTTGATTACTTCTTACCATTACACAGGTTTATTGCAATTATCAAGAAAAAACAGCATCATAGAAAATACCAATTTCCTACCTCATTGAAATGTTCAGTAAGAAATTCAGCAACAAATGTGATATCTTTCTGAGTCATCTATCAAAATCAAAAAGAAGCAAAAAGAAATCAAAAGAAAGCTTCCTAATAAAAGAAATACTATGTAATAAATGTGATTTTTATTTTTTTTTTTTACTATATACTAAAAGCGACAGAACAAAGAAGCAAAGTTCCTTCTAAGAAATATCAATAGAAATCCAGGTGATTATTTAACTCTGAAAATAGCAGGAAATCTTGGGGTTCTGAGAAGCATGTAATTAAACACTTACACCCATTTTCCAACCAGCCAATCCAAATGCTGTAGAACTCCTTCTGGCCTAACGCTGTGTATTATTTTATGCCTGTGCTAAGCCGAGGTGTGCAGGGTCCCTCCTTTGGGAGTGAGGGGACTGTTAGCCCAGATAAATAACCTCGACCCGACTTAAGGGCTGCAAATCACCTGTTGCTTGCTTCAGTGCTGGCCTCTGCTTCTTGCAGTGACCCTTTCCTCACCCTACCCTAGTTCTTCAGCCCTTAAAAAAGTACACATTTAGGTCTCTCCCAACAATTAACATATTTTATCTCCCAAAATAAAGGTAAGAGTAATGGTAGAGAAATAGCTAACGTGAACTTTCCCAGTTTGCAAGGACAGTCACTCACAGCACAGAAAATCTAGTTCGTGTTAAGAACTGTCATCCCTTAGTCATTTAGTTTCACCGAGGCTTATTTTAATGCTTGCTTTTTCAGGCTCAAAATTATATAAACTATCTGAATCAGACAGTTTGGGCAGGGGTGAGGATGACTAAGCTGCAAGAATCAAGTGGAAATTTTGCCTTATTCTTAAAGATCTTCCTGGAAGGGGACTGCATTGCAGCTTGTCACAATTCATTATAGTCAGAAAGAAACTGGGCTTACCAAATATCAACATAGGCACGAATATCTAAGTACTACCTTTGCAAAGAAAATAAGACACTTAAGATCTAAGGACATTAAAACAAGGAATACAAACACTCTATGTTATATGGATTATAAAATCGTATACAAACATGAAAATTATAAATTTAACAGCCATAATAAAGGTATTCTGAGATTAAAAAATACATATAACTTGCAAATTTCTTTTAAAAATAAAAGGCTTACTAAAACTTGTCTCATGTCTGCAGACTGACACCCTGTTAACTAATAACTGAATGAGAAGGCCCAGATGACCAACAAGGCTGAGCTCAGCCAGGGGTACCTAACATGTGAGGAAAACATACTGCTATATAGTACCTTATTCAGCTCAGGAAGTACGTGGTCTTCTGTCATTCTCAACATTGCTGGAAATATAAATTTAAAAACCATTTCTAAAGGAAACATAATTTTAATTATAGATGCTTTCCCATGACTAATGTGTTTCACTGGACAAAATTTTCAATTATCAACACCTTCCTTTCACCTAGGAAAAGTTATTTTCTTCTAAACACAAAAGGTGAAGAATTTAAATTTGATTTATATTTTTGAGTTCAAAAAGGTTGAACTAACCATCCTAAACTATTATTTTTTCACTTTCTCCTTCAACTCAACCCATTGCTACTCCAGACTAACAAATCTAACTGCCACCTTGTGCTAAGACTACTAAGGCTTCATGTACAGAGATTCCTCTTTTAAAATCTGCGATTCTTTCCTCCAAAAGTCTTAGAATACCATAAACGGATGTGTTTCTTTCCCTTGGGCTTTTTCACCACATAAAGATACTTGATCAAGACTTATGTATACATGCACTCACATATAGATTTACACAGTCTTTAACCTAGTGTCTGTGGTTGACTCTTGTCCCTCCACAGCATTGTCTTCACCTACACTGTGTCTCTGTGTTACGCCCACCCAAGTCACAAAGCATGCTGCATACGCTTCCACATAGTGTTTGAATATGCTCCTTGTGTTGTTAGGTCATGCGAAAGCATGTTGGACTTGCTTCTGCAAATATAGATTACTTCAGAAACCATTTTTAATTACTTCAAACTTTGAAATTATCAGAAAAACCAGATATAATCTAGTTCCATTCATTCATTTATCCATTCAAAACTGAGTGTACTATAGACGCTAGGGATACAGGAGTATAAAAAGAAGTTCCTGCCTTCACGGAGATGGAATTTTACAAAAGGGCAAACCAAGGCTATAGAGCTAACTAGTGGCAGAGCCAGACTACAGTTAGGTCTGCAGTGCCCCAATCCAACACTGGAGCTTCTACAGTCCTGCTCCAATGATAAGGACTGAACAGCAATTCATTTCTCTTCTAATCTGGCTTCTTATTACAGTTAGGACATGTAATAAGAATATAAACTATCTAAATTACTCAAATAAGTAAAATCAAACTATTACTTCTGTAAAAGAAAATTATTTCTAAGGTTTTGTTTACTTTTGATACCATAATTTATTCTAATTAACAATTCTGATCAATTAAACAGGCTGGCCTGATAAACACTCTGGCTCCCCATCCTGGCTTGTGCTGGTACAGTTCTGAAAAAAATCTAAGACTCAGAAATATCAACATCTACAGATCACATCCATTATTTTACCAAAAGCAATTATATTAGGCTAACCAAAATAAAGTCTGTTTTTAAAATATCCGAATTAAAGATCTGGGCATTTGTTTAAAGGTAATTTATTTTCTATTTTCTATTTTCCTCTTCAGAATTTTAACAAATATGGGATAAATTCCATTTATAATTAAGTTTGGCATATGTTGGAGGGAAATGTATATTGGATTATTTCAAAGATATTTAGAGGTCACTAAAATGACAGTACAGACCTAAATAAAATATGCATATACTGCAGAGCAAATATTTACTATCAAGTTAAATATATATTAACTACCTACAAATGCAAAGATCTTCTGAAGATACCGAAAAAGGCCACAGTGGTCTGCATTCAATTAGCTAAGGCATCACTGTTCAGTAGAAGTGACAATGGAAACGAAACGTCCTAGCCTGTGCTGCACAACACAGTAGCCACTAACCACATGTGGCTACTGAGTCCTTCTAATGTGGCTGGAACGACTGAGGAAATGAATACATAATTTTATAACATTTCAACTAATTTAAATAGCTGCATGTGGTTGGTGGCTTCCATAATAGACAGGATAGATCTAGAGACAGAAGACCAAAGTATAAAACAGAAAATAAGCTATTCAAAGCAGAGGCTATGTCTTATTTTTACTATTGTTATTTTTTTTTAATCTAACACCTAGCAGTGCCTAATACATCTCAGGGATTCAAAAATGCTATTTTAACCTAAGGAGACATCACAAGGTAAAAAAAGATTATCAGTGAGTGATAGATGTACCTGTGGGGAGGTGGGGAAGGGTGGGGTAGAGAAGATGGCCGGCTGTGCAGTAAAAACGGCTGAACTAGTTGGAGGGCAGGAGGGGTTTGTTTACACTATTAGCTCTCTCTTATAGGTATTTGAAAGTTTACTAGAGTAAATGAAATATTCTAAATTGATGCTTTACAATTAAAAAAATATATTAAAACAAGAATACTTCATTCACTTAACTTACCTACATAAAGCCACCGAAAAAATGCTTTGAAGTTTTTCATACTACTATCTATAACTCTAAAAGACAAAAATAAATCAGGAATAAATTACATGGCATTCATGTAACACTGTTAAATTGTCATGAAATATAATCCTTACTGTTGAATTATATCCTATCTGGATGACATTTAAGCCTTTAGAAAAGATTTTACAAATTAAACACATACCTAAAATTTTAAGAGCAAATCCTGATTCTTTTTAAAAATAAAGCAAATAACTCAGATTCTAACTGGTTATAACAGCCTTGCCACAAACTGTGTAATAGTCTCCCCTAGTATTCAATAAAGTGTGAAATCCTTTCTAACTCTGTAAATAAAAGAAACCAGAAAAAAAAACAAAAAACAGTTTTTAGAATTATTCTCAGTTTAAATAAGTACTTACTGGTCAGTAAGAAAAAACATCAATTCCAATAGAAAATCATTATTATAAGTTTCTACTCTTTCTCTACTATTCAACATTATTTGTGGTGGTTGACTTTTAACCATATAATAACATCTCAAAAGTTGAATTTCCTTGTTCTTTACACAAATGCTCCCCCAAAATCAAGTAAATAAATGGAAGTCATCGTCATTTTGATGAAACTGTTTCTGAGTGCAGAGATGGGTATTATTTTTTAAAAAATCTTTTAAGCTGACATCTATAAGGTAATTACTCTAAGCAAGTAACATCTGCACTTTTCATTCCTGCGTCTGGAAGCCCCTTCCAAACATTTAAGTGTCACAGCACTGCTGAGGGGCAGGTCGTTATAACTAACCTTTCTGTACACAATAAAACCCTGCACTTAAGACTGTGACATGTCTACATTACTAAGCAACACGATCAATTCTCCTGCAGCAAAAATAAAAAAATGAAAAAGTTCCTTTGCATCTTTCCTGATCTCACTCTAACCCCAGGTAACCACTGATCTGTTAGAGGCTAACATCAAAATTATCACTGCCTCAGTTCCTCCATCTTTAACCTAAAATGCTATATTCTACTTATATCAAAGGAGCAAGAAGTTAAAAATTACCTTTCATTCACATTGAAAGATGATCAGAGAAAGCTTAATTTTTATATTTACTCTCTGCAAATATGGTAAACCAAAAATAATTCAAAATATAGAAGAAGCAGTGTCACTTTTCCTCTCATTTTGCCTTCTAAGAACATGCATCTATAAATTCTACTTTCTAAAACCCCATTAAAATGATAGTGGATTGGTGGAGAGGGGTGTTATATGTTATCAACCCACACACAAAAAAGGGAATAGATAAGAAACTAAAATAAATTTCAGAAGTGTCAAAAGCTGATGGAGGACTGGTAACTGATGAAGCTCAACAGTGAGGCCTCATGGCAGACAATGCTCAGAGGGCAGCAGGGAATCATGCACCTCAAAGACTCTCCATCCTCAGAAATGTCAGGTTCAACAGAAGACATGAAGATGACATGGGGGGGGGGCTGGACACAAGAGGACAAACTGATACACAGAGTGATCAATATGTTCTTTCCCAAAATATATGAATGCCTCAGGGTTTACCTTCCAGATGAAAACAAAAACTCAGGGTTCTTCAAAGAAACTAAATGAACTGGGAAGAGCTGGGGTGGTTCCGTGTGGGCACCAGCTGCACACAGCAAGGCCCCACACACTCTGGCACTTGGGCTGGCTCTGGGCTGCCCTGCACTTGGAGATTCTGAACAACTTCCAACTGCCTCGTGAATAAATATGAGTAAACCATCAGGCATCAGGTATCTGAAGGATGCTTGCAACAAGAGACCGAGACAAACAGAAAAGTGACCCAGGAAATAGATAATTCAGGGAGCAGCACGGACTTCTAAAAAATCTAATTAATGTCCTTGGAGAGATCTGAGATGTCACATCCACAAAGCAAGAACAAAGCTTTGAAAAATGATTAAAGAAACAAGAAAACGCTGTTGGAAATTAAGTTTCCTTTGCTAGCTCCCCATCGAGCCCATCTCTAAATGCTGGAAAGCCCATCACTCAGTCTTCAGATCTCTCCTCTTCCCTAAGCGCACTGCCACATCCAGGTTCATAGCCTGAAATAACACCGATGGGCAGCTGGCCCCCAAATTCACATTTCCAGCACAGCCTCCTCCCCTGAATGTTAGTCTCATATCATCAATATGTAGTGAACAGCTCCACCTATGTATTTAATAGTCATTTCAAAATTAATATGCATAACACTGACGAGGTGATCAAAACTAATGTCACAAAGAAGATGTAGATGGACATCATTTGCCTCTGGATGTGACACCTTGAGAGGAACACTCCACTGATTATGTAGTATTCTGGCCTGGAAGGCATAACCTGAATCTAACCATAAAAAGTATCAGATGAACCTAAACTGAGGAACATAAAGCACACAGATATAGATACAGATATCTATATCTGTATCTATATCTATATCTGTATACACACACACACACACACACACTCCCCCAAGTCTTCCATTTCATTAAATGTTAATTCTACTCTTCTAGGTGCTTTTAAACACTGTTTTAGATGCTGAGGATGTAGCAGTGAACAGACCTAATAAAAATTCTCATAATTACCCCATGACTCCTTTATTTTGTCATCCATATAAATCATTCAGCAAATCTTGTAATTTCTACATTTAAAATACATCCAGATTCTGACCACTTCAGATTCTGACCACTGTTTCTCTCTTGGCTTGTCCTTACCCTGCTGTAATCTACTCACAACACTAAGTAAATAACAAGAGGGATATTTTTAAAATGTTAAGGCGTACCTCTTGTCACTCAACTATTTATAACTCCCTAAAAGCTTCTTGTTATACCCAGAGTAAAAGCCAAGGTCTTTACAACAGCCTACAGGTTCCACAAGACCTGGCCCATCCTCCATGACCTCTCTCAGTTCACACTGTCATTCAATTCACTTTATCAAGCCTCCTTGAGGTCCCCCAACATGCCAGGCATGCTCCAAACTCAGGGCCTTTACCCTTGCTGTCTCTTTTGCCCCCAAATATCAATATGGCTCATTCCTTCCTGTTTCTCTCCCATATCATCTTTTTTAGCGAGGCCTTCTCTGACCACCCATATAAAAGTACACTCCCCACATCTAGCATGCCCTAGGTCCTCCCCTGCTTTGTTTTTCTCACTGCTACTTATCAGTATCTGACATATTATATATTTTAATTATTCATTCATTGTCTGTCTTGTTACATTAGAATGTAAGATCCATGTAGGCAAGAATTTTTATTAGTTCTGTTCACTGCTATATCCTCAGCATCTAAAACAGTGTTTAAAACATAGTTAAATTCTCACGAAATATCTATTGATGAATGATGGTGCTGGATTATTAAATCAAGAAAATTTCTCAGAAAAGAGAAAAATTTTTTCTCTATTTTTCATATCTTACTTTTCATACAGGACAAATCCATCAATTCTATTATCTGATGAACTATATTTCTAGAATGAAAATCTAGTAAAAAAAAAAGAGAGAGAGAGAGAGAGAGAGAGAGAGAGAGAGAGAGAGAGAGAAACGAAGAAATTATCAAAACAATAATAGAATTCAGGTTAAAATGATATTTTCTTATTATAAGCACAATGAATGAAGAGATCCCCATCTAAAAGCACTATGGTGAAATTTCAAGAAAAAGCTTTTCCTGAAAAAGCTTTTCCTGAAAAAGAGATGAAAAAAAAATAAAATACCCTACAAAGGAATGAGAATCAGATGCACCAGATCTTAACATTAGCAAAAAAAGGCCAGAAACAAAGGAGCGATGCTTTCAAGGTTCTATGAGAAATGATTTCTCCTTCAAAATCCTCTACCCAGTGGAAACTACCAATTAAGTGTGAAGGTAGGAGAAAAGACACAAAAGGACACAGAAAGTTTATCCAGCATGTCTGCTTTCTAAGTTACCAGAGGATGTTTTCCAGCAAAATGATTAAATGAACCAAGAAAGAGGAGATGCTGAAAAACCAAATCTACCCCAGGAAAGCAATGAAAAAGATGCCTGTGTTGTGGCCAACGGGAGAGCTAGGGTACCATGTCCGGATGGTACGGGGACGGAAGGCTAAAGGAGGAGGTACCTGGGACAGAGGGGAATTGCTGGGATATGATACTACCCTTGAAACAGGGAAAGAACTCGAGGACGTGATACAGACAGACAATACAAGAAAAAAAGAAAGCAGAATCTAGGAAAAACAAAAAGAAACAAAGAGAAGAATAATTTCTAAAAAGCTGATGAATGAAAGAAATGCCATATAGTTA
>CM053513.1:79697011-79956337 GCA_028627145.1 Eidolon dupreanum
AAAAAAAAATGTTTATTCCTTTTCCATAGATCCTTTAGCTGCTATATTCTAAGAGAAATGATATGGAAAATATTAAAGAAAAACTTACCCCTGTGACTCGAGCAATTTTGAACATTCCATAAGCATAAAGTTCAATAAAACCAGAGCTTCCTCCAAGGACAAGAATATTAAGCCTAATTAAAAATAATGCAAGAAGCTGAGGACAACAGTGAAGACGGAGTTCTTAAACCAAGATGTAAATTGTTTCTGCTCTCAGACAATCTGAATGCTAAAGTTCCCCTGTGGGGAAATGAAACATCGAACAAATTCACTAACACCCAATATGCAATCACATCAGGCTTATTCCATTTTTCCAAAGGAACAACATGAAATTTTCTCTAGCCTAAAAACATCTGTTTACAGCAAAATAAGAATACATTGTTTTAACAAGGATTGCATTTATACACTGTTAACAACAAAACAATCCTTTTTCCAGCTTATACAAAGTACCATTAATTTTATCATGGCTCTGATGCTAAATATATTAAATGGGCTTAAGGAAATTGAATATTTAAATTTAAATTTTATAAACTCTAGTACTTCAATCTTCCTTTTCTTCTTGAAATAAACAAAGGTACACTATAATATTATTAAACTTAACACAATCAAAGACCATATAATAAATACAAATAGATATTAATGCCTGTATTTTGTTCAGCGGTTGTCAGCAATAAAACAGCATGACAAATAAAGAAACAAACTGCCACTAAAACTCTGAAAACTGCCTCAAATATCAAGTATCAACTTTAACAAATGAGACCCGTTATTTAAGAGATCTGCAAAATTTACCTGACATCTCCCAAAAGCTTAATAATTTCATCAGAATTTTCTTCACTAAAATATAAAAATAAATTAGGTTATTTTTAAACTATATCTTTCAAATAATATAAGATTATCTTACTTGAAAACAAAAAAGGCACACCTTACCTAAATATTTTTGAGGTGTTGCTATAACTAGAGAAAAACAGAGATTGGGGTAAAAAGTATTAATAGAAATATATTTTTTAAACTAGAAAAAACTGTCACCATAAGAGAAATCTGCAAGATTAATACCAATAAAATTAATTCTGATACTTACTTTTTGGGCAATGTAGGCAGCTTAGGTAAGAGAAGGTTTGATTCATCTTCAGCATTATAAAAGGATGTTAGAACACTAAAAAGGAAAAAAAAAGTATAAAAACTCCAAAGATTTTACTTCTCCTTCTATTAAAAAATACTTTTTTAAATGCCCAATTTTATATACTATGTATTAGCAAGTCAAGAGATGGCACATATATATTACCATTGTAAAATATAATAGTCACAAACAAGAAATAGAAAAGCAGGAAATTCTTTATTTACAATGGGCTTTATTTCTGGAAAAAAAATCAGCCTACTCACTTTACATTTACAGGAACAAGTATTAATAAACTATTATCTCAGCATATGAAATATATTCATATGTACTGAGCATGAGATACTGAGAATTTGATTTCTTAACTCTAAGAACCTTCACTAAACGTGTGTGCCGAGAGTAATTTTAAAGAACACTTATCATTTAATATGGGTTCTATGGCTTACATACATTTGGGGATATGACAGCCCAGCAGGTATATAAGATGATGCCACGCATTCTGAAACAGACTTATTCATCTCCTATTTTTTCTCGATCCTACCTCCAACTAAGGTTGGAAATAATGGAGTGAGAAGGTGAAAGAGGGGTGACTTGGCAAGCATTTTTCCCCACTTTAACACAAACTACGTGTCTCGAGAGACCCTGGAATCTCCACATAATACTTCTAAACTACTAAACTATCCATACAAAGTGTGTTAGAAATACACTTAGCAGGTAACTGGTCAGGAATAGAAATTACATAGTAAACACTGCTCTGCTAACTTTCCCTAAGTTCACATGACCACTTGCAACCCTTGATTATTTTATTTGTTTATTTTATGCCTACAGCACCCAGTATTCCTAGGTGGTCTCCCATCCAAGTACTAACCAGGCCCAAGCCTGCTTAGCTTCCAAGATCGGAGGAGGTTGGGCGTGTTCAGAGGGTATGGCCATAGACAATCCTTAATTATTTGATACTGATGAACTGCTTTGTCTTATCTACAGTGAATTTCTAATCTCAGGCTAGATTCTTGTTATCCAATTCTTTACAGGCCCCTCCTTAGGGAAGTTGTCAATTAATATTCAGAATTTATAAATTCATTTGCTATCAACCTAAAATTCAATTAGAAGGGAAAAGGTAATGGAAAGAAAATTATCACATTTCCTCAAAAGAGAAATGTATATTTTTAGTATTACCTAAACCCACTGATCTTTTAGGCCATCTTTACTGCACACCTGGTACATTACTATATAGATAAAAGGCAAAATTATTTTCATAAAACAAGGAAGCTATTGGGACCATGGACACAGAAAGAACCTGTGCAGCATCAATACAGAATGCTCAAATTAGCACTTTTTGTACTCTAAAAATATTTACTGAGGTGCATGCACACACACGCAGACACACAAAACCACAAAGCTTTAGACAAAATACATGGTGACCAGAACCTCAATTTGCTAATTAGTAATTTTAATTATTATGTGATAGTAAAAATCATTGATATAAACTACAAAAATAACTAAAAAGAAAAGAAACAACTTGGCCATCTAGGCATTACTGAAAAAAATCTAACGAAGTATTAAAAATTTTTATCTTGAAACTAAAAGTTAAACGCAATATACATCCACTCAATATAAAGACATTCCTAAGTATCCATTTTAGAAAATGAAAATTTCATGAACGCCATCCTATCATGAATACTGAAGTTTTTCTCTATTACTTTACCTGCTTTCTACAGTCACTTCCATCCAATGCATACAAGAAACTGGAGCCTCCACAGAAAAGGAGTGCAAGCTTTCAGGTTTTTCTACATCACACAAAACAATTTTCTTGGTGTCAGCGAGAGCAAAGGCCAAAACTAAAACAAGAAGAAATAACCAGAATAAATTAGTGAAATGTTTGAGAAAAATAAATAGGTATTTTACTTCTTGCCCAGTTTTACTATTTTAAATACACTGCGATCACAGAACTCATTTAACCTAAAAATTCTTCCTGTAAATAATATTTTAAAACCTAAAAGATACCATTGCAGGTAGTTATGCCATTCTCTAAGCTTACATCCAAATGCTCAAACTTTCATGAACACTCTACTACTTTCTGTGTACTGCACTTAACATCTTTCACATCAAAGCCTCTAGACTGGAACTCAGCTGCCAAGCAGAAAATACAAAACAGGTCCCAACTGATAAACAACAGCATATCACCAAGACACACTGGTCCCATAAACATGCCCAAAAGATAAGCAGCATTCCATCTGCTTGGTTCTTGGAAAGCTTTTTCTCCTTTTTTTTTTTTTTTTTTTTGTTTCTAACTCTTCATAGAAAACAAGGCCATCAGATACTGATGAGTCCTCTTCCTTTCACTGTGACTCAATTATCATATAGTTTCTCTATGTAAGTCATTAACATCTTTCTGACTTATCAAATTTAAGAATTTCTAAATAGAGGGCTGAGTTTCACTATGTACCAATACATGCGACTTGGCTGGATGTGCGGCAATCCAGGTTTCCTCCTCTTCCAAACAATTTAAAGCAATCCTGAAATAACCAATACCTAATAAAATCTTTTTTACTGTCCAAAAATACAAGACATATTTTTTAGTGGTAAAAATATCATCTACTTAAATACATTTTCACACACTGACTTTCGTGATTTATTTTTGAGATCCTGGTGTTTTTAGATGAATACTGTAAGATCTCAAGATGTTACTTACAAAAGTCCTCTAATTTTACACATACTTTTTAAAAATAAGATAAAACAAGAGCAGAGCAAAAAAAGTACAGGTAGAAATAGTCATCTGCAAGTGACAGGCTTTCAGGGCATTTTTACATACTTATTTATATAGAAAAAAAATTATACAATGAGGAATACATATTTTACAAAACACAATTCAGCTTTTTTTCTTAAAGCACCAATAATACAGATGAACCTTAAGCTATGATTTAGAACATTTTAGTGTACTGACTATATGTATATGACAGTTCAAATAACAACTGTCGCTGTAAAAACAACACATGAGAATTTAGTTGTTAGAGTCATAGTGAGCTACAACATAACAAGCTACAAAATAGAGGACAATGAGAGGCGAGAGATAATACAGAAATGGAAGAAATGGGGTCAGAGCTAACAGTACTTCCAGTGAGTAAAGCATATAAGCAGAGAGAATTTTTATGAGGCACACTTAATGCTAAGATACGTTTTTGAGAGAAAAGGGCCATGAAATGACTAGTGTTGGTGGTAGATGAAGCTCGGGCCAGTGCAGGACAAGATAGAACAAAGAGCAAAACCAAAGTATTCTGTACACTCCGCCAGATTTCATTTTAGAATTATCTTCGCTAAGAAGTCAGATTTTATTTTAGAGATATCTCTGCCCAGAAACTAAACAGTAGAATTGAGTTCTATGAAAATACTTTAAAGCTTTCTAAAAACCGAAGTTCCCAAACTGGCATTTAGAAATCTAGTATATAATAAGGATAATGAATTCTTTCTGGAAATAAGTTTTCTTTGAGGAATATTGTTTGTAAAGAATAAAAATGTATTTTTTTTATAATACTATCATTACGTTTGCCATCTGGTCTCCAAGCCAGACAGGTCACTTCCTTTCCTGTATTTTCATTTGGTGGAAAACTCCAAACTCGATGAAAACTTGCAAGTCGATGAAGCAAAACCTAAGACAAAACAGATATAATGGTAGAAAATAAAACTCCATTTCCAAAAATAAAATAAACCTAGATCCCCACTATAAAAAAAATTAAAAATCATCTCAAATATACTATTTAGCTATCAGAAAAGATTAGAAGACAACACTATCTGAATCAACTTCAGGTATTTTCAAAGAGTGAACTTGAGGTATTTTCAAAATGGGTAAAACAGGTCTAATTTAACCCTCTACCCTCTACATTTCCTATCTTTTATGTCAACAGGAAATTTGTCTTTGGAAAGGAATAAAGGCTGTCTAAGATGATGACAAAAAGGGAAGAACACGAATAGCGCAGTAAGATAGCTGTGATATACAGTCAAATAACAGTAAATTTGGAGTCAGACGACTCAGGATCTTATTTCAGCCCTGTCACTTAATGGCCAAGGATCCTGGACAAGTCACTTAGCCATTCCCAACTTCCATTTCCACACAAGTAAATTCCCATCTTGAAGGGTCAAGGTTCCTTGTGCTTCAAAAACATGACTGTCTCTACTCCATTCATCCTCTATACAACCACTAAAAATTTCTAACAAAAGGCAGAACTGCATGTGCTCCTGAAGATCCCGTCACACCTTCTCAGTACCACACATTCACACAGCATTACCACTCCCTGCCTCATCTCAGAGACCTTCACTCCTGGTCACATGAGTCCCCACTGGGAAGCCAGGACTCCCAAAGAATCATTCATCCCCTCAACTCAGTGCTCTTTTCTGAGTTCATCTCTGCTATTCCTTACTTCTGAAACCCTTCCTCTGAACCCTCCGGAATCCACAGTCAGGTATCACAGAGATCCCCTATATGTTCATTCTCTTCTCTGAAATGTGCTTCTCACCTGAGGACATTGCTTCCCTGCAGGATTCTCAGGTGGTGGCCGTTTTGCAGTCCATGTCCCCTGTGCTACTACTGGGCTAGGATGAAGTAGGTTTCCTCCTTCATGCTCGATGCCATTTCTAGATGATTTTCCTTTTCTCTAAAATAACTTTGAATCTTATGCAATCGGACCATACTTCTTGCCATTCCCCTAGGCCCCTAGGTCACTACTCTCATTCCTGAAAGGTGTGGACTCCTGCCTGGCTCACTCATGCTTTCCAGCACTAGTCACCATCATTCTTAGTGATTTCAAGAGCTTTTAAGTTCTCAACTATCTCCCTTCCAATGATCACATCTTCTGCCTCATCTCAGTAGATCCCAGGGTCACACCCTTGCCCTTGTATCATTAGCAACAACTACAAATGCTGCTGTAAGTTCAGCTTCAAACATTCCACTTTCCATCACCACCTCTATCTTTCCAGCTCATTCCTACTAATACCCAACTTCAACTCTTCAACCTCATCGAGACAGACAACCCATTGATTCTACTTCCTATTCATTATTCCTCACCCCACACGTGCCCTCACTTCCTTATTAATCAGGTTAGAATGCAAGGTTCATCATTATAATCACTCCTCTTGCATATACTTCAACTTCCTTGCATCGCTCTTGCTCTGCCATACCTGCGAAACAACCACCCTGGGTTAAATTCAACCATGCCTGCACCCACACAGCCAAAAAGAACAGAGGAGACATACAGCCATGCTCACTGGTTTCCCTCGAACTTGCCTCATGTGACTCTTAATAATGACCAGCAATCCTATTGGGTTTCTCTAGTCCACTTGCCTTGTCAGCTTTCTCACGGCTCTCCCTTCTCCTCAAACTTTCAGTATTTTCTTCGCCACCCTCACTCCATTCTCATCAAGACAATAGAGGCAGCAAGTGCTCTACCCATCTGGTAACACTGATGCCTCTATTATCTCCCTCCCCTCCTACTGCTGTGGCTGTACTACCTGCACTCCTCTCTAGAGCCCTTACAGAGTTCCAATGCGCCATGGCAGAGGAGGGAGACGAGATTTCATGGAGGGCCTTGAGACATAGACTTCAGTACTCTAGACAGGAGGTCATGGCAGTCAACACAGTGACACAGCCCTGCAGGCTGCTAAGTTTTCCTAAGTTTTCCTTACCATCTGGCTTCTAAGCTTGGCTGCACACAATGCAACTCTTACCTAGCCAGGTAACTATCTATCAGGAAAACTGCCAAAGGAGGAAACACGCACAAGTGAAGGTTTCCTTAGAAAATGGCTGCCAAGTAATAAGAACTCTCAGCACAAAGTTTGGCCAACTGGTTGTGCTTGATAAACCATAATGTGTGAACAAGAAATGCTAACTGACAAAATTCTTGCACATTCTGTCAAGAATTCAGGGAAACAATCACTCCCTTGTTTAATTTAAGGGTATTTTTAATGGGTGGTAGCTATCCAATTCATAGTATGAAACTTAGACAACATAATACAGATTCTTAAACCTATCCTTTGTGCAGCTACGCGCATGTACGTTCACAGCTAGTTTGACAACTCATTTTTCTTCTGCTACTAAATAAACTTAAAGCGAACTTCGGTCAGGGTCTGTGGATCTACTACTATGTCTAGTTCATGAGTGACACATCATGGGCTTTTAAAAAGCCCATTTAGCAAATAAATGATAAAAGAGACCTGACGATGACAGACTGTGTGATTGTGTTAAGCTGTATGAAAACTTATTTTCGCCATAAAATATGGAAAATGGACATATAAATGATCTTTCCAGTATATGATCACTTATACTTTCACTTGAAGTTTACAGTCGCCCTGGAACGGAGGGGCGGGGTACATAGGTGGCCCGTCAAGTTCACAGAAAGATAAACCGAGGCTGGGGCAGGCTGTACCTGCTCGCTGTCGGTGGGGCTCGGAGTTCTCGGGGTTCAACGCCGGCTCACTCACCTCGCCCGCGGTGTTGGCCAAAGCAATGAGATCCCGCTTGGGTGACCACACCAGGAAAATTATCTCCTGCGGCAGCTGCTTCTCTCCCACCACCCGGAAGGACGGGAAACAGGTCGGAAAACGCAACATGGGGGCGACCCTGCAACGACACCCCAGTCGGAGGCCGGCAGGGGCCTCCCTGCAGCCGACCCGCCCGGGCCCGGCGGCCGCATCTCCCTCGCCCCCGGCCCTCCTAGCAGAGATCCGACTGCTGCGGTACCTGCAGCCAACGCAGCCAGCGCGGCCTCTCCCTCCCTCTGCCGGCTGCGCAGCGACACCTCCGCGCTGCCCCGCGCCGCGCGCGCGCCGGGCACTTCCGGCGCCCGGACTTCCTCGCGAGAAGAACGCGCGGGACTGGGAGCGGAGGGCGGGTGGTCTAGACCCGCATGCGTACGGAGGAGCGGGGCTGACGGAGGGCTGGAGGCAGCCCGCCGGCTGGACCCGGATGCGGGCCTGGAGGAGGGCTGGGCGCCTGGGCGGGGGCGTGTCGCTGAGACCGCACAGCGCTCCCTGGATGAGGCTTGTATACACGTGTGCGCGCGCCCGCAGGTCTTGTCCGCTTTCCCGGAAATTCCCTACTGCGGGTGAATGGACAGTCATAGGTTTGGGGGTGGAGGTGAGATCTCAGAAACAGTGAGGAGACAGACAAAAAGGACCGCAAACTTTAGGTCCTGATCAGCTGGAGCCTTTGACAGTCTCTAAACCGGTGTTCACAGTGCCGATTGCTCGGTAGAATCACCTAGAGATTTTTTAGATGCCCCTGCCCAATACTCCAGACCAATTAAGAGAAAATTAATATGGGATGGGACCCAGTCTTTATTACAACTCTGTAGGCGATTCCAATTTGCAGCCCAGGTGGAAGGGCCCTGCTGTTAAACCTCTGACATGGGCAATTATTTTTATTCTTTATCCCATTTAAGACACACCTTATTGGTAGTAATGGCCCCACCACAATTAACGAGGACTGTGTACTCCTCTAGGAGTTATCTCATAACTATTTGAGTATCTGCTACGTGAAGGAATCTGGACTACACAAATGAAGGCAGGCTACAGGTCAGCCTCACAGGCTGGTAAATCAGAACCCATCTAATGCTTCTTTATACAGGACACATTTAAATGTGTCAACATGTTCAAAAAGTCCAACAAGTTATGACCAGGTTAAGTGAATGTGAAAGTATCATCCTGTGATTCTTGAACTTCAAATCTATGGTAGAAAGTCATCTACTTTTCAGTTATTTTACTTGCTCAAAAGCAGCAGCAGGATCTTCAGCTTCCAATAAGCCCCATCTTCTTGCAATCTGTCTGAATCTAGTCCTTGGGAAGTAGGTGACAGAGGTAAACTAATTCATTCAGCAACAAATATTCATGGCACTACTTTGTGTTAAGCATTGTTTTTTACATTTTTTTAAATTTATTTTTATTTTATTTTTAGGCAAGGCAACCCTTGGTTGACCTCACAGATTGCAAGGACCTTGTCAGCTTACAATCCCTTTTTTAAAAATTTTTTATGCCTATAGCACCTGGTCTTCCTAGGTGGTCTCCCAACCAAGTACTAACTAGGCCCGACACTGCTTGGCTTCCGAGATCAGACGAGATCCAGCTTGTTCAGGGTAGCATGGCCATAGACTATTCTTACCTCTTGATGTTACCCTGCCTGCTTCCTCTCAGAGATGAGTTTTTCTTCCTTGCTTTTGCTACAATTTAGCATGTCCCCAAATTCTTCCGGAGTCAACATTTTTAAGGTGAGAATGGACTTGCCTTTGTTATTTATGAAATGCATTTTCAAGTGTTAATGTTCTGGATGCCAATAATGGATAATCTACATGACTGGGGCCCAATATCCACTTAGACATTCCTATGGAAACTGAATGCCCATTTTCCTGAAACTTAGTCGGCAATATAAACCCTCATATAACACATGAAAAGGACTGTTGATAGAGGTATACACTCAATGTTATGGAACAGAGGCAAGTAACTACCTGCACATTATGAAGACTTCACAGAAAAGTATGAATTTCTTGGAAGGTATTACAGCACAGGAAACAGTATAGGTGTGGAGTTCTAGATGTGGCCAGGAAAAAGCAAATGATTTTATGTTGCCATAGTAGCTCATGTGTGCTGGTGGGAGTGGAGGCAGGGACTGTTACTGGAAATAATCTAAAGTAGCCACAGGACAAGAGCTATTAACATAGCTTTGGCTTTACACACTCCATTTCCTTGCCTTCCCCATTCTCTAAGGAAAACACTGCTCTGTCAAATTCATTTATTTGTGCTTCTGTGGCACAGAATCAAAAGGAAAGGGGAAAAAGGCTGAGGGATCAGGCATCAGTGCCTTTTAAGGAGGCAATGACAGGAGATATAAATGTATTGAGAATGCAAAGGGTGGAGCGGGTAAGAAATGGAAGAAAAAATAGAGAGACTTTTAAGAATTTCCATGTTCTATATATCCTCTTTCTAGTGCTTGAAAAAAAATTCTAGAACTTTTTTTGAAATAATTTTTGGTAGCTAGGCTGTTCTTTGATCACTATGTCCCTTGGCCTAGCCTATGCTGATGGCATCTTTCCAGGAGTTACAATGGAGTTGAATTTTCAAGAGTCATTCAGCTGCCAACAGAGATTCATTGGGCGGGGTGGGGGGGCATTTTGTTGACAGCATCACACTGGTTCATTGGTTATTCAGGACCTTAATCCTTGTCACAAGGGTGATTGATGATACATTAGAAAGAAATGACTGGAGGTAAAAGATGGCAGGAAGGCAAAGTTGGGTGGGGAGGGCAGGTGAGGGAATTCCAGAGACATTTATGAAGTAGAATAATAAAACCTGATCATTGATTAAATTGGGGGAATGAAAACAGGGGAAGTCAACACTGAGGTTGGGATATTTGGGTGCACAGACGCAAGGAATAGACAACTGCTAGTCATGGATTGGGGGTGGGGGTGGAGAAAGACCAGAGCAAGAGTTCAGTGAGGACTACATTCAGGTGGAGGTGTGGTGTGAAAGTTTGTGACGGCCAATGGGCAGCTGGAAAGGCAGCTTTGAAAGGGAAAGGTCAGGGCCTGAGCAAAGAGGTGGGAGTCATTGTGTACAGGGATAGAAGATGGAGTTGTGTGGGATGTGACTAACCTATGCCATATGAAAGTCTGTTATGTTGAGAGGTCTATTGTGAAGTCATAAAATAGGTGAAACATACAAAATAAGCAAATTGACTGAATTTGCTACAAAGACAAATAAATGTACATTGATGTGATCTCTCTGCCCTTCTACAGTTTCATTCATTAGGAAACCAAGCAAACCTGACTCAAAGTGGCACAAGTAATAACTAGAATGTATTGGCTCATGTAAATTGCAAGTCCAGGAATAGGGCAGCTGTAGGGTAGGCTAGATTCAACAGCTTCACATCACCAGGGACCCAGCTGAGGGTGTGTGTCATCGTAAGGCTGGTTCCCCATCTGGTCACTGGTGCTACCTACTTCCTCATTCAGAGTGAGAACAAACACCTTTTCACCAATCAGATTAAAATCCTGAGCCTTGTTGTGAATAAAGCAACCCCTGTCAGCAGAAATCAATCACAGCTAAGGAAATGGAATTATGCCCAATAGAAAGCCTGAAGAGCTAGAGAGATGTCAGTCATCCCCACCCCCTAAATCTCATGGCAGGAATGACATTTGGGAGATGTTCCATCCTGGCAGAGGGAGTCTATATTGTAGTAACTCATGGTGTTCTATGTTTCCCACAACCACTTCAGCTGCTGTTCTGGAGAAAGAAGTTCTAATAAGAGCTACAGAACCAGTATTCATACATATAAGTTTATCCTAAGAAAATAAGAAAAGATTTGGTTGTAAGTATGTTCATCACAGGGTCATTTACAATGGTGAAAAAATGTAAACAACTTAAGATGTCTGACCAGAGGAAATTGATTTTTCCAAAATATAGTACATCCATACTAAAGAATACTATTTGTGTACATATAAACTAATATTCACAACATGTTTTATGAAAGGAATATTACAAAACAGTATTTACAATTCTACTTTTGTGGGAGAAATTTTAGAGTGTGTCTGTATGGCTATTTATACAAGAATCTCTCTTTGGAAGCACACACACTGTCACAGAAGCTGTGACAGTGCTTATTTCTGGGTGGTAGGATTAAAGTTGCTTTTCATTTTCTCTGATATACCTGGCCCATGTACTAACTGTAAAGTTAATACGCAGGAACCTTTGTTTCCTTTGTCCTCTTTAGGCACATAGGATGTTTAGGGAAGCATTCTAGTTTTCTCCCCCTCCTCGTCACCACACCTGCAGATGAAGAAACTGGTCCATCTATTCAGGATTAGTTTCTTAGTGACCACTAGATGTTACACTTCTAGTCTGTAGAGGTATGAAACAACTAAACAGTGTGAGAATCTTGGGATTGCCCAGCTAATGGGATAAAACTCACCTGTCAGAGCTCTGAGCTCTGCTTGCTCACTTTTGGTGTTTTATTTCCTCTGTCTTGTTAACATTTATATTAAATCTCTTGAAATCAAATGGTAGAGATGTTATCTTCACCTTATTGATTGAAATGACCTTCTTACCTGACCCTCAAGTAATTTAACCCATGTCCTAATGTTCCAATTAAAATCACATCAAATAAATGAAATTAGATTTTCCTTTGCATTTTGTGCAAGCACTCCTTACATGGGCAGCCCTAAGCTATTAGTTTCTTACTTACATAGCACAGTTAGGGTTCTGAGGCATAAAGCGGTATATTAGATGGCATTTCTATTCACTCAGTATGTAGTTATGAGCAGCTATTAACGTGGAGGGTGAAGAAATGTGTTAGCCTGGCCGCCTGCTTTGCAGAGTTGCGGAGGAATAAAGAGATCACACGTGTTGCAGCCAGTGGTCTCTGATAACGCCGTGTGCAAGGCCCAGCTCTAGGAGCCAGTGAACATGTGCAGTGATGTCCACAGGTCCCTGCCATCAGTGAGCTTCTAAAATGTAAAGGGAAACAAGTACAAAAAGCCATTCTAATACATGATTTAAGTACCTTAAAAGAAGTATAAATAAAAAGACATAAACACATGCATTTTTATTTCACTGGCAAGAGATGTACTATTTCACTAGAGACACCAACAAGGACATTATAAAGGAGGTGGCATCAGATCAAGTCCTTTTGTAGACTGTGATTTTATATTTGAAAATTAGTCAGACTTCTCTCAGATGCCTAGTATTTTACAAATTACTTTGAAGAAGCCAGACATCAACTTGTGTTTTTCTTAAAATAACCTTGAAAGCTGAATTATGATGTTTAGAGACTTCCAGATAAGGCCGCCAGTGTTGCTCACAAAGCACATCCCAACATTTAAACCCTCCATGTTAGTTGAGATAGTCCTAGCTACTCTAAGTTCCTCCCAATATTGCTGAGTTCTGTTTTCCTTTTTCTAGTTCTCATAAGAAAAAGAACAAGTCCTCTCTATATCTTAGGCAAGCCTACTGGTAAGGACTGAATTGTGTCCCCCAAAATTCATATGTTGAGGCCCTAACCCTCAGTAGCTCAGAATGGGGCCGTATTAGGAGACAAGGCCTCTAAAAAGGAGATTAAGGTAAAACAAAGCCATGAGGGTGGGCCCTCATCCTATCTGACTGGTGTCCTTTTAATAAGAGGAAATCTGGACCCCAAGAGACACTAGGGATACATAAACATAGAAGACAGACCATGTGAAGACACAGTGAGAAGGTGGCCATCTACAAGCCAAAGAAGGAGCCCTCATAAGAACCAACCCCGTCAATACTTTGATTTTGGATGTCCAGCCCCCAGAACCGTGAGAAAATACATTATTGTTACTTAAGCCACCCAGTCTGTGATATTTTGTTAAAATAGCCCTAGCAATCTAATACACCTACCATCTGAAAGCCTCTATAAAATTCCATGTTTTTCATCAGATTTTTTTATTGAGCACCTACAATGCATCAGACATAAAAGTATGTAAAATGATTATTGACATTAAAAAATCAAAATCTTTTCGGGAAATAAAATCTTTAAATATAATCACATAAGGATAATACATGAAAAGTGCCTCAAATGTGGTACAAAACACCAAGGGCTTCAGAGAGGAAAGTATTGGTTGATACTAGGGTCTCGTGCAAGACTCCCAGAAGACAAGGACTTGGGTGAGGGCCTGAAGGCTCCACAGATTTTAATAGATGGCTGTATGGACAAAAAGATTCCAAACAGAAAGAAGAGAATGGGATGAAAAGACTGGGGCACATGGAGAAATAAATTGGTCTAAATATCACACTAAATATAAGAACTGAAATCTGATCATTCAGGGTCTACAAAGTGACTTCCATTAAATTTTATAAGCACGAAGTAAAATGAAATTTGGCTGTAATTGTGTAAGAAGAATGTCCTAAAAAGCTTAGAAAGTTTTATCAAATTTCAGGGATTTTCTTCTGGTGCTGTTTTAAGTATCTTAATGTTCAGATTTGCAGATTTCTAGTTAGAACAAATGACCTCATCTCCCATCATACTTTACCTCCCAGAGACATTTTTATATCCTATTGGTTTATTCTCTGAGAAAAGAAAGAAGACATTAAGTCCTTAATATCAGTATTGCTTGAACACAGAAAGAGAATCAACAGTTTTCCTATTTTTAACTTTCTAAGAAGTTAACAAGAGTTTTAAAGTACATAATTCCTGATTATAAGTAATCCCCAATTTCCTCAATTCTAAGATGTACTTTTTTCACATTTCGATGTTTCTGATAAAAGATATATCTAAAATTTAATATGCACAATTAATGAGATATGGAGTTTCCCCCCTGAAAAGCTATGATTACATTAACAATGCTTTTTTTTTTTTTTTTACATTTGATGGTATCTTAAAACAAAGTAAATATGATGATGATAAGAACCACTGGACATCAAGACTCAATTCTGCAGTAGTAATGGTCCCTCACATGTCTGAATTTCAAGGGAGAGATAAATAAATTTTACCATGACATTGTGGATACCATGAAAGTTCAGGCAGTGTCCATATCCACACCTGAATCAGAGGGGAACACTCACAAGGATTCTACAAGATTCAAATCTCATGGTAATAATCCTATCACCATAGCAACCCACAGGAAAGGGGGCAAGAGAAAAGTTATCTGATGCTTATTAAGTCCGGGAGCTTAGCTCATCATCTGATGTCACCCAATGTACATGCTACTACCACACTGACCAGGGAGGGCCCTGACGGAATACCCCGCATGAGGGATCAAGCAGTCCTAACTTAAACCCCAGGCAGAATTTAAATATTTAATGGAGGCAGTTCTTCTACCTTCACAGGGCTCTGAGTAAGCCCAAGCGATGATGCCTCTAAAGCAGGTGTCTGGGAACAAAAAGTTGCTACGTAAATGCAATCCTTTCAAAACTGTTCAACTTCAAGGAGATAATGTCAGGTACCTAACAGAAATGGGGAGATGAACTGTTTGTTCTCAGTTCAAACTACTCCAGTCACCAATAACAGAATTGAGAACCAGGCACATGCTCATTTAATCACAAATTAAGATATATTATCCCCATTATGATAATGAAGAAACAGGGGCTTCTAAAGAGTGGATGACCTGGCCAAGGACACACAGCCAGAAAGTGTTAGAATAGGAATGAGGAGATTTAATCCCCAAACCATCCTGCCTTCTACACTACTTTTATAGACAGAAACTTACTGCCCAGGTTAAAAGACAAACAATGACAGAGCAAGTCCTAATTCTGAATAACCTATTCATTCAAAAAACATTTAGGTGATTCTATACCATCAAAGGACAACTGTAAAAAGTATTTGAAAAATAAATATTTAATAATAATGTAACCATAATTATAATCTTTATATCTTTGGACTACCTTTGTCAAAATTCTTTCCATCACCTTCAGATTCTAAAAATAATTGTACATTGTACTTCTCTTTACATGGGGCTTAAGCCATTGTACAATATTGAATATTTAATTTAAGATATTTATCTTATTTAACATACACTTATATAACAAACAAAACCTCAAGTTTTCATTTTCTTCGGAATCTGCAAAAGAATGCTGTATGCACACTTTTCAGATAAAAGAGGCTAAAATAATACGATTGGAAGAAATTTAAAGAGAGAAAAAGGACAAAGAGAGAGAGCCAAGGATGGAACAAATCGCCAGGTCTCCAGAGACGCTGCTGAGGGTTCCATAAACCAGCAAATACCACCTGCCTATTATCTAGCTTAGAAAGGGGAACACCTTTGAAAGCGACAGGATTTAAGTTCGGTATGGCACTTTCAGAAAATGGCATCAAAGGCTAGACTATAAATCTTTCTCATTCTCAAGTCACTGGACATTTAAGAGCAAAGATATTGATGGGCTCTTTCTCTCCTTTTCTTCTTCCTTGTAACAGATGTATGATTCATGGGTTGTCCTTTAGTGGTCTCCATTTTCATCTTATTACTTTTTCTTTGCTTGTGCTTTCTGACAGCTCTGAAAAACAATGTGCTAAATTATTTTGTAGAATGAGCACAGTGAATAATGCAATTAGGTTGAAGTTTAATTAACTAGCTAACCAAATAAGAAAACAGAAGGGAAAGAATTTACTATATTATAGGCATAAATCCTTCGAATCCTAACAGTAATAACAAGAAGACAATCAGAGGCCTGACCCAGCAAAATGTTTGAGGAAAAAAAATTTCTTGGGAAGACGGTTACTAAAGATTTAGAACAATCTATTCAGGACAAATACAAGACAGAGGTAAATAGTCAAGCCAATGAGTTGGGAGTTTTTTTGTTGATTTTTTTTTTTTTTTTTTAATATCTGTACTGCTCAACTCAGCACTTCAATCTCTAAACCCCTGAATTACATTTTTCAGAAAAAGGACGATATATTCTGGCAGTTCGCAGAGGTAGAAAAATGAAATAGCACAACAGAAAAAAACTGACAACACTTAAAGAGGCCCATCTCATAAGTCACAAGGCTAATTTTCCTTGCTGTGGTAGATCGGAGAGTCCTGATGAGTGCCATACAGGATGTACACATTTTGTGGTCTCTATTTTCTTGAAGACTAGCTTCAAAATGAACAAGTTAAAACTCACCCTTTAAGAACACTAACCCACGCCAGAGGAAAACAGATCTTTTGCTTCTGGTGCTCTCTCAACTAAGTTACAGTCAGTCTATATTTGAGAGAGATTACTGGTCTGTTCATTCCCTTTCAGCAAGCTAGCAGAACCAAGGAATGGGCTGGGGCTGCCAGCACTGGCACACCTGGAACCTTTCCATGGCTACGCAGCACTATCAATCGTAAGGTTCACTCTCCTATATTACAGGTACCAGGGGAAAGCTTATTCTTGATCTTCCCAGGACCAAAACCTGGGAAAGGAGCTTCACAAACAGTATATAATCCCCCAGTGGACCAAACTCAGGCCTCCCTTTTGGTTCATCAGCATGTATGCTCAGTGTTGAGAATAACAAAAATAAATGGGCATGATCTTTAATTTCAAGGAGCTAGGATTCTGAGACAAGGCAGATGGCATCATTCCCTTTTCTTCCCTCCAACATTTTTAGGGGAAGAAACTAAATCTACAAAATTCAATGAGAGTGGCAGGACCAGCTTGATTCTAGAACCTGTGCTCTTAATTACCTTGATACTGCATACTCTACTAAAAATTATTCAGCTATGTAAAATGTTAAGCATATAGTAGTCACTAAATAAATATTAGCTATTATTAGTAGCTCTATATGATTATTATTCAGAATTTTGCTGGGAAAGTTTAAATTTTTTCATATTTAGATTTTGTACTATGGACTGAGGTATCCTACCAATTAATGAAACACAACAGTCATCTTTATACTGTTTTGTGCACATTATATAAATCTCCTTTCCCTCCAGCCATTTTTTAAAAAGTAGGATAATGTTCTGATAAGTGATGATTTAGCAAATTTAACAAAGTATAACCTCTTTATAACAAAGTCAATGAAGCTATGCATGCCTGCATATAAAATTTAAACAAATTTTCTTTGGCTTATCTACTCATAAGAACACGAACCAGATTTCACTAAAGGATACAGTAAACAGAAACGAAGAAAATATTCATTTGTAATATGAATAACTAAAACTTTCTAGACAAAGTTTTTCAACAGTGATGAACTGATTGAAAATAAAGCAATTGTATTATTTTGCCTTAAAATTAAACTGACCTAGTATTTGTCCTCTAAAATCTAAATTATATTTACGTAACTGATAAAATGAGCTTTAACCACAAGAGGGAGCCAGCGTCATTCTAGTTCACAACCAAAGGAAACTAAGGGAAAACCAATTAATATGAGAGGGCAGTAAAATACATAAGATGAAAAGATTTTTTTATGCCATATAAGCTAAAAAGACTATTAAAATTATTTTTTCTATTGTGCAGAAAAAAATTTTGCATTGTCAATTTCATTATTTTTTAAAAAAGCAATACTGAAAGATAACTATTAACAGGAGTTTAGCAATTTTTTCTGAGAAAGTACCATATTTTAAGAGATTTGTGCTTTGCATTAAACTTGATAAAATCTAGTACTAAAAAATACTAGACAGTTTCTCTCAATGAAAACAATGTATTTCTACCAAATAGACTAGCCAGGGTTATTTAAGGACCAATGAAGAGTCCACAGTATTTTACTAAAATGCAAATTCACTTTCCACGTATTGTAGGATTACAGAATCAAAGGTTGAACACGTTATTAACTCCTGTTTGCAACCGAGAATACACTGCAAATAGTGCAACAATTCCAGACCAGTAGTTTATTAGGCTGTATTCTATTCTTGAAGGTTTCTAAGGAAAAATATTTCATAAGATTCTTCAATACACCTCTTTTAATTAATTTTAAAAATTCCACTTCTACCCTGCATTACTTAGTAGAAATAATTATTTAAAGTAAGTTTGATAAAAAGTATGGAAAAGGCAGTTAAATGGAAGGCAGAATTCAAATGGCTGGAATTTAATAGAAAAAAAAATAATTTTCACTGACCAAAAAAATAAACAAATGGGAAAGCATTCCAATACAATCATAAAAACCAAAGAATCAGGTACTTCTAATACTAATAGATTTTTTAAATTACAAGTCATATGATAGCTCAAAATTTTTATCTTGACCTAAATTTTCAAGTAATGTTAACCTGACTCTCTGGTTTTCATATCAATAAAACAAGAGAACTCAATACCCATTATCTATTTTAGTTTAAAATAAAGTATAATCATTAAAGTTAGCTTAGTTGAAATAGCAATGGCTTTCCTAAATATGCTATTATCTTTGGTATAACTCTGCTCTGAATTATAACCAATACCAAGTATTGGTGGGAGATGGGAAATTATCATAGGGAAAGAAAGGGTAAAAATTAAAACTTTAAATATTTAAATTGTTAAATGTACCTACATATTTTTCTAGAAGTCTGAAATAACTTAATTTTCCAATGTGCGGAATTATGCATGCCATTCCATCTGAAATGACTCTCCATCCTTACCTGCTATCACGTATTTACATCTGATTTGTCCTGACTTAAACATCATGTCCTTCAATAAAGCCTGAACTCTAATCCCACAAATTATAATTTCAGATGACCCACAGGAGATGTAAACTTAGATATAAACTGACTTTCCACTTTGTAGTTTGTAAAATTTTAGGCTATTTGACTCATCTTTATATCCTCCCTCCCCCATCTATGCAAACAATACATAACACTGAAAAGAACAATTAATTTATCACTTCTGAATCCTATAACTAGTAGAATTTTGTGGACTGCTCTGTATAAAACCACACATGGAAAATATTTTTTCTAGTAAGTAAAAGAATTCAACTAACTTGTTAGCTTTCTTAGATGCAGAGATGTTAGGACAAGTACCACGTTTATGATCTAATTCACCACAAATGAAGCAGCCGTCTTTAGGGCCCTCGCAAGAATGATCTGGAAGAGCACAGTGATTGCAAATGCTGCAGTGGATCCAGGCTGGAGAACAAAAATTAAGTTTTAGAAGAGGTTCATTAATATAATTTTTCATTTGATTAACCTTTATGATAGGGAAGCATGAATAGCGTTTACTTCAAATATTGTGACTGGTTTGCATAGCTGCTTATAATTTGGCTAAAGAGGCCAAAGTTAAGAGATTGGAATCTCTCATAAAACAGCTAACTTCTTTCTAATACATGGCAACAAATTTAGTCCTCCTCCAATGAGTCATTATCTTAGAGCCACTGACACACTGGGGGCTAGCTGGTGACACAAAGCCCTAATAAAATAAGCCAAACCAAATGCCACACTGAAACATTTTAGTAGTTATGTCTCTCTATGAAGGAGAAAATGTACATTTTGGTAGTTGTAAAAATTAAAAAGCAAGCAAATTCATGCAGGTGTCTATATTAGTTTTTTCTTTTATAAATACAGTTAAGTCAAAATCCTAGTAAAATGAAAAAAAAAAAAAAACAAATGTTTTCATAGGCTCTCAAATATTAAGTCTAAATACTTACAAGGCTTTACACACTTTTTGCAGAGAAAGCAATGGTTCCATTTCCTGCCATCCTATAAAAACAATTTTTAAATTATGTTTAATTTGTCATTAAAAATCAAGTCCCACAATTAAAAATTAAAATGTCTTATTAAAATCTGTATAAATTATTAATTCCTTATTTCTCACTTTCCTGGGCTTCAAAATTATATACTTCGATTTTAATTTATACTTTTCTCCACTCAAATCAATAACCTTTTGGTGGGCCCCAATTTCCTTAACTCTAAAACTAGGGGATTTTTCTAAATGATCTTGAAAGTCCATTCCAGGTAGAGCAAAAAGCAATCTGCATTAAGAGAAGGGCTCAATGAAAATTTCAAGAGAATTAATGATTTATAATTTTTATGTGTCTATCTGGCACAATCCTTAATAAAATTCATATTTGAGAATTTCATGTAATTTAGAAAGATAGAGATTATAGGTTACTGCTGGGGTAAATTTAAAACTGTGAAGTAAAACATATGGAAAAATGCGTGAAACACATCAGTAAACACTGACGCACCCCACAGGTCTAGAAAGAGTACCTCCAGCCCCAGACGCTGCCCCACGTGCCACTTCCCAAGCCAGTTCTCCTCCTGCCCAGCTTAGTGACCCCTATTCAAGTTTTGGGATGGCCACTTCGTTATTTTCACTACTACGTGTGCATCTCTAAAAACTACAATTTTGTCTTCCTCATTTTGACCTTTTATGGTTTGGGCATCATTTTTTAAAATGAAGAATATACAGATAATTTCTAAATGAATTAAAAATATATGTAATCAGATGGGTTACCATAATTAAAAACTAGTATAAACCAGTAATAAAATTATAAAGTTATGAAAAATGTACTTTCTAATAGTTACAAAAATACACCCTTTCTCATTAAAGAATAACATGTGCTTATTGGCCAAACTAAACTTCATGTTTCTTTCTGACTGGACGTAGTTAAAATGACACAGCAACTTTAATGGTGATTCCACTTCCCTATACACAGAGGAGGTGCATCCCAGGCAGCCCTTCCTCATCTCTAGAAAGCGAAGAGGACCTGCACCATCTGCTAGGGCTACTGCGAGTGTTGAATGACTTAGTTCATGGGCAGCTCTTACGAAAGGGCCTGGCACATAAAAAATGCACAGGACATGTTATTAATTATAGTTTCTTCAGAACGGCGATGGTATCTCATAGTTCAACACCTTATTCGAAACATTATTAATTCCATCCCCCACAAAATTCAGCGCTTTATTTGAAATACTAGTAATTTCAGCAGTCATATATATTTTATATAGCAGTACTATATAAAAATGAATTCAAATAATTGTGAATGATGATGAAGCCAACTGTGTTAAATGCCATTGAGTTGGCTCTGCTCCTGGCGACCCTACAAATGAGTGACATCCATAATGTCCTGTCCTCAACAGCCCTCCTCAGCTCCTGTGGACTCCTGCCTACGGCTTCTTTTATGGAGTTAATCTATCTCATATTTGGTCTTCCTCTTTTCCTGCTGCCTTCTATTTTCTCCAGAATGATTGTCTTTTCCAAAGAATCCTGTCTTCTTATGATGTGCCCAAAGTAAGACAGCTTCGATTTGGTCATTTTGTGTTCAGTGATGTTTCAGGCTTAATTTACCAGAGAACCCATTTGTTCACCGAGGTACTTTTAAAAGTCTGTTGCACTCTATAATTAGAAATAAACTACTATACTGAAGTGTAATAAATGATAATATATTAATACAAATATTAACAAAATAACATTAAATGAATATAATGACACCAATAAACTAAAATAGCTGACATATTTGAATAAAAAATGTATTTTAAAGAAACCTATACCTTGGATGTGCAAGAATTACAGTGCTCACAGTGTTGATTCTCTAGAGAAACATATCGCTGACACAGAGGGCAAAATCTGAGGAGGAAAAACTTGGAGAAATCAGCTGCATATACTTATTGAGATTCATAGAGTAGATAAAAGTTTGTGGGGCACTCATTACAAAAACTGGATGTAATCCAAATTCAATTCAATATAATATTATGGGCCAAAGTTAAAAGTAACAGAACTATATGAGTCAATATTAAAAAGCATTTTAATGTTAGATATATGGAACTTTATTTTCAGTGGCCTGTGTATTTCAAGGTCCCACTGTAATCTTACCTGTACCCTTCTTCAACAGGAAGGATTATTTTGTTGGGTGGAATATTGGTGAAAATACGCACAGGAGACTGTTTTCGACCCGTCTTTCCATGTTTATAAAGTGCATGATTATCATAATCTACCTAGAAAGTTTAAAAATTTTAAAAAGAAAGTTTAATCAAATGAGTCAACATTCATTAAAATTCTTTAACCAATAACTGAATGACCTGATGCCAAGATACAAATTAAACTGAAGTATTTAATAAGAAAGTCTTAAAAGCAAAAGTTTACTTATTAATCAATAGCCTCAGAAAGGCCTCTACAACAGTAAAATTTCATTATAAAAACAGTAAATTTTTTTATAGCAAATTCACATTGCTTAGTACTAAGAACAACTCTAACCTTTTATCCAATACAACAGACTTTACAAGAAAGGCTATTATGTAATTAGATTTAGCTCTGACATTAAAAAATTTCACCTCTGAAGACGTGCCTGCTTGGTTGCGGCTTTTCATTCTGTCTGTGAAATTCACTACACATCTGTTTTCAGTTCACCAAGTATCAGTACGGACTCAGTTTGGCCTTCCGCCAGTCACTACTTGACAAAGCACAGGTTTGGAGGCCAGACAGTGGCTGTGCCCCTCACTTGTTATGTAACCTTAAGCCAGTATGTATGATTTTCAAGTGGAAAAGGAGGTTATCTTAGAGTTGCTGTGAAGGTTAAATGAGGTAATATATGTAAACACTGGGTTCAGGGCCTGGCATATAGCATATGATATGGACAGATGGAACTGAAGAGAGTGACTCATAACTACAGTTCTTCTCCCCACAATGACTATTTCAAACATTTACCTCTCTCTAAAGATCCCTAACTCAACTTTTAGTTTTAGCAGATTATCTCAAAAGTAAACTGAAGCTAAGAAGCACGATTTCTTTGGCTTCTTGCTCCTGTCTCCTCCCCCAACCTCTCTATTATCCATACACATTTTCAACTTGGTTTTAAACCTATTATGAATTCACCTGGCCACTTAGTCCAACTTTCTTTAGATCAGTAATTCTCAAAGTCTGGTGTCAGCATCAGCAACATCATCTCCTGGGATTTTGTTAGAAATGCAAGTTATCGCCCACCTAAGGCCTAATATAGCAGAAACTTAATAAGCCCTCCTGGCACAATGAAATTTGAGAACCACTGTTTTAGCTTATCCACAAGAATACCATGAGATTTTCATGAGGTCAGTACAGGTAGAGCCCAATTTTCAAATAGGTTGTAATTGTTTGGATTTGAAACAAGGATACACTTAAGAAGTGACAACAGAACTGGCTCGCAAGCTAGCAAAGCCACAAAAATGTAAGGAACTGAAGACAATGGAAAGGGGGGTCTTTCATGGGAGACTCCCAAGCTCTCTCCATGGCCCTCCCAATGCCTCCTAAATTTATAGGTGGACAAATTCAGGAAGACTGATTAACGAGTTGCAGCAGTGGAGAAAAAAAGTATGGGATCAGGAGACCCAGCTAAACAAGGGACAGTGTGAAAAAACCTTCGGGGGTTCTGTTAACTGTCAGTATGGTGAGTCCACAGCCTAGCATAAGTGAAAAAAGCTGGCACAGGCTCACAGCTGGCCTACACAGAAGTGTAATACCAAAACAAGGAAAGGATCAGGTCAGATCACGTCTGAAGCCCTGCATTCAGACTACATTTTAAGAGAGACATTAATAAAACCAGTTAATTTCCACTGAAAGTAATGGAAATGAATAGGATTTAGAGTTTCACATATGGGTGGTGTTTATTCAGAAAAAGAAGACTGGGAGAATCTGATAGCTATTTTATAACTGAAGGAGTGTCATGTGGAATAGGAATTAGACTTATCCTTTATTGCTTTGGAGAACAGAAGTAGGACCAATGGTTAGAAGTTAATAGGGAGCATATTTTATCTCAATATGAGAAAATTTTCTAACGATTAGAGCTATTAAATAAATTGAGTTGCCTTGTTAGGCTCTAGGACTTTGCTCACTGAAAGCAGTCAAGTGAGGCTAGATGACTTCTTGTCATGAATTTAGTGGAGAGGATTATTACACTGGGAAGTTAGCCTATATTCACCTCTATGTTTCTTTCCAACTTTAAAATTCTATGAATATGTTACCTATTAGAGGCTAAGATACAAAAGTAGATTTTACTTCAAAATCACCTTAAAATAGTACTTTAAATAGTTTTCTTTAAAATGACTTAAATTCATAATTTTTCCCCATTGCACTCCTCTACAGACTCAATAAATATATGGCACCTTATTAAATTCAGCGAAGATATTCTGAACATTCATAAGCATCATCAGAAAAAAAATTCTTCCCGAGAACCTTAAGAAGATTTTTCAAATGTTGGAAAAAAGTATCTTAGAAAGATTTCTAGCAAATGGAATATTCCATGCAATATAATAGATAGCAGATGGAAGGGAGGGAAAAAAAGAACAATTTCTTTATGGTTACCCAAGGAATCAGAAAATGTATGTGTCAGGAAGGTGGTTGATTGCTCGATTTTGCATAACCTAATTGAGATTATTATTATTTTTAAATGCGGGTTTGTTGTGCTAATTAACTATAAACATATGGTATGTAAAATGCATGCTGCTAGGGTAAATTAATGTACCTCTAACATACATCCATATTTCATAGCTTCATCCACACAAATAAACCTCCTATGGAACCGTTGTAAAGCAAACACAATTTTGCAAATTGCATATCACTAGTGGTAGAGCTGATACACCATTTTCCCATCATTATCCCTGACATTTCACTCACAATGATGATGAGAGGCATTCTCAAATAGAAAATTTCTCCCATGGAACTGATTAATGTGATGAAGTACTGTATAGAAATGAGGGAAAGCACAAAATCTCTGTACTTCCTAACTTTTAATTTTATCTCTACGCAAATTTCTTCTGTAACATGAGACTGATACTAGTTGTATGGAAACCAAGACGTTCAAGTCAACAAACATATATTTTGCACCTACTATGTTCCAGGTGCTGTGACAGAAAAAAAAAGATTAAATAAAACAGAGTACTGATATTTTCATAACTCCCTAAGGATTATGTTTAATTTCAGTATATTCAAAAGATCCCAAGTGAATTCTTCAGCTCTATCAATCAACTTCTATCACAATAGGTCTTTTAGTTGTATTCTCCATACCCCATGTAATCTCTTATTTTAAATTACTGTAAATATACTATTATAACGTATATATATATTATATATAATATATAATTATACAATTATATATGTAATGTATTATATATTATATATTATAATTACATAATTATTTATATATGTATAATAATATAATATATATATTATTCTCCTTGTCACTCCAAACCTATTGAAATGTCTTACATTTATTATATACTGAGTTTTAAGAATTTCAGTTGCCATTTTTTCATTTACAGTCATTGGAAATTGCTGTCAAAATGTCTTGATTTCTGAAACATGAAAGTAGCCTTGAAAAACAGTTTTCTATACAGGATGATTTTTTGAAAGATATCTTAAAACAAAAAAAAAAAGCAAAGAACTCAACCTTTAACACTCCAGACAAATGTCCCAGATGACGTAGAAACAAAAGATCATATATGTTTAAGGTAGAAGATAAGTGAAATGATCTAGTTGAGATATGGTAAATAACAAGACCTGAATGCCATTGCTCCCTGACCCTGATCCTGTGAAGGCCATCACTAATCAGTCACACTACTCTCTGCCACTGAGCCTAAGTCTTCTTAACAAATTCTCCAGAAAATCACTACCAATTTATCAGGCTTAGCGTTAAAAGTGAAATTTATCTGCCATCCCTTTTCTGGTTCAATCATTTTATTTTATTGGTAAGGAAACAGAGACCTAGAAAGAAAAAGTGACTTCCCCTAAGATTAAATAACCTCTAAAAGGCAGTGTAGAACTCAAACTTCTGACTCTAAATCAGAATTTCTTTTCATTATCACATCCTTCCTTTCTAATCTACCCTTAGTAAAATTCTTGGGTTTCTAGGTCTTTGAAAACTATTTTATTCTGCACTACTCAAAGTGCTTTAACACACAAGAGTCTACACCGTTTATATTTTATGAAGATGTTACAGCATTTCCACCTTGCTCTTACCTGAAAAGTATTTCAAAAAGGGATTTACTGGCTTTTTTTTTTTTTTTAACTGCATTGTGATCTAGGGGCTTATCATCATCTTAGGCCATGTCAGAAAGAAGGCTTAATCAAAGTCTATGGGAAAAGAGCAGTGAAGGGGTAGAACAGATTTTTGAATTTTTATTTGATGAAGGCTAATATAAAAGTTACCACAAGGTAGGTTGAAGTAACAAAAGAAAGAAAAAAAAAACAAAAGGTTCAGAAAGGATAATAAATCCAGAGAAATTTTTTTAAGTTGAAAAACCATTGAAGCGGAGGTACAACAAATAAGGTTAATATATATATACACAAGGAGATATGGTAAAGTCAATTTCTCCAACTGATCTTGTCACAGGCAGTAGTGTTCTTATCTTCAGTAAGAGTCATGAAAAACAAGGGTTTTTTTTGTTTCATAGATTTTTTCCTAATTTTTCTTTTCAAAAGTTGGCTTTCTCTTTATTGAAATGACTACTTTTCACCCTGTCCAATAAATATGACCTAATTAGAGCCTTTTCACCAATACATTGAATTACATAATTATTTCCAATAAGCTTGGACCTTGGAACTATTTCTCAAAACTAAAACTCCAATATTTCCAAAAATTCCTTCCTAGTAATACAGGCTGTCTAAACAAATGTAATTGGCTACTCTACATTAACCTTTTTCATCTGCTTTATTCTGGATCTGCCTTTGCCTCTTCACCATTTCAAACTCTTGTCCACAGTGAAAACTCAACTCTAAATGTAGATGAAACAGTTTTCTGAGGGACTTTGTATTTTGCAATTTTAACGTCTCAGATACTGTACAAAAAAAGGACCTGAAGAGAGTTTTACCTTCACCTTGAGACTATCTGAAAGATGACAATATAGTGATGGTTACGACAATGCTGATAGCAATAACTTTGACTCTATACTTGCTGTGTGTCAGGGCCTAGGCTAAGCCTTTTTAATGAATTATCTCATATAATTCTTAAAACCTTATGAGGCAGATATATTATAACTATGCTCATATAACAGGCAAGATGAGCTTCATGGAGTTAGATAAAATGTGCCTAGCTAGTAAATGACAGAACCAGGATTAAAACTCAGTTCCTTTTCAAATCCAGAGTTCACGCTCTTTTTCATTCAGTAATTGATTCAACATGTAGGGCACCTACTCTGTACCAAGCATTATACTAGGTGATCATTCACTGTCAAAAGCAGTAGGTGCTCCTGGAAACTGGAACTAGTTTACTTAGTTAACAGCCCTGGGTATGTCAGCTAACTCTGCATTGCTAATGTCAATACTAGAAGCATCCTTCAGACAAGAAACAGAAAACTGGGTACCCTAAAAAGGAAAGTAAACCAGCTTTAAGAATAACTATGATATGAATTTTGCCTAAAGCAGAGTTCAAAATGTCAAGGTTAAAATGGCTTGTGTTACATACTTTTGGAAAGGAACCTATTAATATAGTTCAATAGTCATAAAAATGTGTCCATTAAATTTCATAATGTAATTTTTAGAATTCTATTTTAGGTTTGGAAATTTATTTTAAGTTATATAAGATAAGAAAAAAATTATATGAATAAAAGATGTTTATGGCAGGGTTATTTGTAGTTCCTTAAAGGCAGAAGCAACCTGTAAGTCCAAAAACAGAGAATGATAACATAGCCTATTAATGAAATAATTAGGAAGATTAGAACCAAGTGCTAGCTTGCAACTACTAGTGAATACATTTACAGTTCTAGGAATGAAAAGCCTTCATCAGAGGCTAGTCAATTGCTCAGAAAACTCAAATAGAAAATTATAATTACAAAAGAGGAAGTAGTGCCCACCTGGTGAGCACACATAGTAACAGAGACAACAAGGTTAGCTTCAGCACCCAAAGAAATAAATACAGGAAAGTAGACATTAAAATAGACGAACAAGTTGAGGGGCAGGATGGAGCCACCATGGCCTCTGGTGTCTCTTCTCACCCAGGGCCTTGGGCAGAGATGTGAAGGAGGACTGACTACTCAATTCTGCCCTGCATCAGCACATGCACGCTCACACACAGACTTCAACATTTCTGCCTCTCTGATGCCCCAAGACCTTGGGCGACCTCTCTCTTAGAACTCCTGGCACTCTGAGTTGCACAATGAAGTGTACATGGCAATGCACTGACCAGAAAAAGTGATTTACTTCTCTACAACCTCTGAACACAGAAAACCCAAGTAAATGATGATGATGTTAGGGTGCTACGAAATCTTCTGGTGATAATACTTGCACCTCAGAATCACCTGAAAAGCCAGGTAAAATGTTTTTTTCTTGGGGCTTTACCTTCTAATTTTGATTTAGTTGGTTTATTTTGGTACCTAAGAATCTCTATTTTTAATAAGCACCCTTGGGATCACAGACATGTTAGATACCACTGGACTAAGCTACATAAGGTATAATTTCAGTGTTTAATACAGCTTACAGTATTTCATTTACTAAAATCAATGAACAGTTTTTATCAGATTATTTATTTAAGCTAAATATCCATTCCCCAGCCATGCCAGAAGACAGAATATTTACTATACCTGATAATCCAGCATGCAGAAGCTTGGAAAAAACTGACAAATTCGGGATTCAAAAAAATAGGGGAAGATCCAGAAAATGGGTAGTTCTTTGTGATTGTTATCTAATGAATCACAAAAAAGGAAGAAAGAAAATAAGAAATTGATATTAAAGAAAAAATAAAACAGCTATAATTAGAAAACTCTGGTATCAAGAGAAACTGCAATCATTCAATACACTTAAATCATACAAAAGGAAAGAGTGTTTACCACAGTGACATTTACAACCTTACCTTTCCCGACAGCAATGGGAATGTTCTTTTATATCCAAACACAGATAAATAGGTACGTAAATGCATATTTACATACATATCGCTATAGTGTATATAAAAGCAAAGACATTAACGAAAAAGTGGGAAATAAAATTAATTTTTATGAGAGGCAGGGAACACAGCTATTATTTACAGAGAGCCTCGTATAGGCTGAGCACAATGCTGGGTACTTTCTATAAAGCATCTCCTTTTAATAACCTCTAGATATTAATAGTCCCATTTTACAGAAGGGAAAACCGAAGCTGCGCAATTTAAGTAACTGGTTGAAGCTCATGCAGCTGATAAATGGCAGAGCCGGAATCAAGCCCACAGAGCTTTCTATCACTTCCCAATAACATACTTCATCCACTCTGATAAGTGACTTAAGAACAGAAAATAAGTGGAATACTTAATTAACACTACGAGTCATGTTTTAGATTCCGTTTGCATTCTGTCCCCAAAGCACACTATTTATGTAGCACTATTAATGGAGAAGCTCGATCACAAATTCCCAACAACACTCTTATGATTTATCAACTTGCAAGCTGGAAACTAAAAAAATGATTGTACAGACTAACAAGATAATTATATGAAATACGTTGAAGTCCTAAGCCACTTTAAACTGCGGAATAACCCTCGGCCATTAACCCACGTTCAGGACCGGGTATCTGTTTCACTGGTAACCACAGTTAGGATACTGGATGTCTCACTTTCTCACCTAAATCTCGGCCCCGTTTAGAGCTCTGGGCTAGCGACTGGGTGCCCTCTTAGAGATGTGGGCAGGACTTTAGGAACAGGGACTGTAAGGTCCACAAAGCAGAGATGTGTGTCTGACTTATTCATTACCCTGGTCCCAGCACCTAAATAGTACCTGGTACACAGTAGCCATTCAGTAAATACTTATTAAATAGGTGACAACTCACTGCTATTCTTCATAACATCCTTTATTCACACCAAAAAAAAAAAAAAAATGTGTATGTATATGTATTTTACCTATAAGCCATTTTAAAAATACATGATTAAGATAATATAAAGTATGTCATGATGATAGCTTGACACATTATCGAATAAGCCTGTTTTTTTAAAAAAAAAGACAAGAACCCAAGGCAAATATATTTTATCAGTGCTCTGGTTCACTGAGATCACTAGCATCTGACAGGAAGTAAATATATAGATACATATTTATTTTGCAGTAAGTAATAAATTACACACCTTGGCTTTGACCTTCTTTCCACATAGCAATTAACTTCTTGAATGTAACAGCCAGAGGTTCAACCAAGCCACCAAAAGGAGGATCTGTCACCATAATGACTCCTTCACCTTTATCTTCCTGTAAAAATGTTCTGCATACTTCAAGGGCAGCCTGGAATAAATAAGAATTCATTTTTAAATTAGGACTAGAGGGAGGCACTTCATCCTATGTGGAGGAGAATGCATGAGGCTCAGTCTCACTCTTCATACTGAAATTTCACCCATCCTGCCATCCCAGAGTCCCTCACTGACATCCTGAAGCCTTGCTCATTCAGACCTTATAAGATTTTATCTTTATGTTCCTTGATAAGGAGGTTTTTAAAACTGCAAATTCAAATACCATCACTATCAAAGGACTACACATTTCAAATGCTTAAATTAAAAAACTAAATTTAGTAACCTAAAAGAGAGAAACTCATTACCCATGAAGACTATCTAAAATGCTAAATTCAGTTCAACAAACAGAAGCAGAGACTGTGCTAAACACTAGAGACAAAGACGAGTGAGGCATTTTTTTTCTATCTGGTTTATCCACTGCCATGAGCTCAGTTTAATAAGAGCTACAAATTACCAGTTAAACAAGCATGTGTTTTTGAGTACCAGGTAAATGATGGAAGTATTTGAACATGTAGGTAAGTAAATAAATGAAAGCTGACAAATAACAAAGCTTATCCAGGCCACGAAACCATGCTATTAACATATTTTCCCAACAACCTGATTGAAGTGTTTTAAATAATTGCAAAGTTAACAAGAGATATATCTATAATACTAACTTAGTCATCTGACTTTGTAGTAGTTTTCAAATACATATTTATCTATAAAAGCAAATTGACACTCATAATATACAAAATGGAATAAGATTTTAAAGTTTAATGGTATTCTGAACTTTAATAAACCTATATGTACTTTATAATAAAATATATATTGTTCTACTACTAAATCAATTTAGAAGACACAACTGATGAGAGAAAAAAGCATAACATCTAATCTCTTTTCCCTTGGAAAGTCTTTATTAACTTCCTACTGGAAGTCCTACAGCAAAGGATAGTATGTCAAGAAGGTTAATCATTTTTCAAGTGCTGCCTGGTACTTTCCTAACCTGCCTACAAGAACAAGGACAGAAAGGTATAGATGATGTTATTGAAAAACCTTCAAATTCTTTAGAGTTCAATGCAGAAAAAAGAAAATAAACAAGTAAACTATGTCTAAGAATAAACACTTAACCAAATTTAAAAAACATTAAAGAATCAATGGCGTAAAGTCTTGTCATGCATTGCTAAGGGCCCTAACGTTGACCACCCATGGGAAACATTCTTGCTTAATGCCACCAGAGTCGACAGTAACAACTCTTTTCTGCATCTCAGTCATCACTAAAAACATGCTTGGCATTTTAAATAGCCACGTTCTATAACATACTTTAACTCCCTTTACCATTAAGGCATATGACATTTTTGTCATCCAAAAGACTCTATTATTTGCTATGAAAAAATCCTGTGCAGGAAACCCCTGCTTTTCATCCCAGCAGACCATAAAGGGCTTATGTGCAGTGGCAAAGGTGTATAGCCTCAAGGCAGCACCCTGCATACCTTCCCAGACTCCAAGGAGACAAATACTCAGTGATTGACTAGCAGATGGTAATCTCTACTGAAAACCTCGACTGGGGAAGTAGAAAAAGGGCTGATAATAAAATCATTAAAACAATAGTTTTCTGTAGATCAATCTCTACAGTTGCAGTGCTATTTAGAGGCTATTCCTAAAATATAGAGAGGGGACAGCCTGAGTTGGATGACTGTTTCCTGATGGGAAAGGTAAGAGGAGCTTAGGCTTGGCAGCTTATTCCAACCCTTATTCCAGAAACTTATAAGGTAATTCTATAAAATTCCAATAAAAGTTATATAGAGTTTCCTAGAAAAAAGGCTGACTGCATGTTACTTTCATAAAATATATGAAATTGCTAACCAACTATTAGGGATGTAAATGTAATTTTATACTTATCTTTTCATTATTATTCAAAATAAGCAAAATCACGGCATGGTATTAAAATCACATAACTAGACCCTGACCCACTACTGCAGCATCAAGCAGTAATATAGCTCAGTTACCTCCTCGTCTATGTCACCAGCTCAGACGGCACCCCTGAGCTCAAGGCCCCACAGGTTCAAGAGGCCATACTGGATACTTCCACTTCAACATTCCAACCCACAAAAAACATTTCCAAACCTCACTTCCAAACTTCCCTACCCTCTGTTTTGAAAGATGAAATACAGATCCAGGTCTCACCACCAAGTCAGCTTTCTCAGATGTCTCCACCAGTATTTATCACATCTTTGTTTTTTAAATGAGGTATGATTTTTTTTTTAATTCAGGTGTATAACATAATGATTACGCCAAGTCTTTGTTTCCATCTGTGAAATGCCAGAATCTACTTGTTTCCTCTTTCACCCACTGCCGCTAACCTAGATGAAGAGTCCCTCAACATTTATTATCAAGTGATTTTTCGATTTCTCTCTCCTTCATGATAATCTAATCAGTTTTCAAATCCTAGTGATTATCAACACTATATAAGCCCTTTGGGAAACAGAGAAATACATCTAATTCTAACTGTTTTTCATTTCAATACCTGGTTTTCATGGCTATCACAGCCGAAAAATATGTATCCCAATGCTAAACAAATTCTGATAGGAGGAGTATATCATTGGCTGTACTTACTAAATCAGGAGACTCATTTTTCAATCTCAACCAACAATTTAGAATTTGTTTTCATTTCCTAAATGCTTAGTCTTTTAGTCTTGCTTGGCCTTCATTCTATCATGAGCTAGTATCTTAAAGTATAATATATGATTAAGTATGGTTTGCAGTTTCTAAAAAAATTGATATACACGTACAAACATATATGTTTCAAATAATCTTGATAATTTCAAAACATTTTCAAATTCAAAATCTCCTGTCAGGTGTGATTACTTGATTGGTTATAGTTTTTATTTTGTAGTAGGACTGACGAAGAGCTCAAATTAGTAGAAGTATCAGCTCTGCTATGTTGTTTTATTCCCAGTGACATTATTAACATTGTATTGAAAGCAGCTTTTTTTTTTTAAGCCACTATCTTTTTTTAAGACTATTTTTAAGAGTAGTTTTAGGTTCACAGCAAAATTGAGAAGGTGGTACAGGGAAATCTCACATACCCCTCATTCCAAAACACACACAGCCTCCCCCATTATCAATATCCACCACCAGAGGGGACATTTGTTATTTGTTGATGAACCTACACTGACACATCATTATCACCCAGAGTTCACAGTTTACATTAGGGTTCACTCTTGACACTGTTTTTAAAGGATTATTTTAATAAAACCATAAATCCCCCTAACTGGGATATGAAATTTATCAGGGAAGCAGACACCAAACAATACTAACCACAGAATTATTTAATTACAGTATTGTAAATCAGGAGAACCTGACCTTATCTGGGGCTCAATGAGGGAGACTGAAGACGTGGAACAGAGCTCTGAGGAATGAAGTGACTTTACCAAGGCAAAGAGAGAGTAGAACACAGAAGGAACAGCATGGGTAAAAGCCCCTGTTGGGGAAAGACCAGTTTGAGATGAATATCCTATGCCCGAACACAGGAACAGGGAGAAGAGGGGCTGGAGAGTAGCCTGGGCCAGATTACAAAGCCACAGGGGCCTTGGTAAGAAAAGTGGGTCTTTATCTAAAAAGCAGTTAAAAGTCACAAAAGAGGACTAACGTGATCACTTCTCAATGCTCAATATGCTCAGTGACTGAACAAAAATAAATGTCAATAAACAGGGAAACAGCCACAATTTGATCTTGAGGGACTTTAGAAAAATAACAAAGAAGGTACTCCTGAATTTGTTCTTCCACGAGAGAAGAGATAATGGTCATAATTCTTACCTTTCCGTCAAAGAAGTGATGATTAAACATATTATAATGGCAAAAGCTATTTTCCACATAAAACTGTGAATACCTGTAAAATAATTTGTTTGTTACTAAAAATACTTTTCCAGTCATAGCTGTATAGTAAGTAACTGTAAACTATAATTTAAAACTATGAAATCACATATTAAATAAAGTCAATTTCATCATTCTTTAGTTTTCTGAAATAAAGAATACTTCCCCCAAATCTCTTAGAGTCAGTAACAGTGGTTGATGAATAATGAACTTAAATTATGTTCCCAAGTTTAATAAATCAGTGGCAAAACTACATATAAAGAATATACATGTTCTTATGGACCAGTATGCATAAACAATCAAGTTACTGATAGATTATTATACAGTTTAAGCTCGAGATGGGTTGGTAATTAAAATATATCTCTCATAGTTAATAATTTTAAGAAAAATAGTTAATCAAATTTCTGCTCAATAGCTGTTAATTGCTATATATTGTGTGGTTAACAACAAAAGTATCTGAAACAAAGCTTACCTATTTCAGATTAGCTTTATAAAATATGCTTCTCAATATAATAAAAAATGAAGTATGTGCATTTCATAGGTATTGAATTAGTGCCAGGAAAGAGGAGATATTTACCTATAGATTGAATCATTTTATTCTTCTAATACTACTTTAAAAAGTTTTTTAAATTTATTTTTATTTAAAAAAATGTTTTTTAATTTATTTTTCAATTACAGTTGGCATACAATATTATAGTAGTTTCAGGTGTAGTAACACACTACTTTAAAATGCTATCAGCAATAAATAAGAGTACCAGCTTTGGATATTAACATTAATTTTTGCAAATTTACTAGGCAAAATTCATACTGAATTATGGTTATATTTGCATTTATTTGATTTCTTACAAGACTGAATTTTATTCCTTAAATGTATTTGTGCTGTCTCTGTTTTCTCCCTTTATGTAAATGAGTCTTAATGTCTTTCTTGCTGATTTCTGAGTTTTTGATATATTACAGAAACCTTTTTTATCTCAGTAAGATTTTAAACTTTGACAATTTTATTATAAACAACTCACATATGAATCACATCACCTTCTACATAGAGAATGAAAAAAATCAGGGACACATCCTTACTTATACGACTTCTTCAACCAGATGAGATAGCATCACTTCATTGTGTCTATTTCTATTCTCATTACTGTCTATAACTGATTTATCATCCATGGGAGTATTTAATATAATGGACAACCCCAGCTTATCCTCTTCCTAGTACACCGTGATTAAGAGCACAGGCTCTATAGTCAGATGGTCTGGTTTCAAACTCTGGGTCTCTCACTAATTAGCTGTGTAACATTACTAAGTTATTTAACCTGTTGGAGCCCCAGTTTCTTCATCTACAAAATGCGAAACATCATAGTTTCTACATCATAGGACTTAGTAAGAATAAATGAGATAATATATATAAAGTGCTTCACACAATGCCAGCTACACAGCAATACTGAAATGTTAGGTGTCGTTATTTTAAAAAATAAAAGCTGTAAAAATGTATGTCTTCATGTCCCTAATATTAGGGAATTATGTTTATGTCCAAACAAAATCCCCCCTCCCATAATTTAAATCTATTTGTTTTTGCTCTGTGAAGATGGAAGAACAGCTGCCCACCATTCTCAGTAAAAATACCCCCTAATATTATTTAAGATACTCTTAGTACATCTGCTGATTTCATAAAATGTAAATTTGCATTGAAGAAATTAACAAAAGGTTTGGATAACTGAAAAATATTTAAACTATATACTGTAACTTAATAAACATCTTAAAAACTGTGGGACAATGTCAATTACCATTAATAAATATCTTCTTATTGAACTAAATTCCAAATAGCTGATTATATATACATATATACTAGTATAGCTGTGAGTCAACTATCTTTTGGGGATTTTCTTCTTTCCTGCATTGCTTTGTGCAAGCAAAAAGAAAAAAAATCCCTTTTTAAATCTATTTCTACCATGTCTCCATTTTTTTATTGCTTCACAATGATACAATAGTCATTTTTTAAAATTAAAAGAGAAAATTTTATTTACATAAAATTCAACACAGCACAGTTGTCCAAAACTTTCTGGGCAGCAGTGGACAGAGCCAGAGAGAGAAAAAAGCCTAGATTTCAGCACTTGTTTCCATCTATCAAACATTCATATTTTAAATTACGAAAAATCACTCAACATTACCCTCTTAAAGTGGAATTGGCCACAAAGAAGTATTCTCTCCACTGAATAAGCCAAACAAAACCAATCAGAAATGCATGCACTTGAAAACTCCTCAAAAGCACACTTATTTAGTTTGGCCATTCGTTCTCTTTAAACGAGTCAGTTACCAAATGTGAAACATGCTCTGGCACACAGGAAATGTAATCAAGAGCTGAATAAAATCAGTTAATGAAATGCACCCAAATCCATATTTTTGATATAACTTTATGTGGATGATAGTTTGCCAAAGAGAGTTTCACATTTCATGCTAAAATTAGAGCATATAGAAATCCATCTTAGCAAATGTTAACTTCATATCTTAGACCCCCAGAAAAGGATATTTATAGCACATCTACACAGAATACTGGAGTTGAGGCAGCTCTCTGCAGCCTTAGGCAGACCTGTTGTGGGGCAACAACAGACCAAAGTCAAAGTGCCAAAAGTAATCATTCACTCCCATATCACACAGGAATTTTTCCTGATTTAATTGTGGTCCTCATGAGAAATCTGAACCAACTACATACTCCATCATACTCTACATGCAACAGAGTTCATTCTGGCTACTCATATGTTTCAATAAACTAGCCCTTTCTTACCACTCAATGTTGACCTTCTGTAGAACTGACTCGGTAACAGTAAGTTATCAAAAAAACTAAGCTAGGATATCCTTAGTACACCATCAGCTTTTTTTGGAATACACACACATACAGAGGTTTATAGACAAAAAAAGAAAAAAAATTAGTATATTCCATTAGTTACAAAAGAACTTTATCCACATCTTTTACTTCCAACTCTAACCAAAAGATTTCAATTACAGGCTCAAGAAAGGTGAAGCTACAAGGTATATAAGGCAAGAGAGTTAAGAGGTCATTTAAATCTTTCAAATTAAATGTAAATGAGGTAAGATGAAAAGAGTTCTGGAGAATGGTTGCACAATGATGTGAATAAACTTTACTTAACACCACTGAACTGTACCCTTACAAATGATTAACATGGTAAATTTTGTGCTATGAGTACTTTACCACAACTTTTTTAAGTAAATCAGAACACTAGCAATGAATAATAGAAACAAAATTAAGAAAATTTAATTTACAATAGCAACAAAAAGAATAGGAATATATTCAACAAAAAAAGTGTAAGACTTGTACACTGAAAATTACAAAATATACTTTAAAGAAATTAAAGAAAAGCTAAATAAATGGAAAGACATCTCATGTCTATGGATTGGAAGACTTAAGACTGTAATACTCCCCAAATTAATCTACAAGTTTAATGCAATCTCTATAAAAATATCAGCTAGCTTTGTAGAAATTGACAAGCTGATCCTAAAATTCATATGAAAATGCAAGGAACCCACAATAGCCAAAATAATCTTGAAAAAGAATAAAGTTGGAAGACTCACACTTTCCAATTTCAAAACGTACTATAAAGCAACAATAATCAAGATTGTGTGGGACTAGCATAAGGGTAAACATAGATAAATGGAACAGAATTTAGAGTTTAAAAATAAACCCATATATTTATGGTCATTTGGTTTTCAATAAGGTACCAAGACAATTCAATGGGAAAATAATCATCACTTCAACAAGTGGTACCAAGGCAAATGGATATCACCATGCTGGACCCCAACCTCAAACCATATATAAAAGTTAAAATAAATCAATAATCTAAATATAGGAGCTAAAATTAAAACCTCTTAGAAAAAAGTAGGTGTAAATATTCATGACCTTGGATTAGGCAATAGGTTCTTAGATATGACATCCAAAACACAAGCAACCAAAGAAAAAAAGAGAATTGGACTTTAACAAAAGTCAAAAGACAACCCACAGAATGAAAGAAAATATTTGGAAATCATGTATCTGATTTAGTATCCAGGATCCAGAATACATGGAGAATTCTTACAATTCCACAATAAAAAGACAAATAGCTAATTAAAAAATGGATCAAGAACTGAATAGACATTTCTTCAAAAAGATAAACAAACAGCCCATAAGCACATGACAAGATGCTCAACATCATCAGCCATCGATAAAATGCAGTCACCTTGGAAAAAAGTTTGGCGATTTCTCAAGAAATGAAATACAGAGTTATCATATGACCCAGGAAATCTGCTTCTAGGTAGATACCTGTTATGGTCTCAACTGTATCCCTTCAAATTCGTATGTTGAAGCCCTAACCCTCAGCACCTCAAAATGTAACTGTATTTGGAAACAGGGCCTTTAAAGAAGTGATTAAGTTAAAATGAGGTCACTACAGTGGGCCCTAATATGACAGTTGCTTTGCAGTAAGTTTTGGAAGGAAATCTGCACACACATGGAAACACCAGGATGTGCACCCACAGGGGAAAGACCATGTGAGGACACAATGAGGAGGCAGCCGTCTGCAAGCTGGGAGGCCTCAGGAGAAACCAAACCTACTGACACCTTGATCTTGGACTTCTAGCCTCCAAAACTGCGAGAAAATAATAACCAGTCTATGGTATTTTGTTATGGCAGCCTAGCAAACTAATACAATACCCAAGAAATATGAAATATATGTTTGCACAAATATACGTTCATGCAAAAACTTGTACACAACAGTTCACAGCAGCATTATTCATAATAGCCAAAAAATAGAAGCAACCCAAGTGCCCATCAACTGACAAATGAATAAAGAAAATGTGGTATATACATACAACAGGATATTATTCAGCCATAAAAAGAAATGAAGTATTGACATACACTACAACATGGATGAACCTTGAAAACATTATGCTAAGTGAAAGAAGCCAGACACTAAAGGCCACATATTGTATGATTCTATTTATACGAAGTATCCATAAAAGGCAAATCCATAGAGACAAAAAGTAGGTTAGTGATAGCCAAGGTTTATGAGGGGAGACTGGTTATTGGAAGAGTGTTTCTTTCAAAGGTGACAGGAATGTTCTGGAATTAGATAGTGGAGATGGTTATACAACCTTGTGAATATTAAAAACCAATATTTTATATATATGAAATATATATAAAATCTCAATTAAAAAAAAAGAACTATACCTAAAATATAGCAAGTAGAACAAAAAGACTGTATATTATGATTCTACTTTTTACAAATTTTATATGCATAAAAAGTTCTAAAAAGCCAAAATCTAGGATGTTTTGGGTGACAGAATTAAAGACCATGTTTCCTTAAAAAGGAAAAAAAGTAAACCAGGGATCCTTGGAATTTGAACAAGTTCTTTGAGATGAAACACTATGATTTTTTTCCTAATTCCTTTAACTATAAATCAGTCCACCACGGCTAGCTTGAAAAAGCTTGTCTTTAATGAAATCACAATCATTATATAATTTATAATGTAACTTTAAAGAACCATACTATTAGAAAGACAACACTAAACTATTTTCACTGTAGTAAAGTACCAAAGGTAGGAATTTTAGTGCTCCTGACAACTGATACATGTTGATTTAAAGAATTCAGTTGTAGACATAGGATTTCTTGGTTGGTTGGTTGGTTGGTTGGTTGGTTGGTTGGTTGGTTGGTTTCTCCAGCGCCTATGTCTCCCTTTCCTTCAGTCAAACACCTATTTCCTATGAAGAACCCGCTTCGTGTGGTTGGTCAGGGGCTGGCCAGGACACCCTACATGTGAGACCACAGTGTTGGTTCTGGAATGGGCACAAGACTCCAGCCAAGCTAAGCAGGGTACTTCCTGGAGTTTTGCTGCTGGAGCTCTCAGGAAAGATGGCCTCCTTCTACAGGGCAGTTGAGACTGTGTGAGCTAAAGGTGCTGCTGGCCAAAGTCCTTGGCAGTTTGAAGGAAGCTGTATGTAAACAAGGCCAGCATACAGAGGAAGACAGATGAGAGGCAGACAAAGACAGGAGCCCTAACGACATTGTCTGAGGCCCAGGATCTTGACTGGCCTGCTATATCCTAGACTCCAGTAATATGAGCCAACACATCTTCTTTGATATAAATGAATTTTCAAGACTCTAATGAAAGAAATATTCCTGAGTAGTATGAATGTCTTACTCCAAATATATGAATAATCTGGAAACCAGTTATTAACTCATTGGAAAACCACTGTGGAACATGGCAGGGAATTAGATACAGAAAGAGAAAAACAGAAAAATGATGAGGGAAATGGGCTATGTAAGAAAGGCTTATACATACTTTCAAAAGTAAAGTTATTTCCAGAAAATAACTTAATGTTTGGAGCCAGACTGGGTTTGAATCCTAATTTGGCACAACTAACTGTGACTATGGTCAAGTTATTTAACCTCTTCATAACTAAGTTTTTTCATCTAGAAAATGAGAATAATAATAGCATCTATCTTATAGGGCTATTGTGAGGACCAAATGAGTCAGAACAGGGCCCAAAAATTAAACTTCTACCTTTAAAATAATATATTTATAATAATTTAACAACAATAATACTTTAGGGGGAAAAAACCATGATAGTTAAAAAAAGAAATTAATATACTTATACAACGCAATATTATATAGCCATAAAAAGAATGAAGTACTGTGACATGGATGAGCCTTGAAAACATGCTAAGTGAAAGAAGTCAGACACAAAGGCCACATTTATGATTCTGTTTATATAAAATATCCAGAATAAACAAATCCATGCAGACAAAACGCAGATCAGTGGTTGTCAGGGGAAGTGAGTAAGGAGTTTCTTTTCAGTATTTTGGAATTAAATAGTGGTAATGGTTAAAAAACACAGACAATATACCAAAAACTGCTGAAATACACATTCTGAAATAGTAACTTTTAAGTGAATTATATCTCAGTTTAGAAAAAAACCTGAGTTTATCTTTAAGAATTCTGCATTGTCATTTATGGACCCATTTGGCTGAGCATCACTTACACCAAGCCGCTGTTAGTAAACATTCTAGCCTTCTTAATAAGGGGTGCGTGGTTCAGAAAGCATGGGTTATTTCTGAGAAACATAGCTGCTTATTTTAGACAACCTGAAGGTGACTTGGAAACCTAAAAAATAAATTATAAAAACTATACTCCTTATTGTGACTTTTACACTTTAAAAATCTGTCTGCCTTGTGTTTAGTGTGAAAAAACATATGCAATTTCATAGACTCTCTCCAACAAACACTGGAGTATTGGCCGAAGAGACTCTAGCAGATTAAATAAAAAGAAACACAAAGCCTGATTCCTTCAATACATTCAAGAACAAGTAAAAGATACTAAGAACATGGTGTCTTACAGACTCATCATGATACCCCGGAATTCAGTTACAGAAACTAGGAAGAGCAATTGGAATTTACAGGATTGGAACTGTGGATGGACATATTTGCCATCTAGCATTATAAATAAAAGGTTTGTATCTTCTAAATTACCACCAGAGGAGAGATTCAACATGTGGTTCTCTTTCTGTCTCATCTCTCTTTATCCCAACATGTCAGATGCCATTTAATTCTGAAGCTCTCCCACGAAGCTCAGCTGTTTGCTACCCCTCTGCTTTGGGACCTATCCGTTCTCTAGCTGCCACTCCCTTCACGCCAGCGAAAGACAACACGTACATCATCTGGTAAAAGTATTAAATGTCTTATCACAGTTAAAATATGATGAAAGTTCAGAATTATCTTTGAAAATAAGTATATGGGAAGAAATATCACTCAACAGGAATTTATCTCTAAATTATAAGCCAAAGACAACTAAACACATTCATAGAGAAAGCATACTAGCAAAAAGAGAAATCTACTGCCTCTCTGTTTGAAATATGGAAGATTACATGTGACTAAAAAAGTGCCTTATAACCAATTACTACTTCTAAATGTTAATTAGGATTATAACAGTGTAATAAACAATTAGAAAGAAGAAAACATTAAAAAGAAATAGGAGATAATGAAGGAGAATAAGTATTATACTTTATAAACTTACCGAAAATCAATATCCAATAAAAGGCTTTTAATGCTAGACTTCTTGTCACCAGATGCTTTCAACCTGATCAACTCATGCAACCTAAAGCAATTCGTGAAAGCAAATTTCATAAGAATTTACAAATGCCACAGATAACAAGCAAATTAAAAAACCACAGTCAATAGTCTCCTGATATTTCTAATATTTCAATGAAACACTGAAGAGAATTTTGCAGATATAACCAGAGTTTCAGTTTTGCAAATATTTTTTAAAAGGCAATACTTACCTGAAACAGAAAAGTTTAAAATTATAAGCAATTTAAGAATCAAATCAGAAAGAATCTCCTAACACATATCAGAAATCAATAAAGGTCTCTCTCAAATGGAATACAGACAGAAAACTCTTTAAGAGGGACCGTGCTTTATATTGCCTTGTATGTGTAAAGCTTTATGCTAAATCCTGGAACTTGAGAACTTTTTCTTACAGTTTGCATTGTGGTGCTAGGAGAAGTTTTTTAAAAATCATATAACATACCTTGGTGTTCCAACACATAGTACTCTTCTGAACCCAAGAGTAGAAAGTAAGTCTATCAAGAAATGACAACTTCTATCAGCAAACAAATACTGGGCATTTGTCTTCTTGTTTTCCAGTGGGTAGAGGAGCTGACTGGGCCTTTTTAACTGGGTGATAGAAATATCACCCACTACCTGATGCTCAAGATGTTTCTCCCAATCATCTGGCAAAAGCAACTGCTGACATCCCTGACAGAACTTCCTCTGAGACAACGGCAACTCAATGAACTTCAAGTACCTTCGAGACACAATAAAACACAAAGGAATATATTTTGTTGTTTTAAAGACAATTTATTTTTGCTATTTTTAGCATGCAAAAAGTATTATTTCCTAGAGAGTACTGCATAAAGAAGCAAAGGTAAGAAAAATCTGTGGACTGTTGGCTACAATTTATTTCTGGCTGCATGCCTACCAAGTGGAAGAGAATCAGCAATTTCATAAAAATTGAGATGCTCCAATTCAGTCACTGAATGAAGATCAATATCCATTTAAAATGTGAATATAATATATTACTCAAACAGCTTAGTAGTAATGGAGACTACTATCATGTTTAAATGTATTGACAAATCCACGTGCTCTAACTCTGAAGTGTTAAACAGTCTGGCTCGGTATGAGTCATTTTAAAATGATAAAATACTATTATTCTTCAAGTTTTTATGGCATACCTAGCAAGAAAAATTACCTCCTAAAAGAGAAAAATGTTTCTAAGAGTTCCTCTATTCTTAGCAGTACTGATGGAGGTAGTTCTGAGAAGTTTATCCCCAAAACAGCACGAAAGTATTCAAAGCTTTAAAAAAAAAAATAAAATAAAATAAAATTGGATAGTCCATTTGATCTCTTTCAAGTCATCCTTAAAACTGATTTCAAAGTCACCACTTTGGGTTTTGTCTGCTTCTTTTTTCATTTTATTAGAGATGATTAAAGAGAGAAAATAATCATGGTTAGTGTGTTTTAAAAACTGCTGATTTTGTATATGCTATACCAGCTATGAAATCAGAATAAAACAAAAGAAAAATAAATAAGATTATCGAGGCTCATAGAAGGTCAGCAATGTCTAAATCTAAGCATGTCAAATAGTATGCTAACAGATTCTTAGAGTTTGACAAGAGTCATTTGGTTTCAATTGAATGAAACTCTGAAACTGCACTGTAAAAACTGTGAACTTAACATAGAATCAAAGTGGGTTTTAAAACTTTTTATTTCTAAGCACGGTTTCACTTCAAAGCACCCAAGGCAGTGACAAATAGATATTCTGAATGGCTAAAGCAAGAAATAAGCTTATCGTGCCAGTAATTTATGTCTCTATTCCTATGATAACTGTTCTTTTGACAGCTTTATCTATGACTGGAAAGAAGAAGGAGAGCGGTATTAGGAGAAACTTTTATAGTAATTCAAAGTACGAATGTCAGTGGAGAAAAGGACCCCTCAGATGTGAAATGCAAGCAGAAAGAACTAGTATATTCTTCAGCAACGGATATACAGTGTTTGCCACTGTTACCTTTCATTATTAAATGTTACGTGTCGAAGGCTTCCACATCCGGCAATGATATAGTAACAGAGACCAGATTTACCATCCTGGCCTTCAAAACATTTTTTATATATTTTTTATTTTTTAGGCAAGACAACCCTTGGTTGACCTCACAGATTGCAAGGACCTTGTCAGTTTACAATCTCTTATTTTTTAATTTAATTTTATTTTTTACACCTACAGCACCTGGTCTTCCTAGGCGGTCTCCCCTCCAAGTACTAACTAGGTCCGACCCTGCTTAGCTTCCGAGATCAGACAGGATTGGGCTTGTTCAGGGTAGCATGGCCCTGGACTCAAAACATTTTTTAAATAGAAAACATGAAACCAGAGTTTTAAGGTACTGGACAACTGGCAACCCAAACAGTAAACAATAACAGAAAGGAACAAATGAGTGAAGGGTACAACTGCCCAGCTTACATACCCCTCACGGGGGATACATTCCAAGACTCCACGGGATGCCTAAAACCATGAATAGTATCAAACCCTAGATCTATCATGTTTTTTCCTATACACACTTCCCTATGGTAAAATTTAGTTTCCAAATTAGGCACAATAAGAGATTAACAACGATAACTAACAAAAGAACAATTATAACAATATAATAAAAGTCATATAAATGTGGTTTCTCTCTCTCTCCAGTAATTTTTATATTTTTCAGTCCAATCCTATTCCTGAATCTGGCCTCATAAAATTGTTCAGAATCCCCAGCCACTGTTGAATAGAATCGGTAAAAGCAGACATCCTTGCTGTGTCCCAGTCTTAGGAGGCACGCACTCAGCCTTTTATCAGTACGGTGTTAGCTACAGGTTTTTCTTAGATGCCCTTTACCAGGTTGTGGAAATTCCCATCCAGTCCTAGTTTTCTGAGAATCTCTATCATGAATGACTGCCTCATTTTGGACTTAGAAGAACTCAGGTTAGATAGTGATATAAGCTGGGTCCTTAGTGATAAATACTCACCTGGACAGCTGGGCAGAAAGGGCAACCTCCAGACCAGAGCTTTCTAAAAGCCCCAGGACAGATTTCTCTAAGAAAATGAAATGACTAGATTACGCTATATCTGAATGTTCTGAAAGGATTCAGACAACTCGCAGAGTCTGCAGCTGAATCAGTAATAAGCACATAAATAGCTAATAGCAACTACAACAAAAATCCAAGACTGTTATTAACGCCAAGGAAAACAAAAAGTTGGGTAGGAAAGAAGTTATTATGATTTATTTCATTCAGCTATGAGCAGCATTTATACGGTTATAATAATGCAAATACTAAATTTTGAATCTAATCAAAATCATGATTTAAACATATAAGAATGGGGTATGAAAAAGGGCAAAGATTATAGCAGGAGGTGGGGAAGGTGTGCGGAAGGGGGAGGGCAGAGAGGAGGGAAAGATAAATCCTCATCTTCCAAGTGAAATAGACAATTCCAAAAAGTGATAAATCACGAAGTAGGAAGACATGCACGTTTTGTATTTCAAGGATAGGAAAGTAAATTCTAAAAAAATGAGCCAGAAGAGCTGACTGTGGTTGCTTCTGGGGATGGGAAAATGCATGGGTGGAGACAGGAGCGTTGATCTTTGTAAAACCTCACAGAACTATTTGATTCTACTGCTACATACAGATGTCTTTACTGAAATTTAATTAATATATCAGACAATCATCCTTTTAAAGCATATGATTCAGTGGTTTTTAGAATATTCACAAAACTGTGTAACTATCACAATATAATTGCAGAACATTTTTATCACCTCAAAAAGAAACCTCAGAACTTCATACCCATGAGTAGTCACTCTCCAATGACCCCCACCCGCAGCCTCTAAAAACTACTTAATATACTTTACACACACACACACACACACACACACACACACACACACACTTATATATAATGGATTTGACCATTCTGGACATCTCATATAAATGGAATCATATAATAGCCACATATAAACTTTATTTTCTTTTGAAAAACAAAAGCTTTATTTTATTTTTACTTTTTTTTACGGTGACATTGGTAAACAAAATCCATATATAAATTTTAATTTAAATTTCAGCCCAATAGAAGATGAATGAAAAGACTACAGACAAAAGGCTATTAGTAAGGACGGAACCCATTTGACCACAGAATAAAAATGGAAATACATATGGGTACTATAATTACAATGCAAAATCTAAGTAATATAAATTCAAATAAAGGTGGTTAGGGAAGAGAATGAGAAACCGTCAGATTGTGTAAGCATACTGATTTTCTTATGTTTTACAGCCACAGGGCAAAAGATATAATTTAAAACTGAAAAAATCAAGTAAAAGAGCTATAAGCAATACTCAAAGGTGTAAAAGTTAATCTAAAAAATAATAATCAACTAAAATCAGACAGTGATTGTAGAAAAAGAGATAGGAAGAAGAAATATACTAGATTTATCATGTGTCATTTTTATATGGATGAAGACTAAAAAATAAAAGAATGAAATATGGTATTGAAAGTTACAAAGGTAACCATTAAAACAAAAATATAGAAGAAATATAAATTAAAATAAGAACAGCAAAGAAAACACAGACCATATGATGAAAGAGAACAAAAAGAAGCAATAAAAACAGAAAGCATATAATGGTACAGCAAAACTAAGACCAAGCATATCTGTTATATCACTATGAAAATGCACTAAATCCATGCATTACGAAAAAGCCTGTTGGATCAGCTCACAAAACAAAACCCAACTACCCTATTTCATCAGTTTAAGAAGCATATTTTTTTACATTTTAGCTTCTACGATATTGAGACATGATTTATAATTGCCATCATTCGGACAAGGTCACGACGCAGCTGGGACTATCCACCTGTGTGAGAATTTGGTCTTAGCTCTTCACGCTGTCGTCTCTTTGATGCAGCACTGAACACTGCTGGAACTACAGGAAGAGAGTCACTGTCATCACCCTATGATGCAGTCTCGAAACACAAAGTTATTGTACATGCAGTCAGGCACCAAAAGAGAGCAACGGAACATACATTTGATATTAGAGAAGTAAATATTCATTGTTGAATGATAACAATAATCACGGGCTTTATTGGAAAGAGAAGGAAGATCTCCAAGCAGATGAAGTTGTGTCAGGTTCTATTATGCCAGCTAAAGGCAGAAGCTGCAAAATCACCAGGAAGAGATGAAATAAAGTTCAAGGCAATGAGGGGCTAGTGTGACAATTCTCTCACTATATAGGACTATCTAAAGGCACTAAAGGCACTAAGTGTAAGAACACTGTTATATAAACTTCCACTTATATATCTCTGTGTCTTGTCAAAATTATCCTTTAGAAAGCTTTATTGCTTATCAAACTTCTCTTGACAAAAGATAAACTGAGATCTTGGGTATATTTCACTCTATTCCAAATCTCACCACAATCATTTAACTATACCTCTTTAATATTCGGACACAAGGTTTTTAAAAAGTTTGGTAGGAAGAACATAAGAGTATGAAGAACTAAGAATTACTCAGTGCTCCCTCCTTATTTGTACTTACTACACATACCCCAGGGGGAAAAGAAACTCATTCTGCCGCATGGCTCAGCATGATTCATAAATTGCAGGCTAGCATTTTGAAATGTCATTTTTATTGATCTCCATTTGATGTTCCATTTGCCTTTCCTGGAGTAGACAAATTATGTTTACGGCATTTCCCTAATAGCAGACCTTGAAAATCTGAGTTTAAATGAGCTCTGAAAAATACATAACCAAATGAATTATCAACCAAACAAAACTATCTGGATGCACGTAAATTAATACTGATTTTATCATTAAAACATCTTCCTTAAGACTTCATAGTTCACAATAAAGGTGCCAATGTAGTACATAATAGAATAACACATTTCAGAGCGTAACAGGCAGCTAAAAACTATAAGGGAAGTCAAATCTCAGAAATGTAAATCTGTCAACTAAACACATATGAAATATAAAGCATGATTCAAAGAGTGAGATTAGAAAAATGAATATCAAATCCTATTCTGCAGAACCTAGAAGTCTGTGCAGCACTGTCTATTCTATAATAAAACTCAAGTAACAAAGGTCAATTTATCTTGCTAGCTTTATCATTCCTTTCTGATAATTTCAAAAACAAATTAGTCAGTGAAAAGCTATTGTTACTCCACAATAGCAGATGAAGTTTGCATCACAGAATAGGTATAATGTTTAAATACTTTTAACACTTCATATTAGTAATTATTTAATAACTTATAAATGAGATGTTAAATTAGAAAACACAATCACATCATCCTTAGATCCATTTACATAAAAGAATGAACTGGTAATTTTAAATTGAAGATACTAATAGAAAATACATAATTTCATAAGCCTTTGATTTTAAAAAGCCAAAACTTTAAATTTTTAAAGGAATGACTGATTTCAAACTTTTACTCCATAGAAAGCATGTAAGAAATCATAAGAGCATCAATTACAAAGTAAAGCAGTGAAATCAATGATATTATATTTCAAAAAACTAATACTTCCACTCATCCTCTAAAACCTCTTTAAATACCATGTCTTTACAATGTATTGAACAGCAAAGGCACAAGTTAGCTGTAACGCTTGTCCTTCCAAAGCACTCGGTCTTTTCTATGAGTACTGTCGACATTCTTCTTTGCCCTGTATAACCTTTGAATATATCTCAACTCCACTACTAGCATTTGAAGTTATTTTTCATCTCTCAACAAAGAAAGAATAAGTGATTGGATGGATGGATGGATGAATGGATCGATGGTGGCTTGGGCAACAAAATCCCAACATTAGGGATCACAGATGATTTAAGATGTTGAAAATTATTTTAAGACATGCTCTCAAGAATCAGCACTAGATAACAGATGAAATTATGACCCCTGCATCTTACTGAATATGTACTGTCTTTTTTTTTTAAATAATTCTAATTCTGCGAAGTAAATAACCTCTATAAGTAACCCAAGCTAACAACCTTTTAAAAATTCTTTAATACTTCACATTTTAGCCAGTGTTTTATATTGTAATTAGCATAAAATATGAATTTCAAAGGCTTTATTATCAAAAAACAGACTTTAGCAATATAAAAACAAGAACAGTGTTTAAGCTCCAGAATAAAATTTTATTATGCAAGGAAACAAGATCACCTAGATTTTCTCATAGAATTTAATTGAGTCACCAATGTCCTTATGTAATAATATGAAAAACATGCTTATCAGATAAGAGAAAGTGATAAAGCAGAGTACAAAACTACATACATATTATGACTACAACCCTGTAAAACAAACTTTGGCATAGGAAAAAACGGCATAGAGGAACTACTATAAAATGGCCAAGGTGATGGGTGCAAAGAGAAAAACCATGGGCAATATTTTCCTACCTTCTACTTTCTGTATTTTGACATTCTATCTCATTATGATATATCTATCAGTGGTCCCCAAACTTTTTAGCACCAGGTACTATGAGAATCTAATGCCTGATGATCTGAGGTAGAGCTGAGGTGGTGATGCTAATGCCAGGGAGCGGCTGCAAATGCAGATGAAGCTTCCCCTGGCTAGCTCGCCAGCCCCTCACCTCCTCCTGCTGTGCAACCCAGGTCCTAAAAGGCCACGGAACAGGACTGGTCCGTAGAGTTAAACAATATCTCATGTAAAACACCTAGCTTAGTGCCTAGCTCACAGTAGTGCTCAATTTACATTACTTCCCATTTTAATTTTTTTTTGTTGTTGAATGAATTCCCATAAACTGAGTAGATATCACAGATTAAGTACTTTGGTAAAGAGGCAATCAATTTATCTTAAGAAATGCCTCTATCAAAAGACTTTAAATTCTACTAAGAAACTCAGGAAGACATTTGTAATAGATCCCAGCAATCCTTTCCACTTAGCCTGGATAAGACCTCAGAATTCTTCTCAACACAGCAGCCCAGGCAGCCAGAAGGAGAAGCCATGAGAGAAGACTTATTTGTCATCAGCAACCCAGACCAGGAGATTCTTAAGGAGCTTCTCCCAGCACGCAGAGTACAATGCATATGACACAGGAGAGGGATGAATTCCTTTCACAGGTTTGCCAAAGAATGACATCTATGACTCAATTCCACTTCACCCAATAAAACATTTTAACAATGAAGATTTTAAAAAATAGATGTTTATAGCTTTCAAAAAATTTTTTTTGGTGCTTTCAATAGTTCAAAAGAAACATTAGAGTAAATCTTCATGACATTGGATTTGGCAATGGATTCTTAGCTAGAATACCAAAAGCACAAGCAACAAAAGAAAAATTTGATAAACTAAACTTTATCGAAGCTAAAAACTCTTGTGTATCAAAGGATATCGAGAAAGTGAAAAGATCATCTACAGAATGGAGGAAAAAAATTGCATATCATCTGACAAGGGTGGAATAGCCAGAACATATAAAGAACTCCTGCGATTCAACAAACCAAAATCCCTATTAAAAATGGACGAAGGCCTTGAATAGACATTTCTCCAAATAAGCTATACAATTAGCCAAAAAGCACATGAAAAGATGGTCAACACGATTAGTAATTAGGGAAATAAAAAATCAAAACCAAAATGACATACCACATCACAATTGCTAGGATGGCTATTTAAAAAAAAAAAAAAAAAAAAAACCAGAAAATAAGAAGTGTTGACAAGGATGTGGGGAAATTGGAATCCTCATACACTGCTGGTGGAACATAAAATGGTGTAGCCACTGTGGAAAACAGTTTGGCAGATCCTCCAAAAACTAAACATACCATTACCAGTAATTTCACTCCTATGTACATATACAAAAGAACTAAAAACAGGGACTCCAACAGATAATTATACATCTATGTATACTGTAGTATTATTCAATTGCCAAAAGGTGGAAACACTCAAGTGTCCACTGATGGATGAACAGATAAACAAAATGTGGTGCATACACACAATGGAATGTTATTCAGCCATAAAAAGGGTGAAATTCCAACACATGCTACAACACGGATAAGCTAGGACTAAAACAGTATGCTAGGTGAAATAAGTCATACATAAAAGGAACAATATGGATGATTCCACTAATCTGAGGTACCTAGAACAGTCAAATTCATAGAGACAAAAAGTAGATTAGAGATTACCAGGATTGGGGGGGAGGGGTGAAATGGGGAGTTATTACTTAATGGTGAGAGTTTCTGTTTGAGAGTTTCTGTTTCCAAAACTGAAAAGTTTTGGAAATAGCAGTGATGGTTGTACAATTTTGTGGATGTAATTAATGCCACCAAATTGGCAAATTTTATGTTCTATATATATTTACCACAATACAAAAAAATTAATTAAACTTAAAGGCACAGGGGAGAAAAACAACACCAGGATAATAAGTAAAAATGATACCACATCAGTACCTCTCCACACACTTTGTTCGAGACAGAGGCGGCTGACATCTTCGATTATGAGCTTCTCGAGCAGCAAGTCTAGCTCCTGATAACTGAAAAAGGATACAAAATCCATTTAATACACCATCAAACTTACTACCATTCTAGAAAAAAATGGTATCACATTCTGACATCAAGAAGCCAGAAATTCAAGCAACTCAAAATTGTAACCAAACATTCATTCTGGGGTGTGGGGGGGGGAGTCGACCAAAACATATTAAACTGGGAAAATTCTAGAGCAGTTTGAAGTGGTATTCAACACATTAAAACAATGAGAGAATAACTCACATTTTAAAAGGTATGCAAAAGAGCAGTATATAAAACTGTTTTCTAATAAACCTAACAAAGCTGAAAGATTTCCAGTCAAAACTTTCAGAAATTTTAATTGGAGCTGAGTCCAAGAAGATACTCAGCTCATAATTGGTTCTCTAAGTGTCTTCATCAGTCATCCAAAAGCTGTATACAGGGTGTTTAATGCAAATGTTCAAAGCAAGTGTTTCTCTAAAACACTTCCTGGAATGATCACAATCTAGACTCTTTAGGGAGAAATCTGTATTTGGAAACCTAGTACCAACACCTCAGAAAGTCTTAATGGCAACTACATCTTTGAGACAGTAGTTTAAGATATTAGTAATCAAAGTAAGTTCAGAGGAAGTATGAACTCCAGTCTCTAAAACCAAAAAGCAAGGTATCTTCATCTCTTAAGAGATTTATATCATACATTCTCAAAAAGTCACATACATCGAAAATAAAGAATACATATATCCAAAAAGTTAATATACCTTTTCATCTTCCCACTGAAAAAAACTGCAATCTTTTCTATCTCTACAGGCAGAGCAGGCATAAAACCTCCGTGTTTCTTCTTTTCCTTGGCTCACTTTTACAAACAGAAGAGTGGGTCCTAGTTCCAGAATAGGAAAAACCATGTCAAACAACAGTCATCTACATTAAATTCCTAGGTTTCACCGCCCTTAAATGAAACTTGTTTTAATTTTATGCATGGCTTTCCATAATTAAATCCACTACTTAATAATTTTTTCAAAGTCACATTCAGGAACTGACAACTTAAATAATTTTTGAAAACTGGTCTCTCCAGAAAATGCTATTGTCAGTCTAGTTGTTGTCTACATGGTGTATGACCTGGGTAAACCAAGGAGGCGGGGCGAGAGAACTTAGCACTTTGCCACCTCCATCGCTCAGTTATCGGTTCCATGAAAATAGCTTTTGGAGTTGGACACACCCCCTCTCCCCAAGTTAAGAGAAAAACTGGGTGTGGTTTCTAAGCAAGAATTCATTCTACAGTTCTCCTTAACTTTTTTTTATTGAAGATAGTAAATCAACAAACAAAATCCCCAAGTACTTAGCAATGAGAATTACTCGATAACATGCATCTCTTTTGCCTGGCCTCTGCCTCTTCCATAAAAAAAAAAAAAAAAGTTAACAGCCGTGGAGCCAAAACCACGACAGTGGGGACTTTCTATAACGGCTTCTTAAGTTGCAAAACACAACTTCCCGAGGAAGGGGCGTTTTCTAGGCATCACACACGGTCGGGGAGAGAGGCTGATAATAATCCGAGAGCCTAAAAGACCACGACACCTTAAGGCTAACTCACACCCCTAGGCGCCTGACAGCCAGGATGAGCCCAGACATAAACCCACCGTGAGGGCACAGCGGGGCGGGAGTGGCGGGGTCAGAATGAAGCACCACCTCCACCCCCGAGCTCCCCTGCTGACTCGTGCTCCCCTCGGCCTCTACGGCTCCTAGCCGATCCCTAAGGGCTGCCATCTTCCCGCCGCCGTCCCGAAAGCCTCAGTGCAACACAAGGAGCCTGAGAAAGAGCGCCGCCACGACCCGCAGAGACTCACAGCGCCCCCGCGCGCCTGGGATGAGCTACGGCCGCCTGGGCGGAGGCGGCGCTCTGCAACGCAGTGGCCGCCAGCTCTCAGTTGCACCTAAGCGATCCCTGTCACGGGAGAGAGCGACTGCCAGCAACTTGTTGGACCTGTGCAATAAGCGCACCTATTTTCTGCCTCACCCTTAGCTACGGTAAGTACCCTAGTATCGTAAGAATACAGCCAAGAGATGAGATTTGGAGCAAAGATTTGGTCAGGTTTAAATCCAAAAGGCAGCATCATCACCAACAGCAACTGAAGCGTCTGCTCTTTATGAAACCATCCTCTTTTCAAAATCAGAGGCACAGTGTCATCTTCTACTTTTTGGAGAATGTTTATAGTTGCACGTTATAGTTGCATATTCATTGACATTTATATATTGTAAAGAAAAAAAAAATTGTCCCTATCTGCATGTGACATAACTGTCTACATGGAAAATCCCAAGAAATCTACAAAAATAACTCTGGTTTAAACTGAGTCCAGCAAGGTTGCAGGATACCAAATAAACATACAAAAATCTACTGTGCTTCTTATATATTAGCAATGATCATATGAACAAATTAAAAATAGAATACCACTTGCAACTGCTCAAAAAAATGAAATACTTAGGTGTAAATTAACAAAACATATACAGGAAGTGTATGAAAACCACAAAATACTGATAAAAAAATCATAAAAGATTTAAATAAATGTAGAGTCATGCTGTGTTCATGGATTAAATGACTTATGATAGTAAAGATGTCAGTTTTCCCTAAGTTTAGGGATAATATAGGTTTAGTTCAATTTTTATTAAAATCCCAGTCAGATTTTTGTAGATATAGACAAAATTATTTTAAAATCTATATGGAAAGTCAGGGGAACTAGGAGAGCTAAAAACAATTTGGAAAAAATAACAAAATGGGAAGAATCATTTCAACTTCAAGACATTATACAGCTGCAGTAAACATATGTACAGTTGTAGATGAAATAGTCAAATAGCTCCTAATAGTATCTAAAGAACGGATAATACTCATACATATTTAAACTCACACATTTAATACTATAGTGTATTAATTTAGAAATATTGCTCTTTTCCATGAACATTTCATGCAATGATTTCACTCAAATCCTTCACCTGCACCTGTAGCATCTGGTCTTTGACATAATGATTCCCCTTTCCAAGTTGTCCAACACAAGTTATTGGCACTTCTACATCTTTAGGATAGGGCACTTACTGGCCCCATGTCTAATGATACTTGTGGAAATTTTATCTCAAGACCTAACTACTGGTTCTCATTAACAAATCTATTTTAAAATGTTTAAACAATAAATATAACTTTGTGAGCTTTAAAAGACTTATTTACAAAGCTTGAAATTAAATTCATAAATTCATAAAGTCATACCACCATAGTTACTGAATCTACATTTTCTTATTCTCTCTTAATTAATTCTGATTCTGTGACACAAGTTTATAGAGCTTGCAGCTCAAACCAATATGGATTTGTAGCCTTTACAGGTAAGCTTCCCCAAACAGAAAAAGTACAACCAGGGTTGTCTAAATAAGGTAAATGAAAGAGCACCCCTTAGTGTGAGAGACTTGGAAGGTTTCAAAAATAAGGCAGTTCTCTCTTTCCTGGGAGATAATTGGAGGAGAAAATAAAATTTCACCTTATATTCATACATATATAGTAAATAGTGTATGTTAAATATTTACTAAAGAGATCCTGAATATGAACAATAAGTTATACATGTTTCATTTTATCTAATAATATGTTTAATTTGTACAGTAAAATTCTCAAGCAGTGAAAAGCTGAGAGGCATAGCAGAATTCTCCAAGGAAACAAGTGGCAGGGCTGGAGGTAGGCCCCTTGATGCCTGAGCACCAGGGTAGACCCCAGTTATACTCACCCTCTCCCAAAGCACGACCCTTAATGCCCCTAAGACAGGCTCTAATTTAGCAAATGCCCCACCAGCGGATGTGGACAAACTGTGGTGAGCTTCCCATATGGACCAGGATGTCTCACTCCTTAACTTTGTTAATAGGTTAAAAGCCCACCACTCTCCAAACAGGTTGAAGGCAGAGGAGCATTTTATAGTAGATGCCTGACTGACTTCTGTCTTCTGTTACAGAATTCAGACTTCCTTGGGGAAGCCAACCCTTGTTAATTTTAGCCCATGTAGTTTGAGAGGTACAAAAAGCCATAAGGACTGGCTTGGATTTGGGCAGGTGATTTTGGGAATGGCTGAAAGGATGTTGTAATAGTTAGATTTTGTCATCTCAGTGGCCTTCATAATATTGTCATGTATCTGAAGGGTTCTGTTCTCCAGTCTTTTCAGGGCTAGGTTGTGCATCTATCCGGTAGTGGGCAGGTCCAGGTTCACCTTGGCTGGGGTGACTAAGCTGTGCCCCATGTGTCTCTCCTCCTCCTTGCAATGGACTGAATGTTTATGTCCCACCACCTCCCATGTTGAAATCCCTAACCCCCAGCATAGTTTTAGTAAGTAGAGCCTTGGTAGGTGATTAGATCATGAAGGCAGAGCCCTCATGAATAGGATTAGCGACCTTATAAGGGGCCCCAGAAAGCTCCCTAGTCCATTCTGCCATGTGAGGATACAAGTAGGAGTCTTTGATCCAGAGAGAGCCTTCACCCAACCTTGCTGGCACCTTGATCTTGGACTTCCAGCCTCCAAAGCTGTTGTTTTTTAGCTACCTCATCTGTGACATTTTGTTAAAGCATCTCTAATGAACTAACACACTTCTGGGACCAGGGACCAGCTGGGCACGTCTCTCGTTGCAGAAACACAAGAGACCTAGGAGAAACAGGCAAACTTCTGGAGGCCTAGGCTTGGAGCTGCCACTGTCATTTCCTCCTCATTCTTTTGGCTCAAGCAAGTCACATGGCCAACCACTGTAAAGTTACAGGGCAAACGGCACGGGTCAAAAAGGGGCGAAAAATTGGGGCCAATGACACAATCTATCACAGAAGCACTCTTCACTGGGATAACCAAGTGGCTGGTAGCAGTATCTCCCAAAAGTTAAGGAGCACCTGCCTTAGCAAGAAGTCAAGAAGGAGAAAGCAGAACTAGGAGATAGGCATGTGTGATGAGCCCATGTGAGCACCTAGATCCAGCCATGCCTGCTGTTTTCGGTCATAAAAGGCATAAATTCCTTTATCTCCTTAAGCCTATTTGAGATGGGGTTAGTTTTATCAATTACAACCAGGGATGCTGACTGGGTATGCTCTATGGCTGCAGCCATATATTGGATGGATGAATACATGTTTTGAAGCCCTTTTCCAGGCAAGACCAGCTAAACCTTCTCTCCAATCTCCCTGCCACAATACCTGTCAATCCTACTATCCTATTCTCCTGACTATCCTACTCTCCATCTTTTTCCTCTACTTTGGGTTCTCCTGCTGAAGCCCTTCAAATTAGGCTAACAAAAGACAGATAAACAAGAGGGGGGAAAAAATGGAAGTTTACTAACCGTGCATCAATGGGGTGATTAGAATGAGAGCTTATACAGAAGTCTTAACAACAAAAACCAATAAATTTTTAGAGGCACGATAAGACGAAGGAGGACTTTGAACTTCTAGGGGTGGCAAATTGTGAAAAGGCAAATATATAGGAAAACTTACGGTAGATAAAGGTTAATTTTAGCAAGGTTTGTTAGGTGGATGCCTCTGGTGTCCTTTCTGGACTGATGAGGGTCTAGAATTGACTCCACTGATTAATTTCTGTCCTTCCTAGTAGAGAGGGGTAGGGCAGACCTCTTTACAAATTATGTCCTGCTTAATTTAGGCAAATAGGGGGAGGGCAGAGAGCATTCCTTGTATGTGCTTATTCTGAATTGCCTTCACCTCGAAATAATCCTTATGCGTATTAAGGAGTGGCATATTCTGCTACCCCTCCATCCCTTCATTTCAGAGTCTGAGGCTTTTTCTATAGATTACACCAAATTCTGTGTCAGCGATGACTACTTGTCCTCTCTGAGAAATGGACTTTTGGAATTTAAAGGTGATGTTTGTCCTCAAAATAAATTAGGGTGGATGCTCTCTAGTAAATGGGCAGCATTTTAGCTAGAGATTCAGAGAATTATGCATTTGCAACTCCTCACCCATAGCACGGATAGCAGGTGTAGCTAGATGTTAAATTGCTTAGAAACTCTGAGAGGGCAGGGGCGACCTTGCTATAAACCAGCACCTTGGTTTAAATGCAATACCTGATTACCTTTAAGTACCTCAATTTAAAACAAACACTTGAAGGGTTGAATAGCTTTCTGGATTGTTCCCAAAACCACACTGAGATAAAAGGCGGTTTTATTCATCCTGACAGGCATTCAGGCATTCAGGCATCAGCGTCACCGAAGCTGGTTAAACCAGTTGGGTGGCTGGGGATCAGCCCCAGATGTGTATACAACTTTAACTTGGGAAAGGTGAGGCTACCTGATTTTTCCACTGTTTCCTGGGGCCTCAAAGGTTTCTGAAGCCTTAAGTGTCAGGTGGGAATAGGGTAACCAGAGCTGAGATGCAGCCATGGTTCCTGGAGTCGAAGGAAAAATAAACACATCCCTTTGCTTACAGAGTAGATTAGCCGCTTCGTTTTTATATCACATTCTTTCAGTTTCCAGATCTTAAAAAACCCACAAGGTGACATACAGAGGCACCAGTCACCAACTGCCAGGTTAGCATTACATGGGGTGGAATCAAGTGTCAGGATTCTGAACAAAAACCTTTTGAAATGTCAGTTAGTTTCTCAGGGAGTCAGGTTTGGATAAATCTCTTACTATTATCCAGTGACTTGAGGTGCCTTTTCCTCTCAACCCCAAATTGACCCTTGTCACAAAACAAAAAACTTTTAACATAGGCTTTTGGGCTTTTGGTTCCAAACCTGTCCCCATGCTCCAGGAAAGACGACAACAAATCCAGAAATCTGCGTGTGCACATACTCCCTTTACACAAGAATCCAAACCCAGGACCCCAGATGTAGGCCTTGTTTCATCATTTAAAACCAAAAATCCAAATGTGCCATTAATACACACAGACGGCTTCTTAGGTGGAAACCGAATCTGTAATTAACAGAATTTGAACTGCATTCCTCACAAAATATACCTTATTTCATCCTTGTTACAACCTTAAGTTACCATTAGCTCGTGGAGAGAAAGCTGGTCTGGGAAATTGCAAGCTCTGCATAAGGACACAGAGCTAATAAAGGGGCAGAGCCAGGACCTAAATACAGCTCTGTTCCAATCTCAAACTCTTAGTCAGAAGAGAATTGTGGCAGACTTTCTATTCATTGAAGATAAGCAATTTTAGAACATAAGTGTACAGTATTCTAAAATGACAACAGTTACATCTATGACATTAGAATAGAAACTTTAAAGCGTAAGGATTTATTTTTCTCAAAGAACTCTACATAGATTCTGAAGCAGGCTCAAACTTATGAATAAAATGATGCTGATTAATCATGTAATTTGCTTAGATAAATGCATTTTTGTTATATACTTAACACTATTTGATCCATGGGCCAAGAGGCTGAATGAAAGCCATACCCTTCACAATCCATGAGATATCTAGACATTGAAATATGCTTCTATTAGTAATAAGAAAAATGTTGAGAGCTCAAGTCAAAGGCAGTCAAGCATTTAGTTCACAAAGCATTTATTTTCCATCCCTTGTAGGAGAGGAATTTACAACCTAAGAGGCAATGGTAGAAATGTTCAGGTGTAGGATACACAATCAAAGATCAGGAAGGACAATATTCCTCAGAAAATATTTGATTTTAGACCTGTTACCATTTTCAGGTTTTCCTTCTCCCTTTGAGCAATATTTGAAGAGTAAATCCAAGAGCTGAAATTGTATCTTATTGATTTCTGTATTCCTACTACCTTCTGGTGAATCTGTTGCAGTCAGCGAGTGATTTATATCTATCAGACAAACTGTTATCCACTCAGGAGTTGGGATTTTATAAAGGAAATGAGAAAGGATGGAAGCAAATTCATGTTATCTGCCATGACTGAGAAGTGAGTGGTTCTGGTTGACAAATACACAGAACAGAACCAAGAATCCAGCAGTAAGCAACACATTTACCCTGGTAATCAAAATAATTATTACAAATCTAGGCTGAAAAGTTACTACAAGTTATTAAGAAGATAGACTCTCAGACCTCGATTCAGAAAATACAAGTAGGTGCTTCTGTTATCTGTCTTCCATCAGGAAAATGACTAAGAAGGTGGCTGGGACTGCACCAATGGTTAAGGTAGAGGCCGATCTAGGTCACATTAGAGAGACTAAATGCATACACAGGTACTTGTTTTGTACTTTGGGTGGTGTTATGGACTGAAATGGGTCCTCCGCTAAATTTGTATGTTGAAGGCCTAACCCCCAATGTGACTATATTTGGAGACAGGGACTTTAAAGAATCAGGTTAAATGAGGTCATATGGGTGGGCCCTAATCCTATAGGATTGGTGTCCTTATAAGAAGAGACACCAGGGATGTCAGTGCACAGAGAAAAGGCCATGTGAGAACACAGTGAGGAAGCGGCTTTCTGTAAACTAAAATTGCAGGTCTTATCAGAAACCAACCCTGGCCCCTTGACCTTGGACTCTCAAATTTCCAGAATGTGATAAAATAAATTTCTGTTGTTTATGCCACTCAGCCTGTGGTATTTTATGGCAGCCTTGGCAAATTAACAAAGGTGACAAACAAAGCATTCATGTAAAATGTGCTCCCCTATAAAAGCTTACTTAAAAATAATTGAAAATAATAATAATGGAAAACATGGAAGATAACAGAGATTATAATAAACACTCACAAATGTGGGCATCTCATCATATTGACTGCAGCTTTTTCTCAATTCTTTTACAGTTTGGTGCAAAGATCCTGCACATCCTTAGTTGAACTTATTCCCAGGAATCTCATGTTTTGCTGCTGTGTAATTGGTATCATTCCTAACTATTTTCTAACTAATGTTCCTGGTATAGAAACCTCACAAAATTCACTTGTTAATTCTAATAGTTATCGGTGGATTCTTTTGAATTTTCTACATGCACAATTATGTCATCTGTAAATAATTGCTTTCTTACTATCCAATCCTCATACCTTTTACCACTCTCCTGCCTCTACTGCACTGATGAGGCCCTATAATACGATACGGAGTAAGACCAGTGAAAGCAGGCATCCTTGTCATGTACTCACCTCAGAGCAATGTGTGCAACGCAGAATAATGGCCTCCAGAGATGTCCATGTCCTCATCTCCAGAACTTACGAATATGTTACATGGCAAAAGGGAAGTAAAGTTGCAGATGGAATTAAGGTTGCATATCAGCAAGGCTTTAACAGAGGAAGATTATCCCAGATTACCTGGGTGGGCCCAGTGTAATCACCAGGGCCCTTAAAAGTGGAATAAGGGGCAGAAGAGTCATGTCAGAGTGACTTAAAGAAAAAAGGATTCCACCCCCTGCAGCTGGCTCTGAAGGTGGAGAAAGAGGGCTACAAGCCGAGGAATGTGGGAGGCCTCTAGAAACTGGAAAGGGTAAGGAAACAAGATTCTCTCCTAGAGATTCCAGAAAGGAACGCAGCCCTATGCACGCCTTGATTTCAGCCCAACGAGACCTGCTTCAGATGTCTAACCTGTAGAACTGTTAAGATAACCAAACTGTGTTGTGTTAAGCCAGTCAAGTTTGTGGTAATTTATTACAGCAGCAATAGAAAACTAATGCAGAAAGCTTTAGATTTTCCAACACTATCGTGTTTGCTGTAGGGTTTTTGTGGATATGTTGTCTATTTGCTCGTGTTGCTTCTAGTTTATTTCTGAAACATTTTAAACTCGGTATTGCCTGAGCTTTGTCAGCTCTTTTTATTTCCTCCTGTTGCTTACGCATCTCATTTCCAAACTTTTCCAATTTTGACGTTGTTGTTCTTTCTTAGCTTCTCTGATTTCTTAAATTCCTCCAGCATTTTGCAATATATGACTCTTTTCCTCTGCTTTGTAAATGTTTCTGGAATACCTTCATTTTCTGTTGGCACATTAAACAGATTTTCCTAGAGCATATAAGATGTGGTTCTAGGGTTCTTTCTTCTGTAGTTACTAAACAGTTTTACGTAATATGGATTTCTGTGTACGTCTGAAGTACTTTCTGACTTCTGTCTCATTTGGTCCCCTCTTCTATTGGTGTCTTAACCTTCTCTCCTTTACCTGCCATACCTTCTCTTGTCAATGCATGTTCTTTCTATACCCAGTAGTTTGGCTCAGTGCCGGCCTGTGTGCTCTCACTGGCTACTTCTGAAAACCTGGAAGACCAGGCTGCCCTCGCACCCTCATACCTTTCTGCAGGCTCCTTTTACTAGGTGCCAAGTAACTGCTGGAGAGCCCTCTCCCAATTTTGATTGTGGATTTTGGATCCACGAGCTGAGCCTGCCATCACTACTGCAGACTCCTTCTTTGGGGTTGAGTACATGTTGGCAAATTCTGAGTTCTCTGGCACTTAAGGGGGACCATTACAAAGTCCCCTTATCTTTTCTCTGCTTGCTCCTTCAAACTATTGTTCCCATGTGATCATGTTGCTATTGACGGTTTTAGCCCAAACTGCTCAGATTCTTGATTCACAGGGATAGTCTATCACCTAATTTAGTGAAGATGGTGGCACTGTATTTTTCTTTTGCTATAGCATAGGTCCATGGAGTTTGGGGGAAATTAAAAAACTACTCACTGCTGCTGCCACTGTGCCTCCCATAATTGATTTTTTGTTTTAAAATGATTTGTATCTTTCTATTTACATTATAATGCCCAGGATAGGGCAGACTGTACTTTAATAACAAATAACTAAACACAAACATTAATTTCTTGTTCATGTAATAGTCCAATAGTCAGCAGGATCTCCTGGTAGCTTTCCAAGCAGTGACTCACATGTCCTGGCTGCTTCCATTTGCAAACTGTTTGTAGCCAAATAGGAAGACAGGAGAGTGTACAATCATGATCACTTATTATGATGGCCGTGAGTTTTACTGCTAGGTCTCGAAGTCACATATATCACTTGCCCCCACATCTCACTGGCCAGAACTCAGTTACAGGCCTCAAACTATAAGGGAGGCTTGGAAACAAAGCAAACTGAGACTCTTTGTCACAACTTTGTACAGTTGCCCAAGCAACTTTGGGAAAGAAGGTAGACTATAAAACACAAGATGGTGCCTGTCTCTTCATATATCTATAAAGGAATTAAGGATGTAATCTGATCAAAGAACATGTCACCATAATTTTTAAATATAGTTTTAATACCATTAATACAGTATTTTAAATTTTAAAAAAATTATCAATCAAATTGTTTTCAAGTCTGCAAAAAAACCAGGTTTCCACAGTCTTCAATTGCTGACGAACTTGGGGGAGAGTAATGCAGCATATAATTATATATAATAAATGTCTCCATTCATAAAGGTTCCAGTTAAATATATCTTTTGGAATTATAAAGAATTCAACTACACCATTAATATAAGAAGTAAGAAAATGGTGGTTTGGCATCATTCATAAACATAAATGTGTTCACAAACATTCTAAATATTCAATATACATACGTCAGGAGAAATCCAGCCTTAAGACAATGATTTTTATTACCTTTAGTCTACCATGTTTGACACTATAAAAATACTCATTGAAAAAATTAACACAATATTTAAATAAGTAGTAAATTCATGAACATTTACAAAATATAACCAATGTGCTCTGACTTGTAATCACATCTTAAATATGTCAACTTTACTTTTCTGGCCTGGTTAGGCCATTTAAAAATATGTCCACACTATTTTAATTTTAGGATATAAAGCAGTAGCAATTTACTAAGTTTTCCATTATAAAAACTAATATAGCAATTCTCAAAATACTGAAATAAAACCTGTTCTATGAAAGCAGTACCCACCTCTTAATGACTTAGTTCTTTTAGAATAACACATTTTCAAAGGCACATTTCAATTCCTAGTATTTATCTAAAGATAGTAGCTTGAGTTTTGAATTTCCAGTTTTCCATCATCTCCACACTAAGATGACGGAGGGTCAGGGGAGGCAGGGGGACCCAGGCTTCCAAGGACGTCCACCTGGACAGCGGTGTTCTCACTTGTCACAGCCATCAAGACCAAGAGGAAGATGTGATGGGAGGGGGAACGGCAGACCTGTCTCACATCCTAACGTGACCTTTAGGAAATACTTTTTACACAGAAATACTTAATTAAAAAAAAAAAAAATCACAAGACAAAAACTGAAAAAAATAGGCCAGACCACAAACTGCCCAGTTTAGTTCAAATGGGGATGTTATTTGCCAGAGCCTGAAGAATGAGAATAAACTTCTGCTTTCTTGGAATGGCATCTGCAGATTGGGTTCACCATAATTTAAATCACTTTGCGAGTTAAAAGTGCTACAAATTCTCAGGATGTCAGCCATACTGATGTTCAAAATCAAATATAAATGATTTTATGGTTATCTCTGTCATGTCCCCTTTAACTAGGGCTGATATTCTAAAGCTGACTGTAATTATAATAACATTGATAATTTCAAGTACCCTAAAATACTCCTATTATTTTTAAGAGTTTATGTCCTAGGATCCCAAAATGCAATCCAATCTGATATTGGGGCATGCTTTACTTTTCAGTGAAGTTTAATACTAATTGAAGTAATAAATTGAACAAGATTAGTACTCCAGAATATTGATTAAGTAATTGATCCCATGCAAGAAACAAAAGGAAATTTTTAATGCTGTTTTGGAATTTCATAATACTGAGGAGCTTCCTTAATTTTATATAATTCTCTTCAAGTCTCAGTTGAGTGTTACCATTTTTTTAAAAAGGAAATAACTTTAGATTTTTTGTCTTACTATAACAAAATAACTGATCAAAAATATTCTGAAGTACAAAAAAGAAATGGTCATCTGTTACTTAATCCAGATACAATTTTCTAGTCCTGAACAATGGTCACTTTAGGGGCACTTATTCAAGTTGTAAAATAGCAGCTTTTTAAAAATTAAGGCAACACTACTTTATTCTTACCTGTTTTTCTGTTTAACTACTCTGTTAGAGTTCATAAGAGCAGTCTCACCCTCAAAGGCCTTTTATAATGTTAGAAGAGTTAAAGTGAACATTTTTCTTAACGTTTAAAAAAGTATGTAAAAAGTTATTGTATTCAAAGTCAACAAATACCTTATTTTTCTATTTGGAATTCTAAAGTTATTACAGTCATTTCAGAATGTGTAAACCATGAAATTACCTTTTAAACTAACATCAACAAGATAAAATACAATTTTTCTACAAAAATACAATATAAGAGATACACTTCTTCCCTGAAATAGAAATTTAATATTTGGACAAAAAAACTGTAAACTTTTGATTATATTCAAAACAAAACCTTTTAAAGACTTATATTATTTGAGGTTTTGGCAACTGGAGATCAACAGAAGATTTAAATTATCGTAATGTAATGCAAATAAATTTTACATTTTAACCACACAATAATGCCACTTTGTTTCTCTTACTCTTACATCTGCTACCAGGAGGAAAAAAATGGCTTCCTGCAATGGACAGTCTGGGTGAAAGAATTGTTGAGGTGGACAATCCGACCTTGAGTTCTACCTCGACTTTGTTCCACAATCACACAAGGCATCTGTACCAGCTGGACAGGACTCTTCCCATCTTTCAAAGCCTGAGTAAGGTTTAAGACCTGTGAAGAGATATTTTCACCAAGTCAGAAAAAGATAGAAACTTTCAGATCACTGACATTACCTATGATTAGTTTTTATTTCATCTGTTTATACCCAATAGAGACTGCAATGAGGAATAACTGCTCTAAATATATATCATATGGATGTATTTTATACAAATGCACAAAATTAAATAACTTTGCCAATTGGCAACTTTAAAATATTCTAGAATGTACCTGTGTCCAGGAGAAGTGAAATCAGAGACTGAATAAAGTGAATGGTTCCATATACTCCACTTGACATAGAACCTAAACAAATACTGGTCTAAGTAGTCTGGTTTTAACTAATTAATTACTTGCCTTATCTACTCGTCCAACTAATAAATTTATTACAAGCCAACTACATGCTGGGCTCTGTTCTAAGTGCTGGGGATACAACACCAAAGAAACAAACCAAATTCCTGCCTTCATGGAGCTTCTGTTTTAGCAGGAGGAGGAGTCAATACACATCATGAATACGTAAATTATATCACATGTCAGTAGGTAAAGGTGGCATGAAAAAGCATGACACAGAGCCAGTGGGCCAGTGAGTTACAGAATTTGGGAAGGTAGCCATTTAAAATAAAGTTTTTTTTCAGACTCACAGATACAGAGAACTGATGATTGCCAGATTGCTGGGGGGCGGGGGTGGGGGGATGCTGTGGGGACTGGGTGAAAAAGGCGAAGGGATTAAGAAGTATAAATTGGTAGTTACGAAACAGTCACAGGGATGTGAACTACAGCATAAGGAAAGTAGTCAAAATATTGTAATAGCTATGTATAGTGCCAGGTGGTATAAAACTTATTGGGGGGATCACTTCATAAATTATATATATATATGTCTAACCATTATGCTATACACTTGAAACTAATATAAAATAATATTAAATATCAGCTCTAATTGAAAAATAAAAAAATTTAAAATAGAGCTTACTCTTAAATAGAAAACATAAAACTAGAAAAAGTAAAATATATTACATTCCAGGTTAACACATATCCTTCAAATTGCTACTTGAGTACATAAATAAGGTTGTGAAATTCAATACATAGCTTACAGCCTATTCCACTCCATTTAGATAAAAAAAATATTCCCTTTATTGTGTATTTTAGAAATAAGGGTGTCTCCTTTAGGTATTTGGAAATATCTAATATACGGGTGATATGCATTTCCTGGTTCTTGTAAAGACTATTTAATAGCAATAAGCATAAAAGTTTCAACCAAAGCCATCATTATAAATAAACATCATAATACTTTAAATGGTATAAACTAGATGGTTTAGATCCTAGAAGATTTAAAGTATTTAACACATCAGGGAATTATTTCTAGCAACAGTAGTTACTCATTGCATTTATGTTTTAGAATCCTTTTTAAGTTTTTTCCTTAAAATCTTCTAGCGTGGCTATATTTGAATAACAAGACAAGAACCTATGAAACTAACATATATAAGCATTGTTCTTAACCAAAATTAAATGTGGGCACTGGCATGGCTAAGGGATGAAATGTTCTGCTTAGTTTCCTCCACTAGTTTTAAAAATTCTGTTTTAAAAATGTTAGTCTACACACACTAATTTAAGTAACATGTAATATTTTCATGACTCTAAAAACAATACACAATTGTTGTACAGATTCTGGAAAACACAATGGTATGAAGAAAATGAAAGTCATTCTACAAGATTAACAATTTTCAAATATATGCTAATAGCAAAAATTATTCAATCCTAAGACAATCCTAACTATTGATATTTCTTAGGGAGTTAAGAAGACACTTGATTAATATTATTATTTTTTTTGACGCTTGATTATCTTGCATTTATTTGCTAAGGAAATATTTCCCAACACACCGTGTTAGGGAGAAGACTCCTTCCTCCTTAAAAAAACATGCGAGCCCTAAAAGTACTCACATTCTAGAAACAACAGCCATATGAACAAATAATAGCAATATTGTGATAAGCGCTTTAACAACAGTGAACCTATGCTTTGACTTTAAAATCTGTTCCCTCCCCTACATACCATCATTTTTTCATTTCTCAAAAATAAACAAATTTATTATTGTTTTTTTCCCCATGAGAACTGAGCAGAACCCAGCAGAGTTACAGCCAACCTGCAGCACTCATGTGTTATTGTATGTTTAAATCAGAGAAGATTTTTAGAAAGAGTAAACATTGCAGGCAAGGAGAAACACTTTAGAATTTTCCATCTATGCCACATTTGATAACTTGGCAGGGATCTAAGAGTTATCTCAGGGGCAGATGGTAGAAATTCCCAGATTTCTTTCCTTTAGTTCACTGGTCCTCAAATTTTAGTGGGCATAAGTTTTACTATTTGATCTCCATAAAGCCACATATATTCTACTTTATGATTAATTTAACCTAGTCTTTACTAATGTGACCAATATGCTGATTTTAATATCAAATTTCTGAGTAAAATGTGACACCAGGAAAACCCCAGAGTGCTGTAGGAATCAGCTCCCTGGGTGGCAAGGAGGGGCCTGGGAAGTCAGAGCTGGAGCTGGAAGGAAACCTTTTCTCCAGAGGAAGAGGAAGAGGCACCAGGGAGAGAGCAGCACAGTACGTCCAAGGGCACCACCCGGAAATGAAAATGGGAATGAAGAGCACTTAAGAGTGCCCAGGCTTAGGGGAAGCTGCAAATGACAAGAGATAAAGGCAGGTGGGCTGCCTGGAGGCAGGCTAAGAAGGGTTTTGTTGACTGTGCTCAAAGTCAGGACTTAAGCTTGTGCCCAATGTTGAATCATAGGAGTGTTGTTATGACTGGATTTTTGCTTTGAGCGATTGTTCTTGTCTGAGTGGAAGAGAGACGGGAAATGAGGTAAGGGCACCACTTAGAAGATCATTAAATCCAGAGAAGAGAAGATAAAGGCTCAGGCAGAAGCAATGCCTAACTGTTGCAGATGTGCCGGGCTAAGACAGACCCCCTTGTTTTACAGATGTTACTTAATGCCTTTGAGTCAAGTTTCTTCCATAAAAAATGCAGACAACTATGGAGAGCTATTATGAGGATAAAGGATAACCAACATAAAAATATCTAGTGAAGGGTCAAGTACTCAGAAAGTACAAAAGTGTTGGGTTCATTTTCTTTAACAATTGTTACAGAATCTACTAATGAGATTTTGGCTTACAAATCACTGAATTCACTGTGTATTCATAAAGCAGTTTTATTTATTATTTCTGCCATTTTTTTCAGATCATGTAAAATATATATTTCACATTGCCCATAAATATTTTCTGAGGTCTAGTGTGTTCCAAATAGGCACAGGGAGAAAGGGAAATAAATGATCTTATTGAACCTCAGCATGACCTACTGCTATTTGATGTAAAATTCAAAACATGGTTTATCTTTAACTTTCATAAACATTACTAGTCCTGATTTTAAAAGAAATGCCTTTATCCTAGTTCCTCGTTCCATTCCACACCTTTACATGAAGAATTAGAGCACGTCACTGATTATGTGTGTAAAACTAAAGACTTACTATAAACTAGGACAAAAGACTGTTGTGCAAAGCACAAACCATGAAGTTCATTGGCAAAACTGTAGTGGAGAGGGTTCAAGGGATAAGTATAAATGATGGAATAGAAAACAGTAGTATTTTGCCTCAATGAAGGAACTAACTGAAATAATTATTTTGTTGTTTGAAACACAGGTGACTGTTATTTGTTTTTGTTTATTAAGCCTCTGTTTCATAAGCACTAAATATAAAACACTACCTCATTTTTCACACAAGATTTTTTTAAAAAACAATTAAAACTAGGGACCCACATAATCATGTACATGGTCAGAGTACCTTATTCTTTCTGGCTATCAAAAAGGTCAAAATCAAATTTAAAAAATAATCAAATCAAATCACATAAAAAAGGTATCATTTTATTTTTTTCTTTCCCCAGATCTTGAGCCTGTTATTTTTCTATGTGATTACACACATTTGTATAATATTTTAATTCCTTTGTGAATGAGATGGGATATGAATAAACAAACTTGAAATAGCAGACAGACACTAGTATATCTTTGTAACAGACCTCAGTACTGGAATGTCTCCGTATCTTTTCAGATAAACATTTTTTAATTTAAATTTCAATCCCTCATGTACTAACTAAAGCTTACAAAATTATTCACAGCTTTTCTTTTAAAAAAATATTCCTAAAGATATATATTTAGGTATAAGAGAATTTCAGAAGATGGAGCATATTGATAAGTTAATTCCTTTCAAGCAAAAAGGTCAAATTAGGGCATAATTATCTATGCCTGAAACTTTGGCTCAGTATAGTTTGGGATGGTAATACTCTGCAACATAATTACCATCACTGATCATCTAAGCTCTTCATTCATGCCTGAATTACGGAAAATATATCCCCAAGGGGCTCTAGACTCCAGATCCCCTGAGTGAACCTGCACCCACTGTCCAGACCAACTCGTGGTGATTCTTACTCTGTTGGGATAGGGATCCCTTTTGCTGAAATATAAATCCTACCACTTCCTCCCATGCCCAAAAGACACATATAAACAGGATTTAGTGCACAATTTCAGGGAGTTCATAGAAGAAAGCTACAATAAGATAGCCACTCCAAAAATAACAATCTCATCATAACACTTTTTAATGCTAAGTCTCTAACTGTTCCAATCCCTTCCATGGGGAATCTATACTTTCTGGCACTTAAAGCCCTATGCTACTGCTCCAGCCAGTTCACTTGCTATTTAAAACTTATGACTCCAGCAAAGCACTGTATAAATGCAACAGAGCACAGAGATGTACTTGCTCAGGGGTCCCTAACCCCCCGGCCATGGACTGGGACCAGTCCAGTCAGCGGCCTGTTGGAACCAGGACTCACAGCAGGAGGTGAGCGGTGGGCGAAAGAGCAAAGCTTCATCTTATTTGCAGCCACGCCCCAGCTCCACCTTAGATCATAGAGCATAGATTCTCATAGGAGCACCAATCCCTGGTGCCAAAAAGGTTGGGGACCACTGCAAATAACTGCCCTCCTTCCCTGAGCCCTGGCATCCCCATCAGAGTAAGAGCTCCATGAGAAAAGGAGCTGGGTTTTGCTCACTGCTTTACCTTCATGACTAGAACAATTTCTGGCACTAGTTCTGACAATAAACATTTGGTGAATAAATGATTATCTAATTTAATTATATTTCTTTGTTAAAGTTACGAAATATAACAGTGCAAAAACTAGACTCGCCTTCTTTGCCACAGGTAGGCAGCAAACAGCTACTTTAAACTGAATGTATATTTTAGGAAGAAAAAGTTAATTAGTAAGTCACTAAAAGACAATGTTTATAGTATAATTTATTTTTGTTTCAAGTCTTCCTTTTGGAATCTAAATAATATTAAAAGAGTGGAAGAACCAGATGTCCTCTGTAGGTCAGCCCAGCCTGCACGTCCACACCAGCAGACGTACCACCTTCTATCTCTAATTAAAGGAGGTAAGAAGGGGTGACAGTACAGAGTTACAATTAGTGCTTTTACACCACAATCAGTGCTCGGCTTTGGTGACCTGGCTATTTACTAACTGCTCTAGCAAAGGCCAAACACGTTCTATGAGGTAAATAATCAACAGGCAACAGGACTCTATACTGAAACATCTAAGCAAGCGGATTTGAGAAGGAAAAATATAGTACACTCAGGAAAACAGTTACCAAAGTGAGGACAAAGAATTCACAGTAGGGGCAAACTGGGTAACTAAACAAAATACAAGGTTGATGATACCTAATTTATAAGACAATAAGGAAAGATACTACTGAAATCATCATCATTTCAAATCCCCCAAGCTATTTTGTTTCGGCATAAAGACAATATCCAGAGTTGCATCTTTGGGGCACAATGGAGAGAAAAAGTGAATAGTATTTCAAAGAGAGATTTTTTTTCTTAACAAGAGTATAAAAAGGTGACCTACCTGACCCCTCATCACAGACATCTGACTTTCAAAAATGGCTCTATTAAATCTTTTATCAATCTATCACAGAAAGGGAAAACACATCATTATAATTCCAAAAATCAAGATCTTTGAAACAAATATTTGAAAATAAATTAATTCTTTGACTCAGCATACAAGGTCATTAGAAAGCTTTCCTAATTAATAAAATAACATGAAAGAGTATTTTTACTTGAGGTATTTTTGTACACCCTAAGAATGACAGGAGTAGTTTATTTACACTCCCACTTGTTCCTGAAAGGATTTAAAATGACACTTCAACCAACAGGTTTAGGCTTTTTGCAGAGAAGTAAATCATAGTGGGTCACCAAACATTTATTACAATTTTTAAAGTCATTTTCTAAGTATTCACCTTTGAAGAAAACAAATTCTCAAGTTTTAAGTCTCACTTCAAAGAATACTCATAGTAACTTCACAAATTTATGCTCATGTAAAATAAAACTGCTAATTCTTTTGTTATGTCTAGTTTTACTGCAAAAAGTGATACCAGAAGCAGTAAACTACAAATTATCTCTATTAAGAAAAATGTCTTCTTTTTTAAGACTAATTTTATTTTCTACAATAATTACAATTAAAAATTTATTTACCTTAAAAAGTTCATGAAGATCTTCACATAAATCTTGCACGAAGTTCATGTCAGAAATATATGGTAGAATCAAGTTCTTTGTTTCTTCAGAAAAAGGAACTTTTGCTTGAGGAAGCCAAGCCCAATGAAATGGATCTATTAGAAAAAAATATTCTAATCAGTGGGGGAAAGGTTTATTTTGACCCACATTTGTCCTCGTTCTTTTCCTACAATTCCTAGGTCCTCAAAAAACAAAGAAATGGACAAGAGAAAGAAGTTATCAGAGAACAATTATCCTTTGTCATCTAAATTATTCAGATTTCAAGTTTGGATGCTCAACTCAGATGGCAAAACACAATGAGGTATTACCAGAACTACTTAGGTTTCTAAGCTTTAAAGAGTAAGAGTTTTGATAATGAGTCTATTTCAAACAGTCCTATATAAAAATAAATATCTGAATCTTTGGTCCTGAGTTTGGAAATTAAGAGGTATTTATAATTTGTTCACAGCCCCAGATCAAATACTGTGGCCAAAGTCTCCTTGCCCTTCCAGCCACAAGTCATCAGAAATTGGCCACTCTTTGTATGTGTGTGTGTGTCCTAAAATTCTAAATCATTAGTAGGTAAATAGATGAATGGCTTTGAGGGATAAAAGATCCATCACTGTGGGCTAACTCTAGTTCTCTTCCAACAGCACCATTAAATCTATAGTGTCAGGACTAGAAAGATTTGTAAAGTAGTGGAATTTTCTGAAGAAGGTGCATATTCAGCTTCCTAAACCAAAATATATGGCTTAGGACAATACAATCACCCACAGAACCACTATGGGTACACACCCAGTAAGAACTTCCAGCTTTAATGGCTCCTACTATTTAGAAAGCCCTGAAGAAGAAATCTGCCTTCGGAGTCATTCCTTACTTTTATTTATCTCTTTGTACATTATGGGAACTACATGGTCTACTCCAATGAAAGCTTTTCCTCTGGCCTACATCTTCCTGAAGCTATATCCAATTGCCTTTTTACCTTTCCCTGGTCAATTAAACCAAAGAAACGCCTTTATTCTATGCCTGCCTTTATTTCCAATCCCTATCCCTCAACTTCTACTATCGCCATTCAAACTCTCTCCCCCACATACACCAGTCATCTCAGAAGGGTCTCTCCAAAGACCCATTTGCAGTCCTCATCTACCTAATGTTTTTGTAACATGTAGCACTGTTTTCTATCATCTCCTTCTGTGAAATTCTCTGTGGGGCTTTGGAAACACCATTCTCAAAGCTTACCTTCTATCTTTTAAGCCACTTCTCTAGTTTGCTGGCTTTTCTTCTCTTCTTCAATGTTACCATTCCTCCAGGTTCTATACTTAGTTCCTTCTTTCCCTTGTTTACTAAACATTTACGAAACATTAACTGGAGTACTTATGTACTCCAAATTGTCCTTATGATGGCATCTGCTTACCATGATTTCCCTGAGCGATAGCACACACCACCACGGCTTCCACTACCAAGGTGACAGTTTGAAAACTATATCCTCAATACCAACTCCTATGGCAAGTTCAAGAGCCTTAATCCCCAACTATGTGTTTGATAAAATTTCCCAGATATACTGTAGGCACCTAAACTTAAAACTTTTAAAGTGCAATTTGCATATTGATTCCAAATCATTACAGGGAAAAAAATGGAATGCAGACATCTCAAATTGGTTCAAAAAAAGACAGGAAAGGAAAAAAAGAAAAAAATGAAATTCATGGTAAATAGAAAAAAAATAAGATGGCAGTTAAAGTTTAAACACATCAGTAGTTTATTGAGATAAACTACAGAGTTAAGTGTACCTAGTAAAAGAATCTCAGATTGGGTAAAAAAAATATCCAGGTAAGTGCTGTTTATAAGTCATATACTTAAAACAAAAGTATAGAATAATACTAAGTAAATGTTAACAGAAAGGAGTGAGGCACAGCAATGTAACAACAGGCAAATTAAAGAAAAAAGACACCGAGGAATATATTTCACACTGATAGAAGAACAGGTCATCAGCGAGATAAAATGCTGGGCCTTCATGAATGTAAAATACAAAGCAATAAAATGTACAGAAATGCAAAAAGAAATTGACAAAATTATAATCACAGTGAACTATAACTTCCTCTCAAAAATTAACAGATCAAATGGTCAAAAAATAAGTCAATGATATGATTTGACTAACAACTAACAAGCTTTAATTAGCAGATAAAGAAATTTGTGCCCAAGCACATTCTTTTCAAATACAATCCTTCAGATTGGCCATATATCAGATTACAGAAGAATAACAAACTTCCAACAGCAGATTTTGCATAGCCATATTCACAGATCACAAAGCAATAAAAATGGAAAATAACAACAATGAAGTTTTAAAAAAATATCAACTGACCTAGAAATTTTAAACTCAAACAAAATACTTCTAAATTACTCCTGTCAAACAGAAAATCTGAAAGTATGACTCGATAAAGCAGAATAATAGAGCAGCCAGCCAAAATGATACCCAGAGGAAAACATACAGGAATGCAATATAGAATGAATACAACACAATACAAAAATAATGATGGAAAACATAAATCAAAAAAAAAAAAAAAAAAAGAAGAAGAAAACATAAATAAATGAAAAAGAAAAAGAAAATTAAAAACAGAAAATCTTATCAATAAAAGGCAATTATTCTGAAAAAGCCAAAAAAAATTATATATATATATATATATATATATATATATATATATATATATATAGATGCAAATGCTTTACAATAGACAAATTTTTGGCAACTCTAATGATGAAAAAAGCCCACTAATAAACAGTAAGAATTTAAAAGAGGCATAGTCATAGATACAGAGATTCTTTTTTATTTATTACATATATTTTAAACATATACAAAACTCAAAAAAATAGTACAATGAGCTCCCATAATCTGAAAAACCTAATTCTATTACTGCCAAATTTTTACAAACTTGGTTTAATCTATCCCCATTTTCCCTCCCTCTAAGTATTTTAAGGCAAATTCCAGACATCATTTCATTCCACCCCTAAATACTTAATATATGCAGTGGGAATTTTTTTTTAAATTTATTTATAAGAGAATTCTATAAAAGAAGCTTTTTATCTATAAATCTACAACTCAAAGTATGGACAATTTTAAGCAAAATAAAAATGTTTACAACTAGCTCAAGAAGACAGAAATCAGACTATTCACCACAGAAGAGACTGGTTAAGGCAGATAAAGCATCATCCACTAAAAAGGTGGGAGGTAAGGCCTACATTGTTTTATCAATAAGTACTACCCAAAACATTAAAATAAAGCTCTACCAAAATATTAAATAGGTAATTCCCTTTTACATATATTTTTAAAATTGGAAAGCTATCGAACTTACTTTACAAGGCTAAGACAAATCAAAAAATCAAAACCAGACACAGTCATCCAGAGATAAGTGAATAATATACATGGCAAGACCCAGGCAACACACATCTCTGTGTCCCTAGGGCCCAGAACAGAGCCCTGATGAATAATGCTCCACACCCAGTTTTCCCTCTGCTAGTTTGGTACCCATAAATTTTGTTCCTTCTTATTCTGGAAAGGGGGAAATTATAGAACCTATAGAAAGTTCTAAGTACTTACATGTTCTCCACTCATCAGGATGTTTAAAAGGAAATGCTAGACCATTATCAATTGCAGCTATTTGAATAAGCGATGCATCATCATCAACACATTTTGTTTCCTAAAGGGAAGAAAAATGGTCTGTTGATAAAAAATTATATGTAAATAGTTTAACAGATAAAGTATTTATAATAATTATTGAGATTTAAAGATATTTTATCTGAAGGGCCTGTAAATACAAAAAATAAGCTGCCGGAAAGTAAAAACCTCATCCTTGATGGGCAAAAACTCCCTTAAAAATCAGTGAGAATTTCATAATCACTATTTTTTTAAATTTAATATTATAAATTTACATAGTGATGGTTTCATTTTTTTCCTCTTTGGCGAAGAGGACTTGGAATTATAAGACTTAAAGTGTTGTTCTGGATAATTTATTGCTAGATGCGTTGCTTAAATGTATATTTGCAAAATACAGACATTTTTAAAATAACAACTTAAAACGTTACCTAATTAAAATCTAGCCTTTCTTAGGATCCTATAGAAATAATTAGTTCAAATACAAGATGGTTCTAAATAAAACTCCCCAAAGATGGTAGCTAAATATAATAAGGTCCAATAGGAGGAACCTCAAGAAACTCCTGATTACAGAATCTAGGCCATTCCTACCTTTTATATTCTTTGGTAGCAGAAACAAAGACCTCAGGAGCAAGAGGGTTTTATGTTATAGTACTTCCTAGTATTTAAAGATAGACAGTAGTCATTTTTAAGTGGCCTACATAAAATAACAAAAGGTGAAAAAGATAATATTTAAAAGTATCAAAGGTCCGCGTGATATATGCCAGACTTGTTTCTTTTAGCTTATATCAAATGTCTCATTTCAATGAAAATGCAGAAAATACTTAAGAACAAAATAATGAAGTTTTCAGCAAAATCTATTGCTCAAGATATACCAATAAAATAAATTTAGGAACTACTATAAATATGTATATTTTAATCCCATTTTTGCTAGAACTGACATTGTTATTTCTATCATTTTTTATCTATTTACAACTTTATTGAGATATAATTTACAACAATAAATTTCACATTTAAAGTACAATTTGATAAGCATTGACAGATGTGAAACCTTCACCCAAAAGTTCTTCGTGTCCCTTTGCAGCCCCTCCCACTCTTTACCCCACTCCCAGGCAACCACAGTCTGCTTTCTGTCATAGGGATTAGTTTGCACTTTTTAGATATTTATACAAATGCTCAGATGGTATGTTTCCTTTGTATGTAGCTTCTTTTACTGCTTCTTTCACTCAGCAGAATTTTGAGATTCATCTACATTACTGCTGTTGCTAAGTACTATGAATATGTAGTTTTAAATTTTTTGATAAACACTGAAAAGTATACACTTTTTAAAGTGATACAATAGCTTTAAGTGATGAGAACTCATAGATTATAAGTAAAGTTTTAACTAGTTAAAACTTTCTCAAAAATATATAGACTGTTTTAAACTAGTGAAACTATTATGAAAATATTTCTCATATAAATATTTAAAATTTAAACTTGGGTAATCAAAGTTGAGAAAAATCAATGTAAAATCGATCATTCCAATAGTGTTAAGGGTCTATGCAGTCCATTATGTACATTAAACCCAGCTTCTTATAGGTAGTAGAAGTACATTTTTTTAAGTTCAATGAAAATTTATAAGTAAAGCACACATATTCTATAATACTGTATTAGCTAATACTGAGTCATAAGACTCAGGAAGAAGTTAATTAGTAATATATAAAAATGACCAAAAATACTTGAAGGCTTTATTACATAAAAGCAAAATAAATCTGGTGGTTCTACAAAAATTTCCCAAGCCCTAAAAATAGTACATATCTGATATCACTCTTCTATTTTAATGTAATATAAAAAATAAAGCTGCATGGAGATTTTTAAAAATAGAATAAAAAATTCAATGCCATCAAGAAAAAAAAGAAAAAAGATAAGGAAAAATAGCAAAAGGAGATAAAAATCAAGGATCTAAGTGAAGGAAATGAGGAAATGATGAAGAATAATTTAACTTCAAGAATTCTTTTACAGAAATTGATTGCATGTACATGTGTGTGTATATACATATATATATTCTTTTAAAATTTCCTTACCTTAATTTTCTTTCTATGTTTCTGCTTTTCATATCTGATTAACCAATTATCATTTCCCCTGTCTTTCAAAAAAAAAATCTGTTACTTAATTTTTAGTTTTTTATGGATATCATAACTTAATATCAAGGAGAAAATCTGGTCAACTCTTGATTTTTGAGACCTTAATTGGTTATCTGTGATATATGTTTATCTATTAAAGGCTCCAACTTAACACACACAAACCGAAAAACTCAAAAATGTCGGCTAACATTTTTGAGCATTTACTCTGTGCAAGACATAATTTTAAGTGCTTAATATGTATTAATTCATTACTCATAACCATTGTGAAGTAGGTACAATTATTGTCAAGAATATTAAATCAAGGTTATTAAAACCCAGGATAATTTCGCCTTAGGAAGAAATAGCATCTACCCCTATTACCAGGTGAATTTCTGGAATGGCTCTCACCTAATGTCTATAGAGGAGTATCCTAGACGCTACACTAATTTTAACATTAACGTAAGACTATATTAATTAAGAAGGTAAATCTAGAGAAGTATATGATGCTTTCTCAGAAACCAATATAAATGAGCAAACATTTTGAACCTGTGATTCTCAAACTTCAGAGGGTGTCAGAATTACCTGGAGGACTTGTTAACCCACAAACTGCTGAGCCCCGCATGCAGAGTTTCTGCTTCAGTAGGTCTAGAATGGGCTCCAAGAAGATGACGTGTAATAAGGCCTCACATAACACTGACCTCGACAGGCCAGGGAACCACATTTGGGAACCACTGTGTTACATTATCTGCATCTTTGCTCCCTTCCAGCCTATAAAAACTAAGAGTTTAATGTATTCAGAGACTATGTTACATGACCTAAAGTCAGAATAAGCATTTAAAATAATTTACACAATCAAGTTTTAATTATGCACATTATGCAGATAACATTTCTAATAACTGGCTTTGTCCTGCTGCAAAGAAACACCCCAACTGGGATGGGAACTAATTGCGATCACCTGGGCAGGAGCCTGCTATGAGTCAGGATCTCTAGTTCAGTATCAATTCTGCCTAAGGAGTCAGTACATCTCTGTGTTCTAAGGCAGGTAGAAAAAAAGTGGCCTCAAGACTCCTGAATCAAAATTTTATGTCTTTGATTTGGATAACAGGAGTTGAATACGGTTTGAAAGCTTTTAAGATTTGAGTGAACAAATGAGAGAACTTCAATACCTGTATTTCTGATGATGTAATCCAAAATCACTAATCTTTCAAACTGTGACTGAAATTGTTTTCTAATATTCTCAGGCAAAGGGTCAGCTTCAAATTTCCTAAGCCAAAATTCAGCCTCCTTGTAACCTTCAACGAATAGCTGAAAGGAACCAATCTATAATTTTAAGAACTATAGTTAGAAAAGAAAGTACAAGAACGAAGGTATTTTTTTAACTTTCTCAGCAATATCATCATACATAATAGATAAGCACAATAAAAAAATAGAATAGTTAACATTAATTTAGATAAGCCACATTTATCAAGAACACTATTTTTACATGGTAACCTTAAATAATCACAAAAATAATTCATAGCAAATAAAAAATGCTCAACTGAGACTTTAAAGGAACATAGCAGCTATTATAGGATAAAAGGCATTTCTATCACTAAAATTACTAGTTGTTGACATTGAAAAATTTATTAAAAGAAATACAAATTTAAACAGCACATGGCACAAAGGTAATGGGTAATCAAGTTGGCCTCATAAATACAGATGAATCACACAAAGATAATCTACTTCTCAACACTTTATGTTCTTGTTGGCATGAAATTTAACAATTTCCTAAAGGTTTTTCTATAAAGCACTTATAATTAAGTCCTAATAGTTATAAATATGAAAATAATATCTCTTTTTTAGTTATACGTATTTCAGCGTATCCGAGGAATAACAGACCTTGTAAATTTTTTCAAACTTCCTGCTTACTTGGAGTACAATTTTAAAAACAAGTTGGGTTTATCACAAATTTCTACTCAAATTCTTTTAGCTAGATAAATGCACAGTATAACAAAATAACAAAATCACAGGTTAAATATATATATTTTAAAAATAAAGCCTAGAGCTTTTTCTAAAATGCCTTTCCCATTAACTCTCCCTAACCTTGCTTAGCTAGCTGCTAATCATCTATTACATTTATTTAGAAGTGATAAGGAAAAACAAATCTAATATGAGTATGTAAACATAGTTACTACCATTCACTTTACTATGTACCAAGTACTTGACATAAATTTCTTCATTTTATCCTCATAACCCTAAAAGGTAGTTTTTATCATCCCCCTGTTTTGTAGAAACTGAGGCTTGGAGAGTAAGAAATTTGCCTAAAGTCTCAGAGCTAACTGGTGAAGCTAGGAATGAAACCTAGGTCTCATTCTCCACCTGTGCTTTTAGCCATTATTTTGTAAAGCTTTAGATGCAACCTCCTCTTAGAAACATTCCCTAGCCCCCCAAACTGGGTTAGACATCCCTTCTCTATCCTCTCTGAGCTCCCTGCAGTTAACCATCCTGACAACTTTACCATATTGCATTGAGACTCCTTTACTATAAACTCTTTGATGAAAAAATTGTTTTCTTTACTATTACATTCACAGCCCACAGCACAATGCTTAGCATACAGAGCTCAAGTAATAAGTGCTGAATTGCCCTCCCCCAAATGAAGCTTACCACAGTAACTTACCTTAGGAGGGAGTCCTATCCGATGAAATTTTCTACCTACTTTTGGCACTTTCTCTAAAGCATACTTTTTGCCTCTAGATTTTGCACGGTCAATTGTACTGTAGTTAAATGTCTCACTGACAAGCCAAACCACCTAGAAATACATGGTTTAGAAAAACAGTTATTAGAATTTGCATGAAAGTATTTCTATTCATATACACCATGAAGCTCATTCTAATGCTGTAAATTAGCAAAGTTTAATCCTATACTAAATGTCTCAGAAAATCTAAAATAGAAAGGCTAAGGGATTTTGCAGTCAGTTCAATGGCACATCTTCTCTTTGAGAAAGGCCGTCTAAAACTGGCCAATGGAAGAAAGAAGTAACAGTCCTGAAATGTAGAATTTGGAATATTTTGAGAAAGTCTTCAAGTAAAAATGCATGAAGGACAAAAAGAAAAAAAACAGCAGTGTTTTGAGCACATTAGTCATCTCTACCTTCAACAGAATTTCTAGATCCCTGATCTTTATCTGCTTTATAAATGCTCGTTCTTTTTCCTCCTTTTGTTAGCATCGTCTCGGTTCACGTGTGCAAGAGATGCTCCTTTTGTAGCTCTACACTAGAATCAACTTATCAGTTGCTCATGACTCTGGATTCCCAAAAAAGGGGCTCAACTTTAGGCTCTGTCACAGAAATATTACCAAAGTGTTCACAGAGAAGTGGGCTATAAATTAGGAGTCCATGATTAAAAACAAATTCTCCTTTACCCTTGTCTTTGGTACAATGCCCAGATGAAGCTTTTCATCCACCAGGGAAGCAGCAGCTTCGGAAAGGTATCCCTGGTTAGGAACCAAGCAGCCTCTGCCAAAGCAGCAAGGGCAGCAGACCTTATGAACATACTTGGTCCATTTTGGATTCAGTTGACTGTAAGGCTCTTCCGATTTGGGTTTAAATACACCAATAATTTTCTAGAGGGGAAAAATGTAGAAATGTAATTAGACTTTTAATACATAGAGATAATAATCCATAAACTACATTCTGATAAATCTTTTGTGCTTCTTCCCTCTACAGATTTGGACATAAGCCTTAAATATTAACAGATTTAGTTCCAATCACACTTTTACATTCATTCTCATTCAATAGCTGACAATCAATAATCCTTTGGGCTAGTGGTTTTCAAACTTCTCTGAGAAACCCTAGGGAAGGTGAGAGAGGAGGTAAGGAAAGAGCTCTATGACCTCATGCCACTTAACTGGATAGACTCTGATTTCCACCTGTTTTATATCACGAGACTTCCAAGTTATAAAAGGATTCCACTGACTTTAAAATGTGTAAAAACCACTGCTCTAGGTTAAACTGTTATTATTCAATACCTATCAAAGATCCAAATCACATGTTTATTTGCTTATAGTCTACTTTCCTCATTTGATGTACACTGTAAAAGAGCAGGAAGTTTCTAAGGACTGTATCCCAAGCACTCAGAACAGTGCCTGACATACAGTAAGTATTCAAGCATTTGTTAAATGAATAAATCCAATGACAAAAAATGGTCTCTAGATAAAGATAAGGACAAAGATAAAATACAAACATAGACAGGATATAGTGAACATTCTATGTTGCCAGATTCTCCTACCCTCCTCTTTTTTCCAACTTTTTTTAATGAACAATTTAAAATAAATTTCTCTTAAAAATTTTGCTCACGGGTGTCTAAAAGTCTATCAACTTTACAACCAGTCTGATAAAATATATTTATATTAAATTTAGGGGGTGAATTGTCCTTAGACAAGAAATAAAAATCTTATTATAATTTTAGGTATATAACTGCTTTATAATGCAATAAAGTCTGAGCCACTAGTGAAAAAGTCAGCAAGCATGAATTGAGAAATCATACGTGGAATAAATATTGAGACTGACATTACCCACATAGATACTTACTTAAACCTCAAAAAAAACCTATAGTTTAAAATATACTTCAATCTTTGCAAAAAAATATCTGGATGAAACTATAATCTTTTTCCCTCCTGAAAAAGGAACTTCTGCTATGCATCATTCAGAACACTTTTAAAAATAACATCAATTTTTGAAAAATTCTAGACTAAGTGGAACAAAGTCTCATATCAGCTTCTCTTTTCTGCCCTAGAATTATACGCCGGTTTATTTTACTTTGTCACATTCCAATGCCTTCAAACATCAGACTTCCCAGACTCCTTCTCTGGTACAATGCAGAGAAAAAATTTCCTAGGGTAAAATAAGCCTCTGAAAAAAAATCAAGCACTTTGGAAATGAAATTAAACAGGTTTTGAAACTTTAAACTTCTACTCTGTTTGGCTAATATGGTTATAGACTACCATAACATAAGGACTTATGAATATAAACTCAATAAATTTATAGCTGAGAGTATTCAATAAATGCTTGAAGCCAAATATTAAAATAATAGGACAGCAGACTATGACTTCAAATGAATAGTTCTATTTCTAGATAGTACAGTGCTTTAGTAAAAAATAAAAAAAAAAATAAAAAAACTGACCTTTATTTCTGAAAAGAGGGTGCAATCAGATTTATAAGGAAAATATCTTCAGAAACTCATAATGACTTCACATTTAAATTAGTGTTTTCCAAAATTTCTGTTATATATAGTAGGTCTGTGAAATTCTCACCCTCTTAGGATCCTTCACAAAGTAACTTCCACTTGAACCTTGAGAGATTCTTTCTGGAAAAACTCCAAATTCTATTGCTTGCTCTGCTTTCAATATAACTTCAGCAAATTCTGGATCATCCAAGAAAGTATTCAACTCTGAAGAATCAACAATTATTGCATTAAGAAAATCAATGTGAATATAACACATGAAGAAGAAAAAACACCAGCTATGAGAATGCTCATGATTTGGACCTGTAAAACTGGATTAGGTTAATGCCACTTAGGACATGAAGGCATAGAAAAATGTAATCAAGTATTGTATGAGTTGCTTTGATTGTTTTTTCCCCCCTAATCCCACTTCTCTTTAAGCTTCAAGTTATGACACATGGAAAACAAGATTCTTATTTGTTGAAAAAGTCACACTACCTCACATTACTTTGAACTCCTTTCTTCCAGTGATTTTGTCCTCCATTCTACCTCAGCCTCCAACTACACAGTCATATCCAGATCTGTCATTATCAATATCTGCAACCTCCCCATACTTCGAATTTCAAGCAACTTCTAACTTCCTGGTTCACTCCCCCTGGCACCAAGCTCAAAAATTCTTCCATCCCACTACGACCTACAAAGCATTGATCTACATGTTTTCACTGACCTTCACTCCTTTCGTGCCCCAATCCCCTCTTTGATGAGCTTAATTTATGGTCAATCATCATATAATCTCTCTCTTCCTCTCTCCCTGTATCATGGTCGCCTTTAAAAAAAAAAAATCTCAAACCTGGTTAAACCCAACAGTCTGCTATGTCTAAGCCCAGACAGCTAAACTTGACAAGAGAAACAACACAATGTCTGGTCTCACTTTAAATTTTCACAAAGCTCAAGCGGGCCCTTCATGCTGCCCAGGAAGCATAGTGAATGTTTGTGTGCCCCCCAAATATGTAGAAGCCCTAATCTCCAATACGATTGAATGAAGAAATGGGTCTTTCAGAGGTAATGTGATTTAGATGAGGACATGAAGGAAAGGCCTCCATAGGGGGATTAGTGTCCCGAGCGTTCTCTCTCCTCTCTCTGCCATGTGAGAAGGTGGCCAACTGCAAGGCAGGGACAGAGCCCACTGGAACCTGACTGAACTGGCTCCCTGCTCGTGGAACGTACAGCCTCCAGAACTGAGAGAAATCAATCTGCTGTTTAAGCCACCGGTCTATGGTATTTCATCACAGTGGCATGAGCTAAGGCAACTCCCCTGGTCTGCAGATGCTCCCACTCCTCCGGATAACTATCTCATACGCCCTCCTCTCCTCAGATTCCCAATACTGCCTCTCTCTCAGCAGATGATCTAGACTCTGTTTCACTAAGAGAAACAATCGGAAAAACTCTCAGCAGCCCATAGCATCACATCTGCCCCCCCATACCCTCTCCCATCTATCAGTACAGTTGAATTATCCAAGCTCTAAGATCGACTCTTCCACTCTGTGTACTAGACCCTAATGCGGGACCTACTCCAGGACATTTCCTCAGCAATTCATCCCTGCATCAAAATTTCCCTCTCTACTGGATCATTTCTCTCACCCTCTACTTCCAATCCATCAGTAAATTGTATAGATCTGCCTTAAATAAGTATCCAGAATCCAACCACCTCTCACCATCTCCATTCTTCCATGTGAATCAAGTCACTATCTACTCTCACCTAGATTATTATAAGTCTCCTAATGGTCTCCCTTTTTGACACATGCCCTCGCTACACTCAACAAAGAAGCTATAGTAATCCTTTTATTTATTTATTTATTTATTTATTTATTTAATTAATTAATTAATTTTAAGGAAAGGCAACCCTTGGTTGGCCTCACAGATTACAAGGACCTTGTCAGCTTACAATCTTTTTTTTTTTTTTTTTTTAAATTTTTTACACCTACAGTACCTGGTCTTCCTATGTGGTCTCCCATCCAAGTACTGACCAAGACCGACCCTGCTTAGCTTCCGAGATCAGAGGGGATCGGGCTTGTTCAAGGTGGCATGGCCTTAGACTATAGTAATCCTTTTAAAGTAAATCAGATTATCACTCCTTTGTACAAAACAGCCCAGTAGTTTCCTGTTTCACTCAAAGAAAAAGTCCAAGTCCTTAAAATGGCCTTAAGACCCTACCCAATTTCCCCTAACCTACACTTTTTCTTTTTAGCACTTATCACCTAACATATAACTTATTTTGTGAGCTCCAAGAAGACAGGATTTCTTTCACTGCTGTGTGCCCAGAACTTTTACAATTCTTGGAACATAATAGGCATGTGATAAACTCTTGTAGAATGAATTAATAATAAATAATTTAAAGTGGTAGGCAAGCCAAAAATTACTTTGGAAGGTATTTAAATGCTATTACATGCACTCAATATTATAAAAATTCAAAGCATACTTTCCTTAATTAAAAATTTGCCTTAATTCAGACAGAAATAAAACTGTTATTTACTAATTTTTAAAAGTTGGTGCTAACACAAAAAAACTACAAAAAGGGCTATTGGGCATATTTCATATTTAATCTACTTAAAAATATAAATAATCCAAGAATTTTAGTCAAGTCTATACAATTGATACACTAATTCGAAGTAATTCTTATCTAGCCCATGAAAATTCTTAAAAATGAAGGAACTGTTTTGTTCACTGTATATCCCCAGCACCTGGAAGAGGGTGGTACTTAATAAATAGTGAACTGAATAAATGTATTATTTATGTGCTAGAATCTGCCAGTAATCATTATCATTAGTCAAATGATATTGCTTATAGGTCATGGTTCTTAACAAGAAAATACCTGAAAAGTTATTTCAACTTTGCTCCCAGTAGTGGTGTACTTTTCCTAATATATTGCAAGTGGTCTTTGGGACAATGTTTAAATACTTTCAAAGAAAGATCACTCCTTTTTTTATGCTCCTACTGTTTGCTTGAAACATATAAAAATGTCTTCTTTTTCCAGAAGTCTCCTGTAGTTTCACCCAATGTCCTAGACATGTCATCTAGAGCACAACAAAAGTCTACCCATTCCCCTCTTCCCAGGGATGGCCCTTCAAATAACCTGAGTTGCCCTCTGTTTCATGCCTGTTTTTCAATGTGCTTCCTTACAATAGTCTCTAGAATTGAGCAACCCACTGCAGAGAATAGAGACATCTCTTAGTCTTGACACACACCAAAATAAGCAGCACAGTAGTATTACATTAGCTGTTTAGGAGTCCTGTCATACTTTTAACTCATATTGAAATTGCTAAACTCTCAGACCGCTCTTGGTCCCTTCCAACCTGTACTTGAGCTGTTCTTTTGGAAACTATGTGCAGACTCTGACATTATTATTATTAAATGTTATCAAATTGCTTTATAGATTAAGCTTTAGGAATTCTTCATAGAACCTACCTTTGTTGCTTTCATGGAGCCCATGATCATACTCTGTCCCCTATTTTGGATAAATGAGATCATCTCACCGCATGAAAATGGGCATTCTTTGAGGTGGCCTGGATTTACTGTCACAATCTAGAAAGGCACTTAAAAGACAATTGGTCCTACTATCTAATTACTGGCAGAAGAAAAGGCTATATGTCAGTTATTCTAAAATCAAAGTCGTTGTTTTTTAGTATAATTTTTGATTCACAACTCGCATTCGACAACTCTCTTCATTTTAGTTACTTAAATGTACATTTGGCAATGAGTTTAACTTGCAGGACACCCCCAAAAGTTACGCTGCTTTCAAACTACATGTGCTATGGAGATCTGAAGGTTTATCGTCATTGTTTGGTTTGATTTTTAATAGTCAAGGGGGCATGGTTAGCTACATTTTCTTAAATTTTTTTCAGTCAAAATTACTAACACCCTTTTTTAGGAATAAACTATGGGTTTTAATTGGTCCATCAAAGAACATTCAAATTTTCTGAGAAGCTCAATTCTTCTCTAAGATGATGCAGTGGCTTTCTAGGGAAGTTTCAGTCCTGTTTAAGCTTCTCGCTTTTCACAAGATGTCCAGCCCACCCTCTGAATCTCTGCCCCTGCTGTTCCCATGTAGATGCCAAGCTGCCATCCCATGCATGGCTAATGCTTATTCATCCTTCAACTCTTATCTGATCACCAGCAATGCTCTATAACAAAAACCATCTTAAGTTCCAAGAGGACAGAGATCTTTATTTTGTTCTCTGATATATTCTGTCTAAAACTGCCTGGCATATGGCAGACTCTCAAGAAATTTGAGTTAACAAACTATCCCCTTAACTATAATTAAGGGTTATTATTTAGTAAATAGAAATTGAAATAAAATACGAGAACCCATTGTATAATTTTTATAGTTAATTTTATGTAAGTATGCATGGTAACTTATCAAGTTCTCATTTTAATAAACGAACTCTTCCTCACTTGATGGGACTGTATCTTACCCACTATACAGAACATTTTATACACACACACACACACACACACACACACACACACACACAAAATATGTATATGTATGTATATACACACATATATATAGATATAGATATATAAATGAAATAGCTGGCTTGCAAGTTTGGTGACTTGAACCCTGCCTCAATGCTATTCATCCTTCAAGTCTCAGATTAGATGCCACTTCTGCTAGGTCTTCCCTGGCACCTAAATCTGGGCATGGCTCAATGGAACACCCAGCTTGCCCCATCTAGGCACTTATTTAATCTATTAGAACTGTTTGTTTTAAGTGACCAATTCTTCCATTAGGCTATCAAGCTATGTAGGGATGAAGCTGGTGACTGGACATCCCATTTCATATCTGGTCTCCACTCTTTCCCCAAGGCCTCCATTTCTACTGGCACCCAATAGACACTCAAATATTTCATGAATGCCATTATCTCTGCAATAGATGGAAATTACAGAAAAGGTATATTCTAATTACAGAGGACTCTCAAGACGCATAAGGCATCTGTTCTTCTAATACCTTCCTCTAAATCAAGCCGGATTATCAGCATCTTGAATGTAGATCCAGCAATACTGATAGCACTACCCATTAGAATTACTTCTATTGAAATGGGCTTCAGGGAAGTTAGAATATTACAAAATTAATCACTTTTATTACAAAGATATTATTCAGCATACAGCCTCCTCTCCAAGAGAATCCATGACAGGTTATCCTTTGTCAGTTGTTTTGATTCAAACAATCAGCTCGTTTTAACTTTATGGACACAATGATTGCGTTTTTCTCAAGTTGACAGCTCAGTAATCTTAAAAGTCAAATTTGTGGGCTGCCTGCATCAGGTGTCTAACGTGCATTTTGTGTACTTATTCCAGGCTCCATCTTATGTTATTTCATGATCCTTATTTCTCATTTTCATCTTTCCTCCTTACTTTTAAATGATTTTGTTTCTACATTTATAAGCCAATAATCACTAAATGGCTTATGAATACACACTTCCTTTTACTTTGGCAGCTCTTTGTGAACTGTAATACTATTCTCTAATTTGTAGGCTCTCCAACAAAATTGATAAGTGCTCCTGGTTTGTATTAACTGAGTTCTTGGAGCAGTCACTTCACTTCTCTATGCTTCCTTAAAATGAGAATAAAAAATAGTACTCACTTCATAAGGTTGGTTATGATTAATATATGTGAAGCACACAGCTATTCTCTGCATGTACTGTTATATAGGTATTAGCTATTATCATCTTTATTACTCTCCAATTCACTGATTAAAATGACAAAACGAGAAATGCCACTAATCCTACTCTGACTTTGATCCAATAACACTATGGTTTATGCTGATTCTAGGCTGTCAAATGCCTTGTTAAAGATCACGGTCATATGACATTATTCCACTGGCTAAAGTACATAAATTACATAAACAAAAGTCATAAATGACGTTAATCTAAAGGCAAGAATTTCTTGGAACTAGAGAGTTGGCTTCATGGAAATTGGATGGTAAGGACAAAGGAAGTTAAATGGACTCGCTGAAAAAACACTAAACTTAAAAATCTAGTTAAATTAATCATAAACTTTTTAGGAGGCTGGTGTGAAATTTCTAAAATAGTTTTTACAATTCAAAACTTTTTAAATCCAATCAAAACAAGACCTCTACAATTAATAACCAAAAGTAACAATTATTTTACAATACTTGGGGATCTACGGCAGGACAAGAAGGAAGTAGAATCAGGCTCAGTCCTGGCTTTACCACCTCCTGGATACTTGACTTTGGTTGACTTCTTAAGTTCTATAACTACCAGTCATTACAGTTTTATTCATTTTCGGTCCTCACAAGGATGAGGGTGGATAACAATTAAATTGCTGTGCTGTTGTGAGAATTAGTGAAAAATACAAAAAAAGATCTTAAACTATAAACTGTGATGTTATTATGATTAAAAAAAAATAAGAATTCTCTTTAATAATCCATTTGTATTCTGAGTATTATATCCTCATTTTTACTTTTTCTAGCTTTAATATTATGTTTACAAAACTTCGCTTTCACAGATAAACATACTCGCAAGGTGTTAGGCTCTTTAAAAATATATAGCTACACAGGTAATGGGGTAGAAAAGGACAAGCTAGCCACACTGATCTTAGTTACTTCACAGACTGAATTCCAGGTTATAACCAAATTATCAATGGGGTGATTATGGGTCCATTTGTGATCTGGTTCCAACTTGTTTGTTCTGTTAAATGTACTGTTCGTCCGCGTATCCATGAGCTAACATAGTGGTTGTTGATCTGCATGTCTTGGCTGGTTTACTAAAGCTTTCAAGCTTTCGTGAAACACTTGCATTGGAAAGTCTGTTTCCTTTAGGCCTCTCTTATTTATTCCAGAATATGTCTGACTGTAAGTTACTTGTATAACCTATTCAATTTAAAACTCTTTAGAACTGTAGAAGGAGCCACGTATTAGTGTATGAGTAAGAGCACATGTAAAATCTAATGGCTCCAGAAATACTAAGCAGCATTAATGAAAACTACACTGTCTGTGGCTTTTCTTTAGGCTGTCACGTACCGTGATATTCCAGGCACAGTGCACACACCATCTCATGTAAACCTTCCCAACCACCAGCAATCAGATGTTAATCGTCACAATTTTGCAAACTAGCCTGTTTCATCTCTAGCTAAGACTCTAACAGGTCTACTCTATTTTACTATTAAATTAGCCTAACTCCACTCGACACGCCAAAAAACTCGCTTTATTAACAAATATCCATGCCTGCAGTAGCATGCCTAAATTTTACTAACTTTCAACATCATTTCAATTACCTTCTCTTTTATTTGAGGTTATCGTTTGCTCAATAATGAAAAAGTTCTTTTTTTCCCACCTAAGAAAAGAAATGACTCAAGAAAAAAAAAACTTTGCATGAGAGATGACAGGTACAGAAATTCAACTGCCTCTGCCTCCTCTGGCTAACGTCACAATTACAACATTTAATAGCAGAAGTTTTTGAAACGTCCCATGGGCAACTGGGATATTGCTGTTATCTCCTTGTAAATTCGCAACTCGAGGAACTTTCTTGATAGTTCAGGGTTCTTAATCCAAACCTCAAGTTAAAATTTAAGAAAACAACTAAGTCATTTTACATGGTTAAGTTTTCTTTGGTGTCTGATTCCAGAAGTTTAGGCTCATTCTTAGGGGAGGCCTCAAGGATCAGGCTTGGGTGAAGTAGCCTAGAGTCCCTGAAAAAGGTACGAGGAAACGCGGGGGCAGGAAAGAAGGCAAGGTGTGTCAGCTTGACTAGCGGCTGGCCCCCCTCGGCCTGTGCTCCGTTTGGGATCCTGGCGCACTGCCTTTGCTGCGAGCCAAGCGCCAACGCGGGACAGGAGATGGAGCCGGGGACAGGGCGGGAGCCCGGAGCGGGGACTCAACGAGAAGCCGGAATGGGGGGGCCGAGCGGCGGCAGGGGCGGCAGGCGCTCTGGGAAGGGCGCGGGGAGAAGGGGAGAGCCGGGTCGCACCTGAACCCACCGCGCGGTTCCAGTCCAGGTCGGCGGGGGAGCTCTGAGGGAGCCCCACGCCCCGGGAGGGGGAGCGGGGCGCGTCCCTGGGCCGGAGCGGCTGTTCCGTGTCGCCAGCAGAGGCTGCGCCCTCCTCCTGGGGAGCCTCCGCCAGCCTCACGGCGGACCCCGGCGCGCCCTTCCGCGGCTGGGCCCAGCCGATCCGCGGCAGCAGCGGCTCCCGCTCCTCGTCTTCCTCCGCGCCCGAGCTCCCGCCGCTCGCGGCCGCCAGCTGCCCGGGCTCGGAGGCCTCCGCCATGGCCTCCCTCTTTTGCTTTCCGCACTGAGACCGGCTCAGAGAGGCGCAGTGCCCGGGCCCGGCCTCGGCATCGCAGAGACTGCAGCAGCTGGATATGTGGAGGATACCTCACAAGCGTGCTGGCCGCTGGGCGCCCGCCCAGCGGTTGCCCCGCCCAGCCGCTGGCCGCGCCCCACCTCGCACCGCCCTGCGCCTGCGCGGAAGGGCCGGGGCGGCGGTGGGCGGGGCGCAGGGCCGCCACCTGCCTCCGAGAGCCGCGGAAGATGCGGGGCGTTGGGGCGGAGGGTGACGTTGTTCCCCGTGGCGCACAGGCATCGGAGTTAACTTAAGTTCCGCTGAGTGCCCCTCTCTGACCTTAGAATTCTGTCAGCGTTAACCGCAGTCTATACCTATGTATTTCTTTGTATGACTAATATTTATTTCCCCCATAGAAGTTCATGCGAGCAGTAATCTTTTTTTTTCTCAGACGTTCCTGCTATTGGTAGTTTTGTATTTCTTTTCTTCTGACCAATCCAGCTAGTTTATCAAATTTAATCTTTTCAAGATGCTATCTTCTTGATTACATTGATTTTCTGTTTTCTAGTTCATTGACCTTTGCTCTTTATTGTTTCCTTCATCTCATTAATTGGGATTTGATTTCCTCTTCTTTTTCTAGTTGCTGGAGTAAAAGAATACATTATTGACACTGGACCTTTCTGTTTTTAATTTTTTTAACATAAGCTTTCTATTTTTAAAATAAAGCTATGCATTTCCCTCCAAACACTGCTTTATCTGTATTCTGCAATTTCTGATATTACACTTTCATTTTCATTCAGTTCAAAATTGTTTTTTATTTCCCTTATGAGTTCTTCTTTGATGGACTTCTTTGAAGTGTTGTTTAATTTCCGAACACTTAGGAGCCTTTCTACATATTATTATTGGTTTCTAATTTAATTCTGTCGTGGCCAGAGAAGATATACTAAGATTTCAAACTTTCGAAATCTATTAAGACTTACTTAATAACTTAGCATATTATTTACCTTGGTGAACATTCTGAGTGTGCTTTAAAAAGAATGTGCATTCCGCAGATGAGTAGTTCCATAACTGTCAATTGTTTTTATAAATATCAATTAAGTATTGATAATATTGTTCAAATCACATATATACTTATGGATTTTTAAATTTAGTTGTTCTATTGTTCACTGAGAGTAAGGTACTACAGTTTAACTGTGATTGTGGATTTGTCTATTTCTTTTAGTGAGTTTTTGCTTTTGTATTGTGAAGTTTTTATTAGGTGCATATACAGGATTTTTATGTCTTCCAGATGATTTGACCATTTCCTCTTTCTTTCTTTCTTTCTTTCTTTCTTTCTTTCTTTCTTTCTTTCTTTCTTTCTTTCTTTCTTTCTTTCTTTCTTTCTTTTTCTTTCTTCCCTCCCTCCCTTCCTCTCTCTCTCTCTCTTTTTCTCTCTCTCTCTTTCTTCCCTTTATTTCCTCCTTCCTTCCTTCCTTCCTTCCTTCCTTCCTTCCTTCCTTCCTTCCTTCCTTCCTTCCTTCCTTCCATACTTCTTTCCTTCCTTCCTTCCTTTCCTGGTGAACTCTCCCTCTTTATCTCTCTTGACACTCCAGGCTTAAAGTCTATATTGTTTTATATCAATGTAACCACTCCACCTTTCTTAGGCTGCCTGCTTGCCTGGTAAATCCTTTTTCATCTTTTTCCTTTCAACCTATTTGTGACTTTATATTTAATATGTATGTGTATCTTGTAGATAACTTAGAGTTGGTTTTTAAAAAATCCAGTCTGTTGCTTGCTTTGGCAGCATGTATACTAAAAAATCCAGTCTGATAATTTCTGCTTTTTAATTGGAGTTTTTAGTCCATGTATATTTAATGTAACATTAATGTGGTTGGATTTATGTTTATATCATTATGCAATTTGTATTCTATTTGTTTCATCCCTTTTTTTGCTCCCTTGTTCCCTCTTTCCTACTTTCTTTTCAGTTAATCAATCTCTTCGTGTTTCATCTTAATTCCTCTATTGGCCTTCTGCTAAAACTCTTCATACTAATTTTTAGTGCTTACTCTGTCATTTACTGTATATATCCTCAAATTATTTCAATGTTCTTAGACCTCATATTATAATACCTAAGATCAAATGTAAGAATCTTGCAAAAGTGTAATTTTTTACCCCATTATTGTTGTAATATTTATTAGACCCACATATGTTTAAATACAGTGAATAATTTTTGCCTTAAACAATTACATGTCTTTAAAATAAATTTAAAAACAATGTACAGTCTTTTATATTTACCCATATATTTACAATTTCCAGGATTCCTCAGTCCTTCCTATAGATTTGACTTTCCACCTAATATCCTTTCCCTTCTGTGTGAAGAATTTTTTTTAAAGGATTTCTTGTAATGCAGATCTGCTGGTGATAAATCCTAAGTTTTTATTTATCTGAAATTATCTTTATTTCACCATTATTTTCATAGGATATTTTTTCTGGATATAGAATTCTGGATTGATGGTAACCCCCTTCCTCACTCTAAGTTCGACTCTAAAAATATAATTCTGTTGTCCTCGAACCATCATTGTTTCTGAATCACATCCCTTCACCTACCCACCTAATTTGTATTATATCATTTTCTCTAACTGCCTTTAAGATTTTCTCTTTATCTTTGGTTTTCAATAGTTTGATCACGATAGTCTTGGTATGAATTTCTTTTTATATATCCAGCGTGAGTTTTGCCGGGCTCCTTGAATCTGTAAATTTATGTAGTCCACCAAATATGAGGAAATATCAGCCATTATGTTTTCAAATATTTTTTTCTGTCCCATTCTCTTTCCTTTCTTTCTGGGATTCCTGTTACATATATGTTAGACTCTTTGATATTATCCTAAAGGTCAGTAATAATCTGCATATTTTTTCCAATAGATTTTATCTCTGTTTTTCAGATTGAATAATTTATCTGTTTTTAAAGCTGCCAACCCTTCAGCCATTTCCAATTAGCTGTTAAACCCACCCAGTGGATTTTTATTTCAAAATTTGTACTTTTCAGTTCCAGAATTTCCATTGCGTTTTTTTTTTTTTTTAGAGTTTCTACATCTCTGCTATTTTCCATCCATTAGTTGATTATGACCATTTTTAAGTCCTTGAATGTATGTATAACCATTTAAAAAGCTGTTAATTTTTACATCTGAGTCATCTTAGAGTCAGTTTCTATTGCCTACTTTTTCTCCAGACCATGAGTCAACTTTCCTGTTCCTTTACATATCTGCTAAATTTTATTGTATACTGGATATCGTCAATAATATATTGTAGACCCTCTAGATTCTGTTATATTCCTCTGATGGGTGTTGATGTGTTCCGGTAGGTAGTTAGCTCAATTAGAGTCAAATTCTATCCGAAATTTCTGATCATTTATTTTAGCTGTTGCTTTTTGCTGGACTCTTTGGAGTATCTCTCATGCACAAAAAGTTCAGGAGTCAACCAAAGATTTGATCAAAGTGTATATGTAGATTTTGGAACTCTCTCCCTCCTTTTCAGGATTTTCCTCCTCAACTTCTAGCTGCCCCAGACTAAACATTTAATTCCTTAAGCCATTAATACTGTGGCTTTCTGATTGAGTTTCAGCTGCCTTTCACAGTACAAACTGAGTAGTGCCCTCAGATGAAAAAAAAAAAAAATGTATGAGCAAAAATCGCACTCTTTATATTTCAGTTCTTTAAAGAGTGGCCATCCTTTCAGGTACTGCTTGGCTGCTTTTGATTACTTTCTAGTGCCTTTAAATATAGTCATGCAACACTTATAGAAGGGGATATGTTCTGAGAAATACTTCATTAGGCAATTTCATTATTGTGCAAACATCATAGAGTGTACCTACATAAACTTAGATGGTATACATAGCCTACTACACACCTAAGGTATATGGTATAGCCTGTTGCTCCTATGCTATAAACCTGTAGAGCACATTACTATACTGAATATTGTAGGCAATTGTAATGTGTTATACTACAATGTTACAGCACTTATGACATCACTAAATGATAGGAATTTGTCAGCTCCATTATAATCAGTGGTACCACTGTCATATAAGTGGTTCATCTTTGACCAAAATGTCATTATATGGTGTGTGACTGCAACTGCTCTTACATTTTGTCCAAAGTTTATAATTTTATCTATAAAAGGGTTAGTCTGATATAACTTCCTATGACATATTTTACTGGAAATGTATCTTTTGGGGAAATGAATGGTGCTATATTTTTCTCAGTAGTTTACATGTTAGCAGAAGAATATTACTTATTGCTAGATAAGACAGGATTCATCATCAGTTCTATTCATAGTTTAAGTTTTTATAGACATGAATACAGAAAATCTGTCCAAACAAATATATGAATATGGAAAACATTTTGTAATACCAGTGTCACTCAAATCTTTGTTCTTCTTCTCAGATATATGCTAAAAATCACATAGTACTCGATCACCAAAAAATTATTTTTTATGATCTATTTTCAGGTACCTCACTTAGGTCTTCCTTTGTTTGAGTTATTCGCTTTCTCGATTTCTGGGAAGTATATCAAAAAGTCTTTGAAAAGACATCGAATTATTAAAATTGGACTGTAACTTTCATTTCAAGACACCTTATTTAACTAAGAGTTAAGAAATAAATCAACATTTCTACAAACCTTTTGCCAATATAATATTATTTATTAAAACATTTCTACAAACCTTTTGCCAATATAATATTATTTATTAAAATGCTTTTATCATGAGCTTTAAGTATATATGCTTAAAACCTTAGAACTACAGATTTGACTCATTCGATGTATATAAATAACTTAAAAGTTAATTGACAAAGCCAGGCTTCATTATCAAATCAACCAGTCCAAACAGACTTTTTTCAATTCACATGAACATGTTAAAATATATCCTTGTGTCACCATCTCAGTTTTGAATTCTAAGGCACTACTGCCTTTCGTATTTCTCATAGATACTTTCTTACTTTCTTTACTTTATTCCCATGGAATACTCTTGGGGGCCCATTCTTTAATAGGTGTCAGAGTTTAGAGGAGGCAAAATTTTTAACTGAAATTTTTCCTCATTCTCACAACCTTACTCTACAATACCTGTATATTTAAGACATCCCAACATGGGCCTAAATGCACCATGTCTGGTATCACTATCACCTTTAAAATAATGCTCCTTTAATAAGAAAAAACATGAAGCATTGCTGCTACTTTAAGGCTGGGAGCCTCAGATTTTTTATACGCTGAAGAAAGATTCAGGATAGGCATTCCAACGGCAACTGGTATGCTACAATTCACTTCTGGCACTAACCATCCAAAGTCAGCACAGATTCCACAAGCTAAGGGATCAGTCCTCCATAACATTGCCCTCATATAAGATGCCAGCCACAGTTTGGGAGTCCCCAGGCTACCCGCATTTATGATTGACTTCTACAAATTTGGAGGCCCAATGACCTTCTCAGGTCCTATGATTTGCTAGAACAACTCACATAACTCAGCAAAGATCTCAAGATTCTTGCCCTCATGGAGATCATGGAGATGAAACTTACAAATAAACAGGCAGTTACAATACGGAATGCTGGGAGCTATGTGCAGGAAGTATAGGTTTCTATGAGAAGATAGGAAAGGGAATTAAGAAAGAGAATATAGGGGTAGGGGTGAAACTTGGCTGATGTAAAATCTCACCTGAAATTTCTGATTTTTTGTTTTTTTCAACAATCCAGCCGTTGCTTTTGGCTGGACTAACAGAAAGTCAAGGAAAGCCTCACAGGGCAGATGACATTTAGGTAGAGACTCGAGTGATGAGTTGTTGATGGAAAGAATGTAGGAAAGAGCAATCCTAGCAGAGGAGATGGCTTGAGCAAAGGCCCTAAGAGTGCTAGGAGCACATTAGGCACTGGAGATCTCTGCAGAGCACAGAGTGGAGGAGGAGTAAAGGTGGTAAGACGGGGAAGCACAACATTGCGTCCAAAAAGTGGTCCAGGGCCTCACTGTGTTACTTTTCAATGCAAATCTCATGCCAAGATGTTCATCCCTTTTGCTGAAGGTCCTGATCACCCCTCCTTTCTCCATCTAAAATCCACAGGGTAGTCAATGATAAAACATATTAGAAATTTAGGGGACTTATGAGGCTGGGCTGTATGAGTTAGAGTTTAGATTTAAATCAGAAATTCACTGTGTCCATAGCCTTCCCAAAAGGATAAAAAATTTTGTTTAAAGAGATATTTTAAACAAATATTTGATTCCTCTAACAAATGAACTCAATACACAACTGCATAATACTGTTGAAGATGAATCTTAATCTTAGATGCATATACATGTACTGAATGTTTTTGAAAATATACACAGAAAAGTGTTAACAGCCATTGCCTTTGAAGAGAGAATAGGAGATTAGAGATTGGGGTAGGCATGAGATCTGCTTTACTCTCTTTACAAATGGCAGGACCACGGGGTGGCTTATGGAGACTGGTTGGGCTCCATCAGTAACCCTGCTCCCTCCAAGGCATCCCAAATGAACAAATAATCTAAGTAGAAAACCATGCTTACTCAGCAAACATGGACCCAAGAAATTCTCCTAGCTCCTCCATTCATTAATTTAACAAATAAATTTTGTCAGGTTCTATTCTAGTGCTGGGGGAGAGGAGTAAACACACCTCTGTTCTCGTGAATCTCCCATGCTCATGGGGGAGACAAACAATAAAAAGTAATCAATAGAATATCAGAATGTGAAATGATGACAAATGCTATGAAAAAGAATAATACAGGGTGAGGAGTACAGAATGATTGTGGTGTGAATGGGTGGGCACTATTTTATCTACAGGTGATTGTGGTGGGTTGAATGGTGGTTCCTCCAAAAAATATGTCCATGTCAAATCTCCAGAATCTGTGAATATTATCTTATTTGGAAAAAAAAGGTCTTTGCAGATGAAATTAAGTTGAGGGTCTTAGGATGAGATCATCGCAGATTATCTTGGTTGGTCTTAAATCCAATGACAAGCGTCCTTATAAAAGAAAGGCAAAGAGAGGTTTGAGACAGATAGAAGAGAGAACACATAGAGAGGCAGATGTGAAGATAAGGCACAGACTAAAATGATGTGGCACAAGCGAGGAAGCCAAGGAATGCTGAAAGCCACAAGAAACTCATGTAATAGTCAAATACTCAGTGAGAGAATTGACAGAATTAAGTGTGATAGTGATGGCTCTTACGCTATCTGGGAGAAGAATATTCCAAATACATGGTTACCTCTAAACCTCTTCTGTCTGGAAATTCTGGGACTTCTACTTCTGTATATATTTTTGAGCTGTTTGAATTTTTTTAACCAAAAAATTACATTAAAAGTGATTTTTAGTGCATTACAGGATGTTTACAGCAATGGAAAAAAGAAACAAGAACTACTTGACTTAGGCAAAAGTCTTAATTAAATGTAGTTATTTTTAAGGTTATGTTTCAAATGATTTGCAATCAGTAAGCATGGAAAACAGAGAACACTAGCCTTTGGGTAAATCTGACAATAGCCACTCGATAATCTGTATTGGCTTTGTTTAGCTAGCTGCAGTAGACTTCTGCTTCATGGGAATCTATTATTACCTTGAGAAAACACAGGGATCCTCTAGATTAGCCCTCAAATCTTAGTATTCTGCTCCTTTTCAATATTTACATATATATATATATATATATGTTGTGATTTGAATACAGATATATTTAGGAAAAACTTAATTTCCACTTTTTCAGTTATTTCCAAAACTTATCTACTTATACTAATACTGGACCTTGCTTTAAGCAGAGTCTGTGCCCCAAACTTAAATGCAAATAAAACACATGTGAAAGAAATGCTGCTTTAGTGCAGTAATAATGAGGGCTACAATTTATGGAGAGCCAGATGCCATTCCACTTGCTTTGAGTTTATTAGCATATTCACCTTCACAACAAGCCATTGAGACAGGGTTCTTATCCTCTCTTTATACATGAGGAAACTAAAGCACATAGAAGTTAAGTAACTTGTCCCAGATCACCCAGTTATAAGAGGCAGAGTTAGTGCTGGAATGCAAGTGGTCTGGCTCCATCCTCTTAGCCACTGTATTATGCAGTCTCTCTTAGGAAACCAATAAAGAAGGTTCTTTCTAAATCAAATTCCAATCATTGTCACTAACTTCTAATGTTAATCTATTGCTTACCAAAAAACAAAAAGCAGCCTAAAAATGTACATGGCATGTAATGCTTCCCACAGACTGGGCTCTAACCTCTAACATAAACCTTATGTTTCACCTCGTCCTGGCTGCAGCCGCCTGGAACGTCTCCCTGTTTCTAGAATGAGTTATTTCATGCCTCTGTGTCTTCATTCTTGGCAGGATATCCTTATCCTCTTCTTAACTTGACCAATATCTACCTAGCCTGCAATCCCAGTTTAATGTCAATTCCTTTGAAATACTGTCCTCGGCAGAGATCGTCATGTCTCTGTCCCGAGTTCTCCCCAAATCCTTGCTCTGACCTCAGATGGAGCCCTCTCCCACTGAAGTTTATGTCCCTACTCAAAAATGTCATGAAACTGTGAGCCCCTTGCCAGAGGGATGTCATGTTCTCTTCTTTGTGTTTCTCTCTCCTTCCAACTCCTAGGAGAGTGACTAAAACAGTGTGCGCTTGTCAAAGGTTTTATAAATTCACGAATGAATGAAAGAATGGGTAAAATTACACTTAAAAGAGTTCTAGAAATAAATTTTGTAGTGAAAGACATCGACCTCCACCTTCTCTTTGGTAGTACTGATATTTGCTCCCCAAATATCACCAAGACGACCTATGTGTTAGTCCCCATGAGCACATCCTGGTTTGATGTTTCACTAAGAGGGCCCACAGGACTCAGAATATAGAATATAGTCATATATAGGTCTCAGAACATAGTGAAAAGATGCAAAGCAGAATTGGCAAAGGGAAAAGGCACATAAGATGAAGTTGAGAGCAAACCAGCTGCTTGCTGCTAAGAGCCCTCTCCCAATGGAGTCACACAGGATGCTTTTACCTTCCCAAACTACACGTTGTGACAACACATATGAACTGTCTACCAGGGAACCTTGTTAGGGATTTAATGCCTGGATTGTATCAGTCAGGGCTCTCTAAAGAAACAGAACCAATAGGATAGAAAATAATTATTTTAGGCTCATGCAATTGTGGGGCTGACAAATTAAAAATTTGTAGAGCAGGGCAGCAGGCTGGAAATTCAGGCAAAAGTTGATACAGTAGTCTGGAATTTCTCCTCTGGGGAACCTTAGTCTTTGCTCTATGGCCTTCAACTGATTGGGTGAGGCCTACACACATTATTGGGAGACATCTTCTTTAAAAGTTAACTGATTATCGAAGTTAACCATGTCTCCAAAATATCTTCAGAGCAACACCAAGATTAGTGTTTGATTAAATAACTGGGCACTATGACTTAACAAAGCAGGCACATTAAACTAACCATCACACAGATTATTTCTTTTCTTCTCCTGTCTAGCCAGAACATGCCCACCCCTCATCCAGGTTGCAATGTTCCCAAGAAGGTTTCTAGGGACCTCCAATCAGATGAGGTGCCCTTCTTCATTACTCCAATCAACTAAATGTAGTTCGAGATTAAACATAGCACTAACATTATACAATTCTGTGATAACATGTTACCTGTTTACCAACTAGAATATAAGCCCGAGGAGCAAAAACTGTGCTTTGTTCATTGTTATTCCCATCAGCCAGCACAGAACTTGCCACGTATCAGATATTCAATAGTTACCAAGTGAACACAACTGGTCCAATTCCACTTTATGGTTGAAGTAATAGGTTTAGAGATAATAAGTCCTTTACATGCAGATTAGTATCAGTGCTGGATTAGAATTCAAGGCTTCTGCCTGTAAACTTCAGGCCTCTCTTCATTTTGCTACTCCTCTTTGGACAGGAAGTTCAAGATCCACCAGATGTGGTGAGGTTTAGTTTTCAGAGAACGTGTGTGTGTTCAGCTCTTTTGTATTAATAAAGAGAGGCAGACTCAGGTTCCTGCAATAGGGTTTTATGTTTTTTTAAGAATACACATGATGATAGGAAGCTCATGTGACAAGAACTGCCCTCCTGAAGAGTCTGTGAGAAACCTGCCAAGGCATTAGGTTCTTTCCTTGACCCTCAGCAGCCAGCAGTTACCAACTTCCTGCCATCCTGCTGACTCGGCTCTGCCCCATCTCTTCTGCTCTTCTCCTGCTACTACCCGCCAAAGACTCCTTGTATGTTCATGCCTTTCTGACTGCTTATGAGTAATACAGGTTCACTCATGCTTTCTCTTCAAAAATTTTAAGTGTCTCTTCCTGCCACCCAACTGACTCTCTCTTCATATTTTCCAAATCTAACTTCTGACCAAGGCACCCTGGTTGGCTTCTTTTGTTACGATCTTTCCTGTTTGGATAGAGCTTTTTATGCCTTTTTGTTTATTTGTTTTATTATTATTATTTTTAGTAGACCTTTTTTTAGAGCAGTTTGAGGTTCACAGCAAAATTGATTAGAAGGTACAGCGATTTCTTATAGACTACCTGTCCCCATGCATGCACAGCCTCCCCACTATCAACATCCTGCACCAGAGTGGGGCATTTGTTATAATCCATGAACCTACACTGACATGTCATCATCACCCAAAGTCCATAGTTTACATTAGGGTTCATTCTTGGTGTAATACATTCTGTGGGCTTGGACAAATGTATAATGACATGCATCCATAATTATGGTATCATACAGAGTATTTTCACTGCCCTAAAAATCCTCTGTGCTCCATCTATTCATCCCTTCTTTCTCCCTAACCCCTGGCAACCACTGCCCCTTTTATTGTCTGCATAGTTGTTGTTTTTTTATTTTTTATTTTTTATTTTTGGTCTTCTCCAGAATGTCATATAATTGGAATCATATAGTGTAGCAGCCTTCTCCAATTTCATGCCTGGTTTTCATGTCTTCACAGTTTAGCCCATGAACTAACTGCTTTTACATCCAATTGGCCGTGATGGAGGGGGTCAGGAGGCAGACAGAGCACATAGAATAGAATATTCCAGAGACTGTGGGGGAGGCATTTATTTTCTTTTCTGGTCACTGAGAGTGACACAGGTACCATCATTGACCTGTCCAAGATGCAGATAAAAGATGACCAGGGTTTTTGGATAATAGTCAAAAATGTTATCTTATGGCAAGATATAGTCATATTTTAAAGAGGCTCGGGCTCGCTCCTTTGTGGCATAGGGTGGCTCTAGATTTTCCTTTTTGGGTTAAGAGTCTGGGAGTAAAACATGCTAGGGGTGGTGTAAAGAAAATGGGGGAAAAAAGAATGATGGAAAGAAGTAAAATAACCCTGAGATTATAACAATATTTGACTTGAACAATAACAAGTGAATTTAAATGAAGCTAGATCTCAAAGTGATTTCTATGAAAACAGACAACTAAGTTTTATTTTCCTTCCTTCTTTTTTTAAAAAAAGATTTTAATGTAATCTGGTAGGGTAGGAGAAAATAACTCAATGTTCTGAAAATAAATTTCCCAGTGGAGGCTATTACAGCAGCCCTCTTGTTTCCTGTCATACTCTGAATCAGTTACAAGGACAAACTCTATTTGTTTGGGTACATTAATTTTGCTCAATGGCCTTTCTATAAAATGAGCATCAAATTGATGGGACCGGACCTCAGCAAAGAAGAAGTTCCAATTTTCTCTGGATGGATTGTTCTGGACGTGCAGCGGAAAATTATTATTAATAGCAATTCATGTTTACTATCCAGTGAGCACGAGAAAAAGATGGAGTTTAGAAATGCAGCTGTATCCAACTAAGTACTGAGCATCATAGGACAAATTACTAAAAAGTGATGACCTCACTTTGGCTCCTCTGTGGCTAGTCTATTTGGGCCACATTTGGTGTGTTGGACCATAGGTTTTCTCTGACTGTGCCTGGGTTCAGGAACTTCAGGGAAACAAGATAGATTTTTGATATGATCTAGTCATTTGAGTTGTCATCTTGCAGGTACCACATGGTGCTTATGCCCTGAATGTATCCATGTGTTTATTTTAATCATTCGACTGGGCACATGGAAAGGATCTGAACAGACATGCTCCCTTCCTTCATGGAGTTGACACCTAGTGATTACAACTGGTTCCTAGGTCTTCCTAATTCTGACTCAGCCTTCAAAGGTCAAACCAAAACAAAGGCATATGGTGGCTCCAGTCCTTTTGGGGTTAAAGAGCTGGGAGGTAAAGTATTCTGGAAGGGGGTAAAAGAAGGAAATAGAAAGAGATAAAATAACTTCATCTCCTAAGGTTAAGCAGAACGCAGCTAGTCCCTGTGGTTAGTGGGACATGGAAAGTTGCTATAATGCTTATTTCTCATGAAGGTATATGCCTTTGACATTTGCATTTTGTGTGCTAAGCTCATTCCTGAGTTCATTTCTCTTTCTCTTCTGTGGCAATAAATGAAGACCAACCAAATGAGAACAGGTGAGGTGTCTTTATTTAGAGTTTGCTATAGTAAGGGAATCAACCACCATTACTTGTGTTTTGGCAGAGACTCAAAGGCAGGCAGAGCAGTGAGAAAGTTTTACAGTGAAACAAATGGTATACACTGATTACAGGCTATTGGCCTGAGGAAGCTGGAGGTGGGCTAACTAGAAGTGGGTCATCCTATGTGATCGGTCAGGGATGCGTATTGGGCTCTCTCTCTGGTTGGTCCTAAATTGGAAGTGTGGACAAAAATTAGGGAAGCTCAGCTATTAACCAAGTCCTGGCTATTTTAGGTCAATTGCTTCATAGATTTTTGTTTAGCTTCTTGGAATGGTTGGTAGAGATAGTAGCCTGCCTTACAGAAGGAAGATCGGCTTCCTGGGCTGGTTACTATAGATAAGAGGTTGGTTTCCCAGGTTAGTTGCAGCAGGTTGTGGGTCAAAGTTTTATTTTTATATATAGTCCAGCCATTGTCTATTTGTATATTGTCTCCACTTACCTTATCTAAGGTGCTCCATCGAATTTAACTTTTAAATCCTTTATCTTATACATATCTATTAATAGCCATCAATTCTGCAACTTGCACTGTATATTTAAAAAAGACTTTTATATTTAATTTTTTTAATTTTTTTAATTAAAGAAATGATTTTAATGTTTCCCCATCTACCTTCCCCCTCCGCTTAAAAAAGACTTTTAATTACAAAGATAATGCATGTTCATTGAATAAAGTTTTAAAATAGAGGTAAGCAAAAGAAAAAATAATTTTATAAAGTCCCACCAACCACGTCCCTACTGACAATTTGTCGCATGTTCTTTCTATGCATACATATCACTCTAATCCTACAGCAATGTGTACATTCATAACTCTTTTACAGTTGTCGGCGTGTGTTTCTCCCATTGGGAGTATGCAGAGAGGAGTATTTCTTATCCAACTCTTACTCTCCCAACCTTGCATAGTGTGTTGAACATGGTAGCAGTGTTCGATAAGTATGAATTATTTTATATTGAACCATATGAAGTTGCCTTTCTTATAAGTCAAAGGTAACTAAATAGTGGCAATTTCATGTGGTTAAACCTAGTGGATGGATAGATGAGTAGATGAATGGATGAACAGACAATAGATAGATGAATTATAATGACTTTTACCATTGTCAGTCCTGTTCCACATAACTAATGATTTAAGCATCAAAATACTGAATGAATGTGTTGTGGTCTCGACAATGATGGGGGAAATTCTGACTTCTGCTCTCAACTTAGTTGTTTCTTCTATTTATTTATGACTGTTATTTAGCCAATTACTAAATGGCAGTGTCAATACTTTCCATCCATATGTGCATTCAACATTTTTATAAGATTGCAATCTCCCTGTCATGAGTAGATGAATCATTTTCATTTTTCAATTATTTGAGCTTCAGTTTAGGACTTTGCTTAATGGTATTCCAAGACACTGATTAGAGAGGTCTTCTTCCTTCCTGATTAAGAGAATGTATGATATCTTCTCCCCAGCTCTTTTATTTGTATTTAGTAATTGTGGATCTAAATGTATGACTATGATAATCTGTCATATACTAGATTGTATGAATTTTTCAGGAAGCAAAATCATTTTGTTTTTTCAAAAAAGTCATTCCAGAAGGTTGTCATTAATCAGACTAAGGATTTTAGAAGTAAATCTTAAGTAAATAAATTGTTTTCAATTCAACACTATAATAGCAAATCACTACTGCCAACTCCTTTTCAATATTCCTCTTATAATTTCTGTGTATAATAGCTACAGAAGAATGGTCACATAAATTATCTCTAAGGCTGTTGTCCTTAGGACTTGGTCTTTAAAAACTTCAACCAATTTGTAAGTTAGTATGGTGGGTAAGAATATAAGGTTGGCTGTCCTGAGTTCTCTTTCCTTCCAGTTCTGTCTCTTCCAAGTTCCATTACCTTAGGCATGTATCTTTCCTCTTGGAGACTCAGTTACCTCCTCTGTAAAATGGTGCTATAGACTAGATGTTTGTGTCCTCTCGAAATTCATATGTTATATCCTAACCATCAATGTGACAATATTAGGAGGTGAGTCCTTTGGGCAGTGATTAAGTCATGAGGGTAAAGCCCCCATAAATGGAATTATTGCCCTTATAAATGAGACTCCAGTGAGATTCTTTATCCCTTCTGCCATGTGAAGTTACATCAGGAAGACTGCTGCCTGTGAAACAGGAAGTGAGCCTTCCTCAGACACTGAATCTGTAGGCACCTTGATCCTGAACTTCCCAGTCTCCAGAACTGCGAGAAATAAATGCTTGTTGTTTATAATCCATTCCAGTCTATGGTATTTTATTATAGCAGCCCAAAAGGACTAAGGCAAATGGAGGTAATGTTATCTTGGAGGATAAAGTCATTCATTCTTTCATTAAATATCCACTTATTTGTGTCCAGGTCTGTCCTTGGCAGAATTACTGGGTGGCACAATTCCATGCCTAACATGTACACAAAATATGTTCACTTTGCTTTCTAGGTTCTGAAGATGCAATGGGAAAAGAGGGAAGCAAGGGGTTTTTCCAAATCCCTTGTCTTAGCGAAATATCATTGGTGACTCAAAGATATAAACCAGTTCTCAAAACAAGTATGTTATAGTGTAGCTGGGTTCAAGCTTGCTGTTATTTGACTTTGGGAAACTTCTGAACTCTTTCCTCTCAATTCCCTTCTGGGCAAAATGCAAATAATAGTTTCTGCTTACATACCTCTCAGAAGTATCTAGGCAATAATGTCTCTTTGCAGTTTACATACTCATTATCACAATTCAAAGAGATCATCAAATGACATTATCTCCGTGAGTGCTCTATGTAAACTGTAAATACAGAAATGGTGATTAAAATCTTACTTAAAAAAAAAAAAAAAAAAGAGAACATAACTCAGGTTGGTTAGAGGAAATTAGTGGGGATTTTTTTTGTTTCTGTTTTTCATTTTGTGTTGTTTTTTGCTTTTTTTTGGTTAGAGAGTTAAATTTCCCCAGAGGAGTTTTAGACTTTTTCTCTGCATTTGACATAGAGCATTCATCCACAGTGTCACTCAAAGGCAACATTCTCCACCCTGGTTATTAGCATTAACTGGGGAATATCTTAAAAATACACCTGCCTGGGTTTTTCCCCAAGCACTGATTGAATTCCAATCTCTGGGATTAGGGTATTACAAAAACTCCCCCCAGGTGATTCTAATGTGCAGCCTGGGCTAAGGAACAGCAGCCCAAAGCAATGCTTTTTTAATCTAACATCTGCGGTTTTGCCAGAAAAACCCTTAAGCACTACAGTGGCTCTGAGTGGGTGGTTGGTAGTTTGCCCAGCTTTCCTCCCACCTTCCAAAGGTGGCAGGTCTGACAAAACTTGAGTGCTTGGGTGGCTGGATAGAGGATCTGCCCTCTGGTCTTACAAATGGCATTGGTGCATATGTTTCGCAGTAGTGATAAAACCACTTTTATAATTGAAGCGCTTCACAGATTATGAAGTGCTTTCAAATGCTTCATTTCATTGAAGTAAGGTTTTTTTTCAGACATAAAGGAACATGCTCATCATAGGAATCTTAGAAAGTATAGAAAAGTGAAAGAAGACATTAAAAAGTCTCTCAAATCCCATTTTATAAAGACAACCATTGTTGATATTTTGTAAATCTTTTCCAGTTGTTTTTAAATAAATTTTTATCAAGAAATTATGCACATTCATTGTAAGAAACCAAATAGAGTTTATAAAGCAAAATATGAAAGTCTCTCACACCTCAACTCCTACATCCATTTTGCCAAATGACATTCTTCAGAGACAGACACTGATGATGATCTTTACATGCAAACACTTTCAGGCTTTTTCTTTCTATAGGCCTAAGTTTGAATTTTTTCGTTTTTATTTTTCATAGTCTTAGTCTTAAAATATTTGCAATTTTAATTTCATTTTACCCCATTGAACATTATATCATCAACTTTCTTCAGCATATTTTTAATGGCTGCATAATATTCTTTTGAATATGTATATTACAATTTGCTTAGTTATATGCCATTGAATAATTAGGTTGTTTCCAGTTTTTCACTATTATAAATTCTGCAATGACTATCTTTGTACATAAAGTCTTTTTTGTCCTACTGAGGCAATTTCTATAGAAAAATCCACACTCCCGGAGATCATTTCTGGGTTGCATGACCCCAGAAGATTCCTCCATGCTCATTCCCCCTCAATAACCATCCTTCCTTTCCAGAGGTAACCACTGACTTTTCTTGCCATGAATTAATTTTTCCTGTTCTTGAACTTTATTTAATGAAATCCAGTAGTATGTAGTCTTGTGTATATGATGTTTTTTGCTCAACATTATGTCTGTGAGATTCATCTATGCTATTGTGGGTATTAACAGTTCGGTTTTTTATATTGTTGTACAGGATTACAATATATGAATATTCCAACATTTATTTATCCATTCTCTCATTTATGAACAGTTTGGAGATATTATGAAAGCTTTTCCACATGTCTATGATGAACACATAACACTCACTTCTTTTGCATATATACCTAAGAGTGGAATTGCTGGGTCATAGAGTAGATGAAGATTTAGCTTTGATAAATATATCTTTTATTTTTTATGATGACAAATTTTAAAAAGTTAAAATCGTTAATTTTTCATTCACTGGATATTTGTTAAGTGTGTAATATGCACCAGGAACTGTTCTAAGTCCTGAGGTAGACAGATTCTAGGGTTAGTTAAATAAGTTCAAGGATGTCATTAAGGACCACTTTTTCTTTTCACCCTCTTTAGAAGGCTGTCACAACTCCAGGTATTACATCACTACATGATGTCATCCAAAAACAAAAAGAAGGGGGAAAAGAGTCTTTGTGTGTGTGCATATTTTATTTTATTTTTTATTTTTTATTTATATTTTTTATTTTTCAGGGAGAACCTAAAAATCCTCTGCAGACTTTCCCGTGGGCCTCATTGGCTGGTATGGGTCATATGCTCATGCTCTAGCAGCAAAGAAGTCTGGGATGACATTTATTTAGCATTTTAAATTTCTTTAATGAGAAGCGTGTTCAACCAGCAAAGAAGAGGGAAAATAGCTACAGATGAGCAACTTCACTGTCTGCCATAGCTATTTTATAGCTGTTTAAACTTGGGTAAAGGCTTTCCCATGGGAAAATGGGGGCCATAACACCTGTTTTAAAGGTCAGGGTCAGTAGCAAATAAAATAAAATAAAATAACATGTAATGGGATATGGACATGATAGGTGCCAAATAAATGTTAATGTCCTCCCTTTAGATTATTCTTATGCCCACGCCAGGCAATGTTTGCAGAGGTTCCATCAAGAATTGTTAAAATGAAAGACCAGGTAAGAAAGGCAAAGTGGAGAAACAAAGAGAATGTATTTCATATTACAATATAAATAAATCTATGTCATTTATAAATTGTATGACTAGAAAAATTATAGCTTATTATTTTAGGATGTGAAAGAGAATGTGGAAATCTGAATCAGTTACACGGAGATATATTGCAGTTAACCAAATTTTGTTGCTTCACAAATTTATGAAAAAAATATGATCATGTGAAGAACACTGGACACCAAATGGGCTTTATTTTTAACTGTTTTTTTAATAGCTCATGAAAATATGCTGGTGCTTTTTATGGCTGTAATGAATTTTAGAGATATGAGACTTCATTGTAGCTTTCTAGTACTAAATCTTTTTAGTGGAGAGAAAAGTACTCAGCATGCTGGTGTACCATGCATCCTGGTGGCCAATTCCTCCTTCTGTTGCTATTCACGCTTTCCTAGAATTGCAGGCTGTGGGTATGGGTAGAAGGGGTGATAATTTCAGAAGTGAGTGACTAGGAAATTGGTATGATCTCCCATGAGCTTCATTTGCCTTCCTCAGGATTATTCTTATTTCTTGAACACAAACCTTTCTCCCTTCCCACACAGAGCATATAATTGCTTCTTTGGCATTGGAACTTTGAAGAGGGGAAGAATATATGAGTTTGATAAGACCCTTGATTTCAATATCAGAAATTTAGCTTAACTCCTTAGCCAAAAAAAAAAAAAAAAAAAAAATCGAATGGCTCACGTAACAGAAAAATCTAGGCCATACTGACCTCAGATATGGCTGGATCCAGGAGCTTGAATATTGTCAAAGGATTGGTTTGCATGCTTGTGTCCTGCCTGCTTTTCTCTATAGTGGTTCCATTTTCAGATAGGCTGATTTCTAGTGGTGAGAGGATAGCTGCCAACATTTGTCTTCTCAGCAAATCTAGCAGAAAGAAAAACACACACACACATTTCTTCCTCATTAGTTCCAGGGAAAGGTGTCCACTTGGGAGGATGAGGAATAAAAACAGAGCTGATACTGAAACAGATAGTAGGTTAGACAATAGTTTATAGTTGCCATCGGATGGGGCAGTGCCTGTGCTGTACCTGCTGTTGACAATTTTGAAGTAAGGAGAAGTGGCAAAGAGTTATCCCTATGGTACTTTTTATAGCATTTATTTTATTTCATTAATCTTTATTCTTCCCTGACCTCTGTCTTTGCCCCACCAAAGTTTCAAGAAGTGGTGGAGGGGTGGGGGTGGCAAGATTTGATCCTAGTTGGAGGTAATGAGCATGATATAGTTGTAATGATAGTGACTGTGTTTTTGGGGAGTGGGGCCGGGTTATTCCAGTCCCTGTTTTCCACCATAAATCCCTTTGTTCAAAAAGAAAGTAGGAAAAATATTTCAGCTTTACTAGGGCAAGTGCCTAATGTGTCATTCATCATTGTATTTTCAGCACACTGCAGCCCAGTGCGTGGCACTTCTTAAGTATTTATTAAGTATTATTTGAATAAATTTGAAGAGGTTATAGGATTTATCTCCCTTTTAGTTGTCTTAAAGAGCATGGGCATATTTTAAGAATGAAAAGAAAGGAAGGAAGGAAAGAAGGAAGGAAGGAAGGAAGGAAGGAAGGAAGGAAGGAAGGAAGGCAGGCAGGAAGGAAGAAAGGAAAGAAGGAAGGAAGGAGAAGGAAGAAAGGAAGGAAGGAAGGAAGCAGGCAATCAATGCTAGGGACCAACATCCAGAATAGCCAAAACAATCCTGAAAAAAAAAATTGAAAGACTTACACCTTCTGATTTCAAAATTTATTCTAAAATCCAGACTGTGTGGTACTAACAGGAGGAATACATCAATAGAATAGACCTGAGAATTTGGAAGTAAACCAATTTATGGTCAATTGACTTCTGACAAGGGTTCCAAGAACAGTTCGGTGAGGGAAAGATTAGCGTTTTCAATCATTGGTGCTGGGATAACTGGATATCTATATGCAATAGAATGGCACTGGACCCACACTTCCTGCCATATATAAACTTTAACTCCAAATGGACTAAGACCTAAATATAAGAGTTTCAACTATGAGAATCTTAGAAAAAAATATAGGGATAATCTTTTTGACTCTGGATTAGACAATGGTTCCTTAGACATGATGCATAAAACATACCAATGAAAGGAAAAAGATAAATTGAATTTCATCAAAATTTAAAACTTTTTTTTGTTTCAAAGGACACTACCAAAAAAGTGAAAAGACAACCCATGGAATGAGAGAAAATATTTTCAAGTCATATATCTGATAAGGAATTAGTATCCAGAATAAATAATGAACTCTTATTAAAAAGACAAATTAACCATTTTTTAAAAAATGGGCACAGAATTTGAATGGACATTTCTTAAAAGAAGATGTAATACAAATGGCCAATAAGCACATTAGAAGATACATCATTAGGCACCAAGGAAATGAAAATCAAAACCAAAATGAGATATTATACCACACCCAAGAGTATAGCTATAATCAAAAAATAGATACTAACAAGTGGTAATGAGTGCATGGAAAAATTGGAACCCTCATACATTGCTTATGGGATATAAAATCGTAAAGCTGCTCTGGAAACCTTCTGGAAGTTACTCTAAAAGTTAAACATAGGTTTACCAAATAATCCATCAATTTTGCTCTTAGATATATATCCAAGATAACTGAAATAATATAAATGAATATAACACTTCTGGAGAGCAGATTAGAAATAGTTATCATAACTTTAAGTGTACATACTCTTTGAACCATAAATTCCGCCTCTAAGAATATACTCTAAGGCAATATATTAAAACAAAAGTGTAAAAAGATGCAAAGATGTCCATTAAAGTGCTGTTTAGTAAATTTGGAAATCACCTAAAATATCTATGAACACAAGATAAGTTATAATACAATTTCTATTAGCACTTGTTTGAAAGGATATTGTGTTGCTGGGCTGATGACTTTCTTATCCTGTAATTTTTTCCCTTTTTTGTAGAGATGGAATCAACTGATTAAGACAATGTCTATTTTTCTTATGCACCTCTGGGCCCAATTCCCAGAAGACAGACTGAGTATTTGAAGCAAAGGAGGAGAACAGTTAATGTTTGCAAATACCTTTTCAACAGTTCTTCTTTGTTAAAGGTTATGCTGAGTTGCTTCCTATGTGTCTATTTGAGAACTAGGGGAAGAAAGATGCTCTTCAATGTCCTAAATGAGAAAAGAGATTGGTGATCGGGAGGGACCAAAGTTCAACATTTCAACCTGGAGGAAGATTAATAAAAGCAGTAAGAGTGTTACCGGTCCAAAGACCATATGCCACATGCTTTGAAAAGCCCAAACTCAAAATGTCAGAGTTTGGAGTAAAGAAAGATTTATTGATCAAGAAGGCGCCAGCTGAGAAGATAGGAACCCTAGTGGTATCTCAAATCCATCTTAAAAAAGTACAGAGTTCAGGCTTCTTTTATGTCAAGGGAAGGGAAAATGGGAGGCGCAAGAGGTGATTGACCACTGCAGACATCTGGGTGCCAGCAGCGGGGTCAAGGCAGATTGCCCTGTGAGTCTGGTCACCAGGTTCTTGCAAATCTTTGATAAACAAAACATATTTCCCTTATCTCCCCAAGCGATAAGCAAAATTCCTCTAATGATTAGCATATCTGTATGCAAGACTAAGTAGAAGCTATTAGCCTGAAGGCCATGGGAACAAAGCAGGCTTGAATAAGATGAGGTCAGCTAGCATTTCACTCTGTTACAAGGATAGCTCCCATCTGGGAAGAGTGGAACCCCCAGGCCTGCAGAACAGATCTGTAGGACACTAAAGGCCACTGTTGTCTGCTCCCAAATCACTGAGAGAGCCTCCCTGATTTGGGGCTGAGCATCACTTGGCAATCTATGCAACCTACCTTTTGGCAGAGGGCTAGAACAGTATGGGCTAATGCTTGCAATTGGTTAACATTGGGTGGTCTTTGCCTCTTTGGGCCCTGAAATTTCCACTTCATTGCAGTGAGTCTAAGTAAAACCGAGACCTAAGGTGGGGCAGGACTGGCCAGCTCGAATTTTGATAAGATCTTAAGGTATCTACTTTTTGAAAGAGAGAGATGTCCATAATATATTAAATAAAAAAAACACAAAGCTGAAAATTTGTATATGTTGTGATTTTACTTATTATATTAAAAAGCATACAAGTAATTGGATAGAGAAAACATTTTGATGGACATAACCAACATAGTAACAGTAGCTATTATTGAGTGGTATGTTTTAGAAGGTGATCCTTATTTTCTTCTATATACTTTACCACTTTCTGATTTTTTTTCAATAAGCACATATTGTTTTTATAAACAGAAGAAACAAAACTATTTTTAAAAAATATGCTAATGTGGCAGGGTCAGATAGATACTATAGGTAGACTTTGGAGCCTGGCAGTTCAGCAATGACACGTGGAAAAGAACACAGTACAAGGGTGATTCCAGACCGCAGGCAGAGGGTGTTTACTTTATGACTCACATGATATCTCTCACTAGATGCTGGTGGTCATGTCTTCTGTGTTAAGTGGAAGTGAAAGGGATGTCAGAAACTGGTCTGCTAAATGCAAGAGTGTTATGTGCTGAATTACATTTCCCTAAAATTCATGTTGAAGCCCCTGTCCCTAACACCTCTGGAATGTGACTGTATTTGGAGATAAGGTCTTTAAAGAAGTGATTAATTTAAGATGAGGCTGTTATGGTGGGCCCTAATCCAATGTGATTGGTGGCCTTATTATAAGAAGAGGAAATTAGACACACAGACACTGGGGATGTGCAAATACAGAGAAAAGATCATGTGAGGACACAGTGAGAAGGCAGCCATCCGCAAGCCAAGGAGAGAGGCTTCAGACAAAACTTATCCTTTTTTAAGCCACACAGTCTGTGGTATTTTGTTAAGACAGTCCTAGCAAGCTCATATAAGGATATTCACAATTTTAAGTTTTTGCATGTTGAAATGTGTAAATATTTCTGCCCAAATATTTTCACAGATGCTGCCTTTTTGCCTTAATTCAGAATACATTTCTTCAACAAACAGTTTATAAGAAAAACCTCATCAAATAAGTTGTTTCTACTTATGATTCTACATAATTATAGGCCTCCTAAATTTCATTTCATTCCAGTACAGAACATAAATTTATCCAATTAAAAATAGGTGCTTCAGCAAATGAGTCATCCTGCAAGTTGAGATATTCCAAAATGCAGTTACGGAATTTCAATATTAATATTGCATACCATTTGGAGGTTCATTGTTTAATATCTCCTATGTTTATAAAAAAAATAAATTTCAAGTCACCCTGTTTGCAAATCTTGCTTCCAATAACTGAATTTTTATTACAAATATTCATAAGCACATGAAAAGCTGTCCACCTTTATTGGTCATCAGAGAAATGTCAATTAAAATCACAATGAGATATCACTATACACTAGAATGGATAAAGTAAAAAAGACTGGCACCGCCAAGTGTCATTGGGGATGTGGTACAACTGAAACTCTCAGACTTTGCCGGTACAAGTACAGTCACTTTGACAAACAGTATGGCATTATGTTGTAAAGATAAAGATTCATTACCATACAATCCAGGAATTCTACTTCTGGATATTTACCCAAGAGAAATGTCCAGACAAAACATGTACATGAGTGGTTGTAGCAGTATTATTTATAATAGTGCCAAACTGGAAGCAACCCAACTGTTTATCACCATTGAATGGATAAACAAAGTGTGGTTTATTCATACTATGGAAAACTACTCAGCAATAAAAAGGAAGAAAATATGAATATAGATGATAACATAGGTACCTCTCAAAAATATTATGCTAAGTGAAAGAAGTCAAACACAAATATTATATACTAGATGAGTCTATTTATATCAAATTCTATAACGTACAAAACTACAATGATAGAAAGCAGACCAGTGATTGCCTGGGGCCGGCATGAGGGGAGATGACTGAATACAAATAGATATGATGAAACTTCTTAGGGCGAGACTATCATCTTATATCTTGATTGTGGTAGTGATTAAATGATTGTACAAAATTATAAAAATTCACCAAACTGACCCTTAAAGCTAGTGTAAATTTTACCTTGCTTAACAAAGAAGAAGAAAAAAATTCCAACTAATTTTGAACAACATATACAACCAAAATTTAGAGGATTTGTTACAAAAAGTTTGGTACAATGGTAGAACACTTATATTGATTTATTAAGTTGTTATTTTAAGGCTCAAGTATTTTTAATATCAGGTTGAAGACATTCCACCAACTCTTGGAGGAAGTATGATCTTCATTTTAAAGATTATAAAGCAGTCTGAGAGAACATGAATAACTTGCCCAAGGAAATAGCTGGTAAGTGGTGAGGCTGGAATTCAAATTAGATCTGAGTTCAGAGCTCACATCCCATCTACCACATGCCTTCGACTTCTTAATTGAACCTGATATTAGCATTTAACATGGACTTCGGGGGCCATGTGAACATGTTGTGATTAACATTTAATGATGGACCTCATTTTTAACCTGTTTTAAATGTTTTCCTATTGTATCCTCCACCACAATCAAAGTGCACTGCCAGTGGTTGAAGCATGAGTCTCATGGGTGTCTCCTCCACACCTTGGTCCCCTCCATTTGAATCACCCTCTCACATTCTCCTTTGCTGTCCATCAGCGGTTCACACCCAGGACAACGTAGTCCTCCAGGGGTTATTTGGAAACATGTATGTCAGAGAGCATTTTGGACCCACTGGTACCAAGTGGGCGGGAGTCAGTGATGCTAAAATTATGCCATGAATGAATCATTCAGCTTCAAATAGCCAATAGCACTTCCCCCACCCAAAAATTTTGCTAAATCCTAACTGTCCTTAGAGACCCACCTCAAAAGTCATCTCTGCGAGGCTTTCTCTGCACAACCTGGCCCAGGTCACCTCTCCCTCATGAATGACTCAAGGCTGTTGTTACCTCTGCTGCTCTATAACTTTTAGTCCTAAATTCTCTGGTTTTCTTTTCTTCTCCATATAAAAACCTGCCTGCTGAAGCACATAAGAGGCACTCTGGCTTTGGGAAGCCAGTCTGTGATTCCATTGTACCCAGCACTTCAGAAGCGCAGTGCTTTGCTAGCTCAGTTGGTCGCAGAATGATTTTAAAAGGCCTCAGTTGGCAGTTCTGTAGGAATTTCTTTAGGGATTGTAGCTAAAGAGCCACGATCAAGAGGCCCTTCTACAGAATGAGTATAAATATGTATGCTACAGATGCCTATGCGAGACCTGGGATGGCAGTGGGCGGGGGTGGGAGGCTTCAGCCATGGCTGACCTTTGCCTGGGACTCCAGGTGCCATCAGAGATGGCTCTCCTGAAACCTCTAGTTAGCACTTAATTCTGTGCGGGTAGCCACTGTGATTCATGCGCCAGGCCATTAATCCAGTAAGAAGCCACTAAACGGGCAGAAGAACAAAAACAGGAGGCCCTTCTGAGAGCCATAAATTATCTCTCATAACAGCTTTATATACTTGAAAGGGAAGGGTATCTGGAGTACCGTGGAAAGTATCTGGAACCTCAGTTTCTAATAGAAACCTAGGAAATTTGTTTCAACCACTAACAAATTGAAGGCTTATTTTGTACAAGTGGCTGGGCTGGCACAGAGATGAATTAAAGGACAGTACTTAATCTTTCAGGCGTTCAAAAACTCAAGAGAGTAATTCTTTTTTAAAAATTTTATTATGTTATTGGTTTCAAGTATACAGTACATTGGTTAGACATTTATATAGTTTATGAAACGATCCTGAATACAATTTTTCCTTCCCCCCGCCCCCATATCTGGTGCTAAGTAAGAACTGGCCCCTTAATACACTCCTCAGACTTTTTCTCCTTCTTCTTCATCCCTATTGCTGCTGTTAGGTTTTCCGAAAGCCTGGATGATGGCTGCGACAGCCTCTTAACCTGGTTTACCTGGCTACTCCTGCCCCATTCTGATCCAGCACCCATGCACCAGTAAATGGATGTTTCCAAAAGCAATCCCATCGTATCATTCAGTAACTGATGGAAATCCCTTTAATGGCGCTTTCTTGTTTTAAGGATGAAATTTGAACCCCTTACCAAGGCCCTTCATCACTGCAGTCATGTTTGCATCTCCAACTTTTCCATAATATAATGCTCCAATCCAGGCATACTGACCCTCTGATAGTTTCCCAGACCTCATTGCTCTAACTTCTGCCACCTGACACCATGTGTTGCAACCTCCAGTCCACATAACCAAGCTTTCATGATTCAGCTCAGGTCCCATCTTCTCCTCCTTCTGACCCCTGGGAGAGGGGCACCTCTGTACGTACTGCCCCAACCACTGCGCTTTCTCACTCATCACATGCAAAATATCTGATTCCTTATTTTTCTCTCAATCAACTTTGATTTTCTCAACTAATCCACAAGAACTCTGATTCATTTTTGCTCAGTACCTAGCAGTGTGCCTGGTACCTGGTAAGTGCACATGAAATGCTTGCTGAATGTATCTGACTGAGTGCCTATGCAAGGTCATTGTAATAAATAACACAAGAATGGCTTATTCAGAGATGCCGTAATATGTGGTTCCTGCTTTGTTTCTAATGTTGCACTGGGAAAAGTTGTGGACGACAGAATGCCTCATTGCTGAATGATGTATGTGAGTAGTAAGATCTTAGAAGAGACACAAAAGTTGTCGTCTCTAAGGAAATCAAAATACAAGTTTCCACTACAATTGTGTCTAACGAATGATAGGGACATTCATGTTCAAAGTGATATATGAACAGAAGAGGTACAGTTGGTTGAATGTTGTGTTTAATTAGTTGAGTTTGAAACCATAATTTTCTTGAACAAAATGCCTGGTTTTTGGCCTGGTTTTACTTATTTGGACTGTGTATTAGTTTCCTAAGGATACTATAACAAAATGCTACAAACTTGTTGGCATAAAATAATAAATATTTATTCTCTGAGTTTTGGAAATCAGAAGTTCAAAATCAACACATTGATAAGTTGAATTCCTTCCAAAGGCCCTAGGGGAAGAATCCTTCCTTGCCTCTTCCATCCAGCCTCTGGTGGCCCTAGGCGTTCGTTGACAATGTGGCTATGTCACTCCATTCCCTGCCTACGCCTTCACATGGCTTCTCCTCTTTTTTCCACCTCTTCTAAGGACCTTGTCATTAGATTTAAGTAATTACCCAAGTAAGCCATGATGATCTCATGTTGTGATACTCAACGTGATTACAAGTACAAAAACAGGTCACAGGTTTCAGAGATTAGGGGGCGTGGACATACCTTTTGCGGGGATTTGAGGGGGGCACAAGTCAACCTGTTACAGACTGGGAATAGTAATTTTAAATACATTTATAAAAGCCATTGGGATGAAATCTAGGAGGTAACATAATAATTTTGCCTTAATTAAATATAAAGAACTATTTTGAAATGCTTGAGAGGGGTCTTATTTTTTCAAGTTGGAAGGGGCTGCAACCGGATGAGCATTCAGTATTAATATTACATAAGGAGGCCACCTACTGGTTGCTAAGATCCATAACTGGCAGAGCTCTGAGGTAATAACACTGAATTCAGAATACATGCAGCGGAACAGATAATAAACTTAATTATGTGGTACTTATTAACACACTTGAAAATATAAAGTGGCTGTTCAAATACAATAGATATGTTGAGTCCAGTGAGGACATTCGGCAAATTAATTTTTCTCTTGGGCTTTAAAGCCATGAGCTTGAAGCCTTAGAGTTGATATTTCATGTTAAGGAAGAAGCAAGGAGAGATAGATTAACTCTAGGAATCCTTGAGCATCAGTTTTAGAGTCTACAACAAAATGAATGAGAAAAGTAGTGCATAAATATTGTTATGGTGCCATGAAATCTGTCAGTTCATCCAGTCCAGTGGTTGCCAAGTTATGGCCTCAGACCAAATCTAGAGTACTGCCTGTTTTTGTAAATAAAGTTTTATTGGAACATAGCATGCCCATTCATTTACATATTATTTGTGGCTACTTTTACACTCTACTACAGAGCCAGTAGTACAAAGGAATCATAGTCTTCAAAGCCAAAAATATTTACTGTCTGTTCCTTTACAGAAAAAGGTTGCCAAGCCCTGATTCAACTCAATCGAAAATGTTTAAAAATTTTGGACATATGTGCTAGATGCTGTGTTGTTTTATATACATTTTCATATAGTTTTATTTCATCCTTAAAGCTACACTGGGAATTGGTTGTAATTATTGGCATTTTATAGATAAGGAAATCAAGACTTTAAGGACCAAGTAACTTGCTCTGGATAAGAAAGCTGTTAAATGACAGAGTTGGGACTTGAACTGATGTCTGTTTGATTACTGAACTAGAGTTTCATTCATCAAACTAAACACACACTTTTGTGTCTCCTAATTACCTAAATTAGCACAGTGGACCATAAGAAATATAATATATATTGGCATATATTTGCTATTGCTTTTCAAAAAATACGAAAAAGCTTTTTAAGTCTTAGAACAATATGAAAAAATAAGCTTTAGTTTATTTTAGTAATTTAGTCAGTATTTAATTATCTAAACTGTCTTATATGCAAATAGGCAATGAATTCATCTGTGAAGTGAGCCCTTGTCTCTTGATTATAAACATGATTAAAATGAAGGTGTCATTCAAAAAGAACACATGGGATGAAACTTGACCAACATATTTTATAGAATATTGTGGTTCTGTTGCAAGACTATCTTTGCAATAGGGAAGAATGCCTGTAGCCATTTTATCTGAGGACAACTACTAAGCTCTCCCTGTCTGATTCTCCTCGCCCTGTTTCCATGTCCAACGATCAACCCACTGGTTATTCAGGGCTGGTGCACTGAACAGTCATGAGGGTGGCAGGTGTACCATTCACATCGGAGTCCCCATGAATTGACCCTAGAGTTCTGTAGTATGTAGCCTGGGAAGCTGTAGATAGTGGCTCTGGAAAGAATGGACAAGTCTTGCCGACACCTGTAGTTTTAGTAAGAGTCATGTTGTTCGTTGTAAAATAAATCGGCATCCAGTTGCATGCTTTGCTATCTGTGAACCTGAGTTAATGTGAGTCTGTCATTGAGACGCCTTCATTTTCTCTCTGCTTCCACCATCAGAATTTGGGATTTGGCAGGCCAAGAACCAGTCCCTGGAGGGTTGGGATGTTGCCAAGGAAATAAATGCCAACTAAGAGGTCTCTAGGTAAAGAGCTATAGACTTCCTATCACCACAGTTAAAGCACACACCTTCGCTTTGGAGGAAGATGTTTTGCTGAACCACTCACAAGTGAAGAACTAACTCCCCAGATGTTGGGAGTGCTGCCGACAGCAAGCCCTCAGCTGGATAAAGGGATTGCATAGGCTAAAAGGGCTGCTTTGCCCTTTGCCCTAATTTTGAAGTTCCAACAGCTTCAGAAGGTCAACTTGTCTTCAGAATTCCCAGGAGAATTAGCTGAGCCTCCTAGTAAGGCTGTGTCGCAGCTCTACTTGTCTCTTTGCCCAGTCTGGCTTTCTTCCCTTCCTCACACAGATGCCGATACACTTCTTGCATGCTAATCTCTATCTCAGAGTCTGCTCTCTAGGGAACCTAACCTGTGATACCACTCAAACCTCAAAATCAGAGACCCCTGCCTTTCAGGACTGACAATCCATAGAAAGGACAATGAAGAAATTCTCCATTTATTTATCCAACGATTATTTTTGAGGATCTGTTAAGAGCCAAGGACCTTCTAGGTACTAAGAATAGAACAGTGAATAAGAAAAGTGTGTCTTCCTGGAGAACTTTTCAGTGTGGGAGGCAGACAAAAACAAATAATTTACTATGTCAAGCAGAGATATGTACTTGAAGAAAAACTAGGCAAGGTGAAAGGTTACAATTTCTGGGTGGGAGGGGCTGCCACAGGGTGGTCAGGAAAGGCTCTTCTGAGGAAGCGACAAGGAACACAGACCCTACTGAAGTCAGCAATGCAGGGATCTGGGAGAAGAGCATCCCCAGCAGAGTCAGCTAAAATGCAAAGGCCTGCATGGGAACGAGCATTGGGTTTTTGAGGACTAGCAGGAAGGCCAGACTGACACAGCGGAGTGAGCAAGGTGGCAAGTGGTATGGGGTAAGATCGGAGCCCAGACAGGTGTCTCGTATTTTTGAACACGATGGGAAGCATTAAAGGGTTGCAAGCAGAAGAGCAACAGGATCTGATTTGTTTTTAAAAGGTCATTCTGACTGAAGCAGGAGAAAGAGTAGAAGTTGGGAGACCAGTGGAGAGTCACTGCAATAGTCCAGGGCAGGGAAGATGGTGACTTAGACCAGTATGGAGACTGTGAGAAGTGGCTGGATCTAGGGATGTTTTTGAAGGTGGGGCTCAGGTGTCACTGATAGTAATGGACTGAATCTTTGAGTCCCCTCTAAATTCATGTTGAAGCCCTAACCTCCAGTGTGATGGTCTTAGGAGGTGGGGCCCTTGGGAGGTAATTAGGATTAGATGAGGTCATGAGGGTGGAGACCTCATGATGAGATTAGTGGTCTCACAAGAAGTGAAAAGAGACACCAGAGCTTCTCACTGCTATGTGAGGATACAGCAAGAAGGCAGCTGTCTACAAGTCAGAATAGAGCTCTCGCCAGGACCTGAGTATGCTGGCACCCTCATCTCAGACTTCCAGTCTCCAGAACTGTGGGAGATAAATTTCTGTTATTAAGCCACCCACTTGATGGTAGATTGTTATGGCATCCTGAGCTGACTAAGACACTGAAGGGTTAGATGAGGGAATAGGAGAAGAGAATCAAAGTGGCTCATTTTTTTCTGGCCTGAGCACATGCGTAAGTAGCAGTGCCATTTACTGAGATGGGCATTCTTCCCATTTAGAGATTTCTAGAATCTTTTGTGCGTAAGTCAGAGAGTCCAATGATAATTGGCATTTGCAGAGGAATCCTTCACTGTGTGCCTGAGCAGACTCATGATGAAGGAAGCAGAGGAGATAGCATTTTAGTTCATACAAATATTCACCTATTGTTCTATAAGAAATAATCCTGGAGGGGAAAAGGGTGGTAAAGGAGACTGTAGTCAGGGCAACCTGCTTTTATTATTACCCGGACAGTTGCCATTTCCATAGTAAAACAGAATTACGGAAAATAAATAAGCTTTAAAACCAGAGAGCGCTAGAAGCAGTATGGCCTCTCTGGTCAGTTCTGATGGCATCTATTGATACAATTATAGTTTTCTTCTTCGACTTAATGTGATACATTTTTACTTATATATTTCATAATGTTGAAGTATTCTAGCACTGTTGAAATAAAATCTACAAGGAAGTGGCATACCATCTTTTCAATATATTATTGCATTTGATTTGCTAATAACTAATTAGCTTATTTATTAATATTCAACGTTCTTTAAAAATAAGCTTAAGATATTTTCTTTCTATTGTTTTGTTTTCTATTTTATTAATTTTAGCTTTTATTCTCCTACTTTCTGTTTTAATTGGTTCTCTTTCTAATTTCTTCAAATGACCACATTATATTTTCAGATTTCAAAATAATAAGGCATTTAAGTCTATAAATTTCCATTTGAGAATAAAACTACCTGTGTGCATAGGCATGGGTATGAAATATTTCCCTTGTTGTTAATTTGCATTCGTTTACCCCATATGTTTCCTAATCACTGTCCCACAGTTTACTGCCCCTAGCCCAAACCTTTTTCTTTTGTATAGTCACATCTCCACAATTTATTAATTTTTATTAAAAGCTGTATATAATCTCCCAGGCCTATCCACTTCTTTGGGTCTTCACTTTCTGCAAAGGCTGTTGAATGCATAACTAATAATTAATCTTTTCTCCTATTAATCTGTTATCAGTCTAATTTGCAAAGTCTCAGTCACTAAACATGAGAGAGTAGAGAAAAAAGTTTTATTTTCCTCTTTTACATTAATTATACTTTCTTATAACTGGAAAAGAAAAAGGAGTTCATGAAATTAAAAAACTGGCCTGATTGGATCAATGAGACCCAGTCTCTGGGCATTGTTTTTATCTCCTGTCTTGTCATCTCTGTGCAAGAATTCTCTAGAAGCTGTTAACCATGACATGAAGTATGTTAGTGATGATTTGCTTTTGAAAGTGAAGCTGCCACTGTGAACATGAAGGAAAGTCTATCATTTCTGAGGGAATCAGTGTGTCCTCGATGTCATGACTTATTCGGTATTCGAGGAAACAAGCCTTACACAGGATATGCAAATGACCTGGTAAATGGGCACCAGAATATTAGTGATTTATGTTCCATTGTTTTAAAACAAAACCACATCCTTCCTTCAGAGATGAGGTGAGGGACCTAGGCTGAAGGAGTAGTGTTAGCTGGGTGGGCTTCCGGCAGAAGGCAGACTTTCAAATTACAGTTCTGCCACTGACTGACTGGTTGATCTATCGGAGCAAATTCCTTTCCTCTCTGAGCATCAGTTCTTTACTTGCAAAGGTGGAGATTCACTCACTCATTGCTTCATTTATTGAGACACTTATTCAGTCATCTACTGTGTTGTAGTGGCTAGGGATGGAATGATAAGGAAGCACAAACACAGTCCCTTACAGATGATAATTTCTATTTCACAGGATTATTATGTGGATTAAAAGTAATTCAAATAAAGGGCTGGTGAGGTAGTTATCAATATTTTATTATTAACCTTAAATTATATTTGATCCAAATGCCTAATTAGAACAGCCTGCCTTGGAATTTGGTCTTTTATGTTGAAGATCTCCAGCTTTTAGGGGGAATGCTTACTCGTTCTTACTTTCCACTGCTCCCTCTGACCTACATAAGTCCCATCAGCACCTCATTTACCTCCGTTAACTCTTTGGATCTGAATAAATTATTAGCAAAAAGGAAAAGGTCAGGAGGTACCCTTTCCCTCCCCTCTTTTTACCCCAATTTATTCCCTTGGTTTTAGGTGCATTCTGGAAAAAATATTCCATTCTTTCAACATTATTGAATATCTTTTATATACTTGATAATGTACTAAAAGTGGAATATACAACTGACTATGGTCCTTGTCCTTGAGAAGTCAAGACTATTCCAAACTCAAATTCTAAAAATGGACCAGGCAGCCCTCAGAGTCTCCTAGAGTGTAAGAAGAGGGGTGTTCTACAGTGAATATTTAGGACAATGTTTGGCAAATCACCAGTCTCATAATTTTTATAAATTCAGATGCTACAGTGTCACAGAGGCATTGAATTTTCCTTGATATCTTAAGCACCTGCTAATGAGCTTTCTGCCTCCAGTTGTATTCACTTTTATTTCAGCTGGACATATTCTAATATCCTGAGAAGGAAATGTTTCTAAGCTGTAAAAAACTTGGAATGTGTTTTTCAAAAGTACATTTTTCAACATTCAAGGAATTTTGAGAAATGTACCATTTGCCTCAGGGCAGATGATTTAAAAGGTCTCTCTTGTGATGGTTTCAAATAAGTCGGTGATTGGAAGGCTGATACATGAATATAAGGCATTATTATTCTACAGTGATGCTTCAGAGAAGGAAACTAGTTAGGGGAATATTTCCCTCCCTAACATTTTATCCCTGCTGAAATAAGTCAAAATACCCAATGTTCTTTATATTCAGAGGTGACACTGGTACCAGCATGACTGTCAGCTGCTGTCAATCCCTGGCTTTGGAAGCAATGTCACGGTGCTTTAACTTGCTTTTCAGTTTGCTCAGCATGTCTTTGAAGCACTGCCTCTTCTCATCTGTTCCACAGCTCACTATTCAGCCAAATTGCACTATTTCAGCATGAACTCAGCTAAATACTTAAAAGCTTGTGGGCCAGCTTCCTCCTTGGTGAGGATTAAAGCCTGTGTTTTTCAAAGAGTGATCCTCAGGCAGGCAGCATCCACATCGCCTGGGGGCCTGTTACATTGCATATGGCTGGATGTCATTCCCAGACCAACGATTCAGACTCTGGGAATGGGATCCCAGAAATACACCTGAATATCACAAAGGGCAGGTCTGTCCATACCATTCAAACCCTCCCAGAAAACTCTTTCCCTTAACTATTTTATGGCTTACATTTTGAAAATGTCCCACATGCAATCAAGTATACCTTTCTAAATGGCCAGGTAGATCCTAAACAAAGGCAGAAAACAAATCAAATTTAAAACATGAACATACTTTGAAAGAAAAACAAACCTTGAAGAGCAGGTATAGAATTCTAACATTCCATGGGAAGGGACAACTCTCAGCTTGGCTGATACACAGGCAAGAGCCCTTTGATTAAGAAAATAAAAATAAGTGCAACACCTTGGGCTTCCTCCCCAGGCAGGTAGATATACTTCCTGCTCTGCTCAGGGCTGACTTCACTTCTTCCTCTGGCCACCTAGAGTTCTGAACTTCATTTCCACCTGTATGGTTTCTATAACCACAGATATTTCTACTCATTTTTTTCAAATTTTTGATTTTGAAATCATTATAGATTTGCAGGAAATTGAAAAAAAAATGCACAGGGATGTTCCACATACCCTGTGCCCAGTGTTCCCAGTGGTAACAGCTTGCCTAACTATAGTATAATATCAAAGCCAGGAAACTGACACTGGTCAGTGGTACAATTCACAGGGCTTATTCAGATTTCACCAGTTTTACAAGCATTGCATGTGTGTGCGTGTATGTGTGTGTGTGTGTGTGTAGTTCCATGTAATTTTCTCACATGTGCAGATTAGTATAACCACGACCACAGCTAAGCTACAGATCTGTTCCAGCACCACAAGGCCCTCTTTTGCTATCTCTTCACAGCCATGCCCACCAATTCCACCACCATCCCTAACCCCTAGCAACAGCTAATCTGTTCTCCATCTCTGTAATTTCCCACAATTGTTTTTTAATAGCATTTTAATAGCCTTGAGGCAACCTCCAGTCATGCCGAGCTTCCTGCACAGACTGTCCAAGCTGTCTCTCAAGGTACCGATTACAGTTTTTGTTAGTGCTCTAGTTACAAAGTTACATAAATTTTTAGTGCTCTGACTATGATCCTAATATTCCTAAAAGCATTATTCTGAATATGTAATTTTGCTGAATGTGTGTTTTTTCTATGTCTATTCCATGTCACAGCAGAAATATCTGCATTACAGCTCCAACATAATTGGTTTATCTTTTTTACTCACAGAAGAGTCCAAGGAAGATATTCTGTCTGGCAAGTATTTCTCCTCCAACTGGCAATCAAATCACCTGGACTCCTTTCGTTTTGTGACTCACTTTGATGGTTAATTTTATGTGTCAAGTGGACCAGGGCACTCAGTGCCCAGAGATTTGGTAAAATATTATTTCTGAGTGTTGGCTGTCTGAGGTTTCCAGATGAGATTAACATCTGAATCAGTAGAGTAAGTAAAGATGCCCTCTTCCAGCCACCCCATTGTGGTCCTGCCTGATCCAATCCCTTGAAGGCCTGAATAAAATAAAAGGCTGAGTGAAAAAGAACTTGTTTTCTCTGCCCACCTGTCTTTGAGCTGAGACATAGGTCTTCTCCTGTCTTCGGACTCAGATGCGAACTAGAATTTATACCATTGGCTCTCCTGATTCTTTCTCGGGCCTTCAGACTCAGACTGGAACTAAACCATTGGCTTTCCTGGATCTCCAGCTAGCCAGCTGCAGATCTCAGACTTTCAGCCTCCATAATTAAGGAGCCAATTCCTTATAGTATCTCTCTCTCTGTCTCTCTGTGTGTGTCTCTCTCTCCCCCTGACTAATACAGCCATCCTCTAGGGGCATGGCATAGTTGCAGCTGTATCGCTCTAGTGGATGGGTACAGAGGGAATGGAAGAGCTGCTTCTTTAAGCTTTGGCTAGGAAATGGCACATACAACTTTCATGCAGACGTTCGATTGTCCAGAACTTAGTCACATGGCCACACAGAACTGCAACAGGGGCTGAAAAATGTTGAGACAACAGGACATCTCTCTTCTAACCTCTAAAAATAGAGGTTTCTTTAGGAGAGAAAAGGGGAGAATAAAGGGTTTTGGATTAGGCAAAAAGTAGTGTCTGAAATAAGGATGAGTGCAAATAAAAATCTCATTACAGAATTATTTATAATAGTGAAAATATTTTAACAGCTCAAATAAGTCATAATAGGAGATTGGTTAAATACATTATGATGGATTCATACAACAGAATACAATGCAATTTTAAAAAAATGGTGATTTAGAAGAATGCATGGTTTAGAATGATGTGGAAAATGTGTATAATGTATTGTTGAGTGTAAAATGCCAGTAAAAACATATATACAATGTTCCTTTAAAAAAAAAAACTATAACAACAACACAACAAAATACCCAGTAAACGTGAGCAGAAGAGAGACTAGATGGATATACACAATTTTCACAGTAGTTATCCCTCTGGGAAATTATAGATGGTTCTTTTCTTTTTTGTATGTGTAGTTTCTAAATTTTTAGAAATATAACAAAAATGTGTTAACACTTGAAATAGGAATAATAAAAATTTAAAAATAAAGTGATGACTATGGATGACCATAAAACAAGGATAAAAAGGGACAGGGTTGAAAGAAGGAACTAGTGACCTGCCTGGGTTTGAACCCTCACTCTGTAGATTACTGGTTGTGTGACCTAGGATGAGTTATTAACCTTTCTAAGTCTTGATTTCCTCATTCATAGAATGAGAACACCAGAAATGAAAATATCGACCTCGCTGACTCGTTACGAGACTTAAATAAAATCTGTTCTCATAGTTCAGTACTAGGCATACAGTAACTGCTCAAAGAGCTTAACCATTGTTATCATGATCATTATTAATAATAATAGTCTAGTAGATTACAACAAAATAGGTAAAAACATGAGTTCATCCAAGTAACTGCATTTTAAGCTAGACATAAGCTAAAAAATAATGGTATAGTGTCTTAGGGTGGCTCAAGGTCATGGGGTAACGTGGAAGTGTTTGAACGTTCTCCCCACTCCTGGGCCAAATACCAATTTTCATAAACATTTTTAAAACATCTACATTGCTTTTCTTTCACCTTAGTTTGGGTACTATTCCTATTCATAAACTTCCAAACATGCTCTTTGTTACCTATACCATTTAGCCTAATCTCATGTTTAAAAATTCCCACAAATTACAATCTTCATTATTCATCTGAACAGATGATCATGCCATTAATCAATCATTAAAGATCATTTCTAAAGAATCTGGCCTTTAAGAAACTCCTAAGCGATTGAAATGATCACGTTTTATAGAACACATCTCTCTCACCACCACCACACACATACCTATCCCCGTTCCCAGTATTCCTCCTGGCTCCCCGCAGCCCCTCACTCACTCCTGCCTCTCCCATGCTTCCCCCCAGCCAGGACTTTCTTCTTCCCTCTCTCTGGGGAAAGCAGCAGTAAGATGGCCCTGTGCCAGCACTGATCATGGTTAAGTCTGGTTAATTCTGGGCGCTGTGTAGGAAGCCATTTGACAACGTCTCTAATCTAGATTTTATTAGTGATAAAGATGATATTTTGGCTTTTGCCTTATCCTTTGTCTTATTTCTTAATTGGTTCAAAACCTGGATGTTAAGCAGTTTTATTTACTGGGCTCTACTCAAAGTTCCCAGGAAAACCCCCTACCCCCAAACACAGAGTTTCTTGATAATACTTCAAAGGATAAAGGGTGGTTTTTGTCTTTGCTTTTACTAAAGCTATGATAGAGAGCAGGGGGGAAGGAAGTTATACTGATGCATCCAAAAAAGTAAAAAAAAAAAAAATCTGGTCTGATCAAAATTCGAAAGACTAGGTGAGTGCTCAGTGTGGATACAGTTTGCATTTTTAGGACAGGACAGTGCTTCTCAAACTTAGTGCCAATGAATCACCTGGGGATGTTGTTGAAATTCATATTCAGATTTAGTGGGTCTGTGGTGGAGCCCAAATTTCATATTTCAAATAAGCTCCAGGTGATGATATCTTTGGTCCACAGACGTCTTGAATAGCAGAGGTGTAGGATATCATGAATTACGACCTTCTGCACTCAATAATTACTCGTCAACTTACTTCTTTTGAAGCAAATTTACATTAATAATTATTTTACTTAATCTAATATTTATGGTGTGCTTCCAGTTTCCCAAGCACACATCATCTGGACAGCATACATATCTGCTTATGTCACTCACCTGCACCCACCTTTCAATGGCTCTCCATTATTGGCAAACTTTTGCTGCATTAACCAACCACCCCAAAATGCAGTGGCTTAAAATGGCAACCATTTATTTTGCTCACGGTTCCGTGGGTTATGATTTGGGTTGGGCCCAGCTGGGTGACTGTTTTACTAATCTTGACTGGGCTCACTCTTGCATCTGTGGTCAGCTGCAGGGAGCTAGGTTGCTGTTCCCTTGACAGTGCTGACTGTTGACTGGGGAGGGGGAAGAATGCTGGACCACGTTTCTCATCGACATTGAACTGGCTAGAGCAAGCTTGTTCCTTATGCCCGCAGAAAGGCTCCAAGTGCAACATTAAGGTCTGCCTAAATGTGCAAGCCCTTTTCATGACTCCACCTGAATCATGTTTGCTACCAGTCATCCCACTGGTCAAAGCAAGTTGCATGACCAAGTTCAGCATCATTGTGGAAAAGAACTACCTATGGGTATAGATACCAGGAGGGGAAAGCATTTGTGACTGCTTTCGCAATCTGACTATTCAAGTTCAAACGGGCCTTTAAAGCCTTCCACAGAGAGGCAGATCAGGTTTGTTCTTTCTCCACATTATTGCTTGTTCACTCCCTCCTCCTGGACCACTTTTCACCTACCTTTGGACACTTTCCATTGTTACCTCCTACTGAAGCTTGATGTCTAAATTGGATGGGATTGTCAGACATGGCACATCTTGTTCAGTCACTTCTGTACAGGTTGCATCCTCACTTACTAGATTAAATATTTCTAAAGAGTTTTGTTTGTGCCTTGCTCATTTTCGCATTCTTGTAGCATCCAGCACATAATATAAATTGCTACTATTTATTGAGTGCTACTATTTATTAAATGCAGTTACTTTATATATCTTTTATCTCATACAAAGTAGGTATTCTTATTGGCTCCTCCTTTCTTTATAGATTAGGAAAGTGAAACACAGAGAAATGAAGTAACTTGTCCAAGATCACAGATTCAAAAAGGTGCAGTCAGGATTTAAACTCATTTCTTGAACTCAGAGCTTGGCCTTTTCTACTACTTTCCTCATTGATTAAATATAAATGGTTTTGAATAAGCCACATGTGGATAATTAAGAACAGACCAAGGAGTGTATGTTTGTCCAATTATTGGGAATGTAAGTCAGGCTTCGGGGGTAAAATAAGGTCTCAGGGTCAGTGAGCTTCTCATAGAGATAAGCTCAGATTTGACTCAGGTCTGTAGGTTGACAAATTGTTCTCAGTTCTCTGTAGTACAGTTTCCAGGCTCTGCAGAACTGAATTGCAGATAAAATTATTTCGGACTCACAAAAAAAAAAAATCTAGAATGCTTACTTATTAGCGTCTAGGGATATAAAGAAGTATCAACCACACCAACACAGGTGTCAGGTGGTCTGTAAACTTTTATCAAAAGAGAAACTAAGTTAAGATGAGAAGGTTGCAGAGGGTTTACCTTCTGCTTCCGTCCAAAAACGTCTCCATTTTTAATATTCTATAAGGACACCAATATTGGGCTTCACTCTCTTGATTTAGAATTATGAAGTCTGCTCTGTTCTGACTTTGATTATTCCCTTCCCAGCATTACAGCTGCAGTTTGGGCAGCTGTCACCCAGGACGACAATGTCTTAGGCTTAGTTATACAGGGATATAATAATTGGTCTATCTCAGTGTAGGTGTGAATAACTCAGGAAAAATAATGTTAATAGGGGAAGGGAATGATGTCTTATATTCTTTTTTCACTTGTAAAAATGTGGTACGCAAATTGAGATTGTGAAGGAAAGAAATACAAATGCCTTCTGTAGTAGGCAGGCTTGAGTGTAGGAAGCAGACATGACTAAATATTTGAACTATGAAGGGATGTAATATAGGGAATAAGATGTTTACAAAATCATTAGGAGGTCTTGGAGTGTGGGTTCTTGACTGGGCTTCTAGAAATGACTCCAGAATACTGCAGAACTGACCCACCAGGGGTGCCATCACCTCTGAGGCCACCACCAGGGCTACCGATACCAGAAAAACCCACTGTTGAGGCTGTGTTCCTGGTATCACTTGGACGGCCGGGAGGCTAGAAAATGGACTCTGAGAGGCCAAAAAGGACCCCATGTCTCCACTTTGTAGCTGGCCAATGACACATAATCTAAGGAAGCAGGAAATGCTCTCTACCTTCCAGTGCTCATACAAGTACATCTAACTGGTCATCTTAATTTGCTTCTAGGGTTAAGAACTGTAGTTGAGAGGGAGTCCGTAAAATGCAGTTTGTAGTTGTCTGGCCTCTGGTAAGGCCCAGAAAAGGAGGCTGAATGAGCCAGTCTACTATACTCTCCACACCCAGGGTCTAGTGGTTTACTCAGCACCATGGCTACAACTGACTGCAACAGCAGGAATCATGGCCTCACATTTGCTGAGTGCTCCCTCTGTGCCATACACTAGGCTGAGCCCTTTCATCCACCATTGCCTTCTCCTCACTACCATTAAACCCCTTTCACAGAGGAAGGAGCAAGCTGGGGCCTGCAGAGATTAGGTAATCTGCACAAACTTACTGCTGGAAGAAGAGGAGCCAGCCTTCAAACTCCACCTGACTGATTCCTGCCACCACCTGCCCACGTCCCCTTTTCCCTGCTCCACACCTGCCAGCCCACTAAGTCCATGGCCTCTGACACTCTTCCTCTCTGTCTTTCAAATGTCAGCAAGCCCCAGGCTCTGGGCCAGTTCACAGACTCTGACAAGTCTCCTGCAGCTTTTCCCTTGCTCCTGCTTTGAATGGGGTATTATAACTTTGTTAACTGCCTCTGGTTTTCCTGCTTAAAGGAAGATTTCTCTACCTACCTCTCCTCCCTCTGGAGAGAGGATTGCTTTACTCATCCCAGGGAACGTCTGAAATTACTTGCTGCTACATCCATATCTACTTTTTCTACATCTCTCTCCATCCAAAATAGAGAAGATGAAGGTGAGACCATGCTTTCTGAATTCTCCGAGTCTCAGCAAAATATAATTACTACATTTTTTTCTTTTTCTAATCACAGGAGACTTCTCTGAGCAACCTAGTTACTGATTCTACTGCTCCCTCACTTCCTCCTTGCAACTGCTCTTTGAAACTTGGCCTTGGTGCAGAAGTTATTCTGCTTCAAATTGCTTACGCGGCCTTATTAATGAGGTTGAGGACAGCCAGACCCTGCTGTGTTTCTTAAGAGACTTGAATTTTCCCTACACCGAACATTTTAGAACACAAGTGAATGCAATGACAAACTGACTTCGTCACTATTCATCTATTTGCTTCTACCACTGGAAAACATCCCTTCAATGGAAAATACCCTTATAACATGAGGTGTCACCTATTCATCCCTGGTCTCTGCTTTCTCTTTTCTTTCCACATCTGGGTTTATTCTGAAACCACCGAATGGTAAGCAATCTTTGGGACCCAGTCTTATCACTTATTTACTAAAAAATGATAGTGAACGCCTGCCATGATGCTAGGAAGAGCGGCTAAAAAGTTAGAGTTCCTATCTTCCAGAAGCTTCTAATTCAGACACTGCACAATGAACTCAAAAGAATTTGAAGTGAATATATACATACAGTATCTACTTCAAACTAGGTTCCTACTTAGATAAGGTGGTCAGGGAAGGCTTCTCAGAGGAGGTGACATTTACACCGAAGAAAAAATAGGAGCCAGCCATGCAAAATGAAAAGGGGCAGATCATTTAAGGTGATAGAAATGGCATGTGGGAAGAGAAAAACCTGGTGTGCTTCAGGTTCTGCAAGGTCAGTGAGTGAGGGGGGAGCTGCCCAACCAGAGGGAGGATAGTGCTTGACGTCAGCAGGGCCAGACATTGCAGGGCCTTACACGTCAAGGCGAAGAGTCTGGACTGTACTCTCAGTGTGATGGGAAACTGCTGAAGGGTTCTAAGTAGGGGAAGGATGTGACTTGATGTGTATGTAAAAGATGCTTCTCTCTGCTGAGTGGGAAGTGGGCGGGAATGAGGATGATAAGCAAAAGTGGAAGCAGACAGGCAGGTCACTGCAGTAGTCAAAGGGGAGATGACAGAGGCCTGGACTAGGTGGAAAGAAAGAAGGTGGGGTAGGGCGTGACAACACTGCTGATAGATGAGATCTGAGTGGTGGCGGAGCGGAGGTGTCTGCGATGCCTTCTAGGTTTTCAGCACCAATGAATCCGGCACCAATACGGGAGAGGTCTTTTCTGCCCATGGGTTTTAATGTGCTTTATCACTTAATACACTTCTCAGCAATCTCTCCTCTCTCTCTTTCTGGTCATATTCGTGTTACTCCCTCCACACCCCAGTGGACAGAACTTTGAGGCTGCATAATTACCTGCCTAAAGACTTGATCAGGGGTCCCCAACCCCCTGGCCACAGACCGGTACCGTCCACGGCCTGTTAGGAACTGGGCCGCACAGCAGGAGGTGAGCAGTGGGTGGACAAGCCAGCAAGCGCAGCTTCATCTGTATTTGCAGCCGCTCCTCAGCGCAAGCATCACTGCCTCAGCTCCACCTCAGGTCATCAGGCATTAGATTCTCATAGGAGCCACAGTCCCTGGTGCCAAAAAGGTTGGGGACCACTGTGCTAGAGCATGCAATGCCTCTTGGCTCTGACCGCGTGGGGTTGGTTAAGAGCATAGTCTCCAGAGCCAAACAGCCTGCTGTGCATCAGGGCTATTCCGCCTGACTACCGGCGCTCTCTCACCTGGCTTCCCTAAGGCTTGGCTTCTTCAACTGTAAAACAGGGTGAAGAAAATCATACCTACTCCATAGGGTTGCTGGGAGGATCAGATGAGCTACTGCAAGTAAAGTCCTTAGAGCAGCTCCTGGCATACAGGCTCAGTGTTAGCTCCTATTAGTGTAAGTCGGAAAGAAGCAGGTAATTTTGAGCTGCCTCTATTTCACTCTACACCCACCTGTATAGCGAGATATAGTGCGTCAAGGCATCCCCCAAGTAGATCCAATGCCATAGTGGGTTGACAAGAAAAAGCTGTTTTACTAAGAATTCCAGAGGGACATGGAGGATGGAGATTTCCCCCGAGTACACAGCATTTCATTTCAAAACCTCCATTGAAAATCTGACCTACAATGTAAATACAAGCTATTATATTTAAATAAATCTGGAAAAATGGTTATAAAAAGAAAATAAAATACAGGATATCATGTTAAAAAAAAAAAAAGAAAGAAAGAAAAAAAATCTGACCTCTCCCTCCCTGGCCAATTGCAGCAAATCTACCACCCCTCCCCCACTTCCTTCTTGCAGTTTTCCTGGCCTCCAGACCTAGACACCCTCTTTCACCTTACCCTGGGTTTTTTTAGAAACCACTATAGGTTTTGTTAATAGTAGTGGGGTGAGAGAAATTAGGGCGGGGGGCGGGGGGGCGGGAAAGCATGTAGTGGAAAAAAGGCTAAACCTACTGAGCTAAGATTTTTATCTCAAGAGTTAGTAAAAGAATAGGAAATAAACCCAAAGAAATAGAAGGAAAAAAATAATAAAGACCAGAAATCAAGGAAATAGAAAACAAAGGGAAGATTAGCAAGACCGATTGTGGATCATTCTAGAAAATGCCTGACCAGTACTCCTCGAAAGTGTCACAGTCATGGAAAACAAGAAAAAGCTGAGAAATTGTCATAAACCAAAGAAACTAAGGAGACATGATGACTGAATGCAATGTGGTATCCTGGACTGGCTCATCGAAAAAGGCAAAGCAAAGGACCACTACAGTGAAGCAAGTAGCTTCAGATAGAATTGATGACGAGATCGGTACTAATGGCAAGTAAGGGACAAAAATTTGTGGATTTTCCTGAGGTCTTGAAAAAATCAATATCTTTATCCACTGGGTTTCTTAACTGGCAAGACCAAAGTGTCACAAGGGCTAGTGCAGGCTCTGAGAAGCCCTTGGATATAAGGCCTTTGACTCTAGCTTTGAACACTTCTTTCACTTCTGATTTCAAGGGATCTTGGGGATGTTTGGTAGGATCTACCTACTGTCCTGGTTCTGGCCCAATTATTTTTAATTATGTCAGTGGACTTTGAAGATCATATAATGTCAGATATGATGTTAAAACCTGCATCTGGGCATGCACCCGATATAATGGGGAAGGCAGAGCGGAAGAAGAAATATTTTTCATTCAAGGGCCCAGGGGTTACAGGTAAGGGCTGGGAAATAGGAAAAATCTGTGAGTTTTTTGAGAGATAGGAAGAGGTGGAGCAAAGATTAAGGGTTTAACGTAGTAAGAGTAGCACCCCTATCTACCAGGAATTGATGAGGCTGACTATGTTTATTCGACTTGAGTGTTTAAGAGTAAATTGGGATGTTAGGAGTGTTTTTACTTCTCCGGAGCACGCTCATTTATCAGAATTAAGGGATTTTCTTTGTCTTGGTTTTCCTTTTATAAGTTAGGACATTCTTTTTTCCCCGTGTCTCTTCTGTTTATAATATCTACAGTCCTTGTCAAAAATGGTTGCTCGGGAAGTGGGCCACCTAGCTGTTTGATCTGCAAGAGCATAGTTTATTTTGGATTCTGTCTCATTTTTATTCTATCCCCCTCTCAAAATGTGTTTTAGTTCAGGCAAAGATGCTATTTTCCATTCTAATTTATATTTTTGAATTAGGCTTCCAGTTTCAGGTTTAACTCCACTGACAAAATGAGATGAAAGCTTTTAAGCCAGCACCTTCATTAACTCCTGAATGTTGTCACAAGGTATTTTTCTCCTCTATCATCATCTTTTTTCCTGTTTGTATGATTGAATTAAGATTCAGTCAATTTTTATTGGAAATGTTTGGGGATACTACTTTTAAGAAGACTTTGCCCTACTTATCATGCTTTTTTTTTTTTTTTGACCCTAGATTTATGGTGGAGAGATCCTGTAGATCAGCGGTCCCCAACCTTTTTGGCAACAGGAACTGGTGCTCCTTTGAGAATCTAATGCCTGATGGTCTGAGGTGGAGCTGAGGTGGTGATGCTAGCGCTGAGGAGTGGCTGCAAATATAGATGAAGCTTAGTTCATTTGCCAGCCGCTCACCTCCTGCTGTGCAGCCTGGTTCCTGATACCAGTCTCAGCCTGGGGGTTGGGGACCCCTGCTGTAGATTGCTTTCTAGGATAATTCAAACAGCTTTTGCCATCAAAGATTTAGCATCTGAGGTTCTGACCAACACGTGTCCAAGCTGATATAGGTTAGGTAATCCTGAATCATATGCACCCAAAATAATTTTAAATTTTCTAGGAATAGTTGCTGGTCTTGTTGGAATGTTGAGAGATCCTCATTTATAGCTCTTAATTCATCTTGGGTCTAAAGTTTAAATTCTACAGTTGCCTGCATACCTGGCTCATCGGAGGGAGACATTTTTACAGACAACTAGCATTTTGTGGTCTTAGCAGAGTTGTTGGGAAAAGGCAGGGGGTCTGGTCAAGAGAAAGAGAAGGGAGTAGTTGACATTGGTGAGGAAAGAAAGAAATCAGAAGGATAAAGGGAAAGAAGGATATTGGCTAAAGGGAAGCAACTGGAGGACAGAAGAGGGAGGATTTACTAGAAAATGAGTCTAGTTTGTTGCTGCCTAAGTTTGTCAAATTGCTCATTAGCTTTGGCTAAAGAATCTTTTAGTGAAATAATCTTTGAACCAGAATTTCTTTTGGAGGCCTCTGAATGCCAATCAAAAACTGCTGCCCATTGGCCTGATAAATCTTAATCCCCCTTCTTTTCTAAGGTGCCTATCAAATAAAAAAAAATTATTCAAGTCAAATGTTCCTCAGAGTGGCCACTAAAGGCCCAAATCCTCATTGCTGAAGCTATGTCAATTAGAGAGCTAGGCATCAGAATTAGTATTGTAATAAGAACACATATAAGCAGCAGCAGTTTTTCCTAAAGGAGGAAAGGATTTAGGCTTAGATGACCCCAGGAAAGCTGGCAACAGTTGGTTGAAAGTGATGCCTGTGCTCTTTGTGTCATAGGCCCCCCACCTGATGGTTGGCCCCCTCTGAACACAGACCCGACAATCTGTGCCCCATGGCAGGTGAAAAATTAAACTCTCTCTAAATAAAAGGCAAATTCTTAGGACAAAAAAAAAAAAAAATCAAGATAGAAGGAGAACCTCAGCTAGGTTCACTGGTGATTCACAAAAAAGTTTGTCCAAATGGATGCCAGTCTGGTGAGAACTGCAAACTCACCAGTCTGAAAGGCTAGCTCCGACCACAAGCTTATAGGGTTTATGATTCTCCTCACGACAAATGACACTTTTAGATAGCACAGAACAAAGCAGAAGTACAAAAGAGAGCCAAAGGATGAAGGGAAATAGCTTGATTCCAACAAGGATGTCAAATAAATGTGAACGAATAACAAAAGCTGGGTACCAGACTCTGAAGAGCTGAGGAACTCAATGCAACAATAGCAGAGTTCATATTCGCCACTGACTTACCCCATTACCACTGACTCAACAAGCCACAGCAGCAAGACACGAAAGGTCTCTGTGGGTATCACATCTGGTCGAAGGCTGAATGAAGTCCATGGTGATGGACAGTGAAGACTGTGTCTCAGTGGAGTCTCCAGGAAAACTGTGAAAATAAACGAAGGCCATCCAAATAACAAACAGAGACTATTCAGAGCTTGCTAGAGCATTTGCATTTGCATTGGGCAAACTCAAAGGGAGGCAGGAGAGTGGAAAAGCTTTAAGGTGAAAACAGTAAGAAGGCTTCAGGTGTACTCAGGTTGGAGGTTTTGGCAAGGGGAAGGTGGGAGTGGGCTAACTAGAAACAGGTATCACATGTCATTGGTTTGGGGAGCATATCTGGCTTTCTCTGGTTAGTCCCAAGTTGGAAGCAGATGAAATAATTGGGAAGCTGGCAGTCACTGACAGTGTCTTAACTGTTCTGGGCAGATTGCTGCAGGGGATGTGGTTTGGCTTCCTGGGCTACTTGTTGCAGAGGTTGTAGTTTGGGGTTCTCATCATTTATGGTCTGGCCCCTGTCCATTTGTTTAATCAGTCTATCAAGGTGAAGATGTCATTGAGAAGTTAGATCTCATTTAATCACCATAACTATGTCCTTGCTGTCCCTATTTTACAGATGAGGAAAGCAAAGCTCAGGAGTCTGAGTAATGTATTCAAAGTCATACAACTAGTGAGACAAGCAAAATTTAGACCTACAAATGTTGGACCTATTTTTAAGCATGTTACATCTTGTAAAGGCAATGAACTTTTTCATTGGGTGAATTAATGGATGAAAATAATTTTGGAGCACTTCTTTTGAAATTGTCTCTGCAACCTGTGGAATTTTTTATTTGTTTGTTTGTTTGTTTTTTAGTGAAGGCATGTCTTTATGGATTTAGTTTTTGGAAACAAACATTTTTCCAAATTAAGACCGGTGAACAATGTAAGACAACTCGCTGGCACAAAATCTAGTGTGTCCATTCAGTTATAAGATGGATCTTGGGATTTTTGCACATTTTGCATGTGATCGACAAAAGCAGCTCTGAAGGCTTTTATAAAGGAGAAGTTGTAAAGATAGTTGCATTTTGGGAATAAGAACTCAACTTTTCCAAAGTTTGAAGGCTAATGCTTATTTTAAAAAATAAGCTAAATTCTCAATATTTTGTGATTTACCTTTCTGTGTAGTTTTACACGGTTCTCAAATTATCTACATCATTCAATGAATATTTGTTGAACATTTATTAGATGTTCACGTGTGCTTTGAATACAGATATGAAATACAGTCCTGTAGGTCAGGAGCTCAGAGTCTGATTAAAGAAGATAGAAAATTAACAACTGAAATGCAAATTAGACAAGTAGCATGGCTGTTAAATGGCAGGATGCCCTGAGCACACGCAGTAGGAAAGGTAGTGAGTTGGTACACGTTAAACAATAGATTCCTGGGGAGGTGGGACGGGAAGGTAAGGGCCTGATTTATAGCATTTGCTGATTTCCTTTGTGTAAATACTCCCACATGATGCCACTAAAACAGGATTTGGACAGATGTGCAGCAGTATACCCGTTATATCCTATTCCCACTTTATAGATATAATCGATGTAAATAATGTCAAAAGCATAGATAAGAGTAAAATGTAGTAAAATAATTAAGTGATGAGTTTGAGCATTTATTACTTTTGTTTTTAATACAGTTAATTGTAAAGTTACATAATATATTGTTAAAGAGCAGCTGTATTCAAAAACCAGCTCACAAAATTACTGAACATTTAACAATTAGCTCTTGCAAGTGAGTACGAACCAGCGCAAGCGGGCTCTAGCACACTACTGGACAAGAGCAACGTCAGGAATTACTGTGTACTCACCTAAGGTGAAGATTGCAAGGAAATCTAAGGCTGAGATCCTCCCTTTTCATTTCTATATCTCTGATACCTAGTGCTAAGTTGTTGAATGGTCAAAGTAAATCATTAATTCAATATTTTTTAAAAATTTAGCACCTACTGTATTCTGGGCAGCATTGTGGAGTAGGGCACCTTTGGGTGGGTGTGGTGGGTATGGCAGCACAAACCAAGGCCCTTCCTGTGGGGAGCTTACATTCATAGCTGTGTGTGTGTGTGTACATCAACAAATATCTGTCGTAACAGATGGTGATAAGAGTTAGGGTTAAAAATTCTGTAGTGCAAAGGAGAAAAGGAGTGGGGCCTTGCTATTTCATAAAGAGTTGTCAGGGAATTTTAAATGTTGAGACGTATAAAGATAAGGATGAAATATTCTGGATCTGAGAAACATGGTCTAAGTAAGGCTGAAGCACAGACTGCCCAAATCTCACCGTTTAACAGGACTGGAACACAGTGCTCTCAGGAAAGTTTCCTTCAGAGAAGACCTCGCACCTGCCCTTTACCTTCCTCAGCCCCTCTGCACAAGTGCAAAGTCCTTCCTTCAAGTCCGTCTCAGGAATACGAGGGATTAATTAGACCAATCAGACGCAGCGAGGAGGGGCTAATTCTCGGTAGTATCTGAAGCCTGCTAAACGCGCTGACACTCCTGCGCATGCTCAGATTCTCCAGTTTCTGGCACACTAGCTGGGGTTGTTCGCGCATGCGCGAAAGCGAGACGTAGCTATTTGACCCAAGGCCTTGCCGTACCGTCCGGTAGGCCAGTTGCATTCTCGTTCCTGGTGTGTCGTCGTCTGTTGACTGTTCTCTTGGGACAGTTACCACCACCGACATGAACCGCGAGAGCTTCGCGGCGGCCGAGCGGCTGGTGTCGCCGGCTTATGTTCGGCAGGGCTACGAGGCCCGCCGTTCTCATGAGCACCTCATACGGATGCTTCTGGAGAAGGTACCGCGCTGTCTAATACCCCCACCCCCGAGCCGCCGCGCTTCCAGGCTCAGCCCCGCCTCCCTGTTAGTGCTGAGTCCTGCCTTGCGCGCTCCTATTTGCTGGTTGAGACCTGTCCCCAGAGTCTGTTTCAGCTTGACATGCACGATAGTGACTTGCTGCACTCAGCTCCTTCTCAACCTCATCAAAGCCGGCAAAACCCAGAGTGTTCCTAGGGGACGTGTGGGTTCAGGATTTTGAGTCCCATTTTATTTAGCTTTGAGATGCGGAAGTGTGTGGGAGTCTCAGTTGGTTTACTTTTTTTTTTTTTGTTTGCGGAAAGGGCAAAGTTCGCACCTCCCATCTTTCACTCCTCTCTGGGACTCGGGAAACACATGTTTGTAAACCACGATATACCAACCTGAAGCAAGTGCTGCCGTGGAACTTCACAGGTCTTGTTCCTGCCAGGATTACTGGCTTTTAATTTCACTAAATTTAGACAACCCATAGTTTTAACGCTATGGTTTGAAGAATCTTCGTTGAAGTTGTTTATTGGTTTCCAGTTTAACATACTGCAGCTTGAAATCTGAGTCGATCTCATCGAGTACATGTATCACTTCGCAATCTAAGTAATTGTAATACAGTGTAGGGTAAACATACTGCCTATTCGAGGGTTTCTTCACAGTGCTGAATTTGTGCCTGAATTTTTGAAAGCAAAGAGCATGGCAAAATACACCTTAAAAGGTTTTAAAAGCCACTGAAGTAGGCTTCTAGGGAACGACGGTTTTCTTAATATAATTATAAGTTTTTGTTTGTTTTTAAGGGCAAATGTCCAGAGGATGGTTGGGATGAAAGCACACTTGAACTCTTCCTGAAGGAGCTTGCCATAATGGATAGCAACAATTTCCTGGGCAATTGTGGTGTGGGAGAAAGGGAAGGGAGAGTGGCATGTGCATTGGTTGCTCGGCGTCATTACAGGTATTTTTTCAAGAAGCTTGTGAAAACTTTTTTGCCTTTTTTGTTTGTTTGTTTGTTTAAAAACAATGGTAGCAGTTTTCATATGATAAAATGTCCCTTTGTAACCTACTTCTTTATTCAAATGCACATGTAAACTAGATGCAATGGAGATGGGAACAATATATCTGAGTAGGTGCTTTTTAAGACAGTAAGGTAAAAGTTCTAGTCTGTGGTGGTCACCTTGTCAGGTTTCTGGGTGATTAACAAAACTGCCTGTTGATTCTGTTAAGAATGTTTAACCTAATAAACTTATTCTGTGTAAGAGTTTAAAGTACGTTAAGGTGTTAATAGTTTTCCATGTTTCTTTTGTAGAAAACTAATAAACTTATTTGGTGTAAAAGTTTAAATATGTTAAGGTTATTTATAGTTTTCCATGTTTTTTTTTTTTTACAATTGCAAGTTTTTTTGGAGAATGATGTATAATAGATAGAACTTTAAAACGTTGTTCATCTGCATCTAAATTGTATCTGTTTTATAAGTACCTTGCTTTATTGAAGTAGATGTAGGAAAAAGTATATTTAATTTTAAATTATTAAAATCACTCTGCATTATTTTAGAAAGCTTTTCATCAATTTTGATAATCATTTAATTGGTAGTGATTTCAGATATCATTTATCTGTTCTCCAGCCTTTCTGTGAAATACAAGTAAACTCTTAAAAACTGTTTTCCTTGATATTAAGTCATGACGATATTTTCCTAGGGCTAGCAGAATTTTATTTCAATCAAAACCTCGTAACTGTGTAGTGATGCACTTGTTGTGATCAGTTCACAATATATAAATACTGAATCATTAGGTTGTATACCTGAACTAATATGTCAATTTAAAAAAAAAATTGGAGTCAAAGCTACTGATAATAAATGTGTAATTTCAAAGAAAAATTCCTGTTCAAAAATGGGTTGCTAATATTGTTGATAATTGTGTGAAAAAAAATACTTTGTACATGAGGTTTCAGTGGCAATGAAGTGCAACACTAGTGTTCTGTAGTAATTCCAGTATTCATAATTTCTGATCTATCTATAAGTTACAGATTTTTGATTTGGAAGAGTATGCAGAGGTATTTGAAAATAGTGTGTAGCATCTAATTTAAAATGAATGAATTTGCACACTCATTTTAAGGCACATATAGTTTTTTTAAAAATTAAGGCAATATTTGAAACAACTCATCCCAAGTGGAACTTAGCCTTCTGCTCTGGTTAGAGGAAGAGGAAAGGAAGAAGAGAATTTAGTGTTGCATATATTCTGCTTTTCTACTGGTGTGTAACAAACCACTCAAAAACTTAGTGGCTTAAAACAATCTGTTATTATCTGTCATAGTTCTGTGGGTAAATTTGGCTCAGCAGGCGATTATTGCTTTGGGTCTTTAATGTGGTTGCAGTTGAATATTGGCTGAGAGTTTAGTCATCTGGAGGTTCAACTGGGCAGTTTATCCAAGTCGACTTACTTAGATGGCTGGAAACTCATATGGCCGCCATGTGGCTTTGGCTTCTCCCAGCATGGCATCTGAATTATAAGAGGGAGCCCCCTAGAGCACATCCTTCAAGAGGCCAGTTGGAAAGCTTCAAGGCTTCTTATGATCTAGCTCAGAAGTTCCAGACCATCACTTCTGCTAGATTCTTTCTGGCCTAGCAACTCAGTAAGGCCAGCCCAGATTCAAGTGGAGGGAATTAGACTCCATCTCTGGTGTGGCAGTACCATATAGGCATAGGGAAAAAAGGAATTGGTGGTGGCCATCTTTGGAGACTAAGTAACACAGCATAATTGATGAATTTTTTTAATTTAATAGGATATTTTCCTATTATTAATAGTTTATGAAATACATCTACAGTAGTCAAATATTGCTTCTGGTTTTTTTGTTGTTATTGTATTTGTGTACTTATGTATGCAGTGGATTACTTAGAACACTGAATATTGTTGTCCAGTTGTTGACCCATTTTTTGCTTAGGTTTATTCATGGAATTGGACGATCGGGTGATATTTCTGCTGTGCAACCAAAAGCTGCTGGTTCTAGCCTCTTGAACAAAATTACCAATTCTTTGGTCCTGGACATTATAAAGTTGGCTGGTATGTACTGTGTTAATCATTAAAACTTTTGGCTAACTAGCCACACACACCTTTGCCCAATTTCTTGTATTAATGCCTCTTTCCAAAATGGATATAAACATCTTTTAAAAAGTTGTATATATCTTTAGAATAATGTAGAGAATCAGAGGTATAAGCATGGAGGATGAATTTGGCTATAAGTTTCCTGAGAGCACGTACAGAAGAAGCTCTAAATCTACAACCCTTTATTTGCTAGAAGTATGTAATTTCAAGAAGGGTGCTGGTTTTTCAGTGGAATAACTAATTTCTGTTTTACTTCTTATTCCTAGGTGTCCATTCAGTGGCCAACTGCTTCGTGGTGCCTGTGGCAACTGGTATGAGTTTAACCCTGTGTTTCTTAACATTACGACACAAACGACCAACGGCAAAGTATATTATATGGCCGCGAATAGACCAGAAGTCTTGCTTTAAATCCATGATCACTGCAGGTAAAAGAAGAGAAGTAGTATATATATAACATCTTTCATATCACAGTGAGACATTTCTAACTTTTTATGTAGAGATGACTGAATGAAAAGAAACTAAACCTATTCCTATTCTTTTTATTGTGGTAGTAACTGTATCGCTTCATGACATTGTGTACATTTATATTGTTATGCAACCATCACCACCATCCATCTCGAGAACTTTTTCATTCTTTTGAACTGAAATTCTGCCCATTAAAGAGTAACCACCCTCTCCCCACTAACCCTTTCCTTAGCAATCATCATTCTACTTTATGTCTCTACCAATTTGACTACTTTAGGTCCTTTGTGTAAGTGGAATTATATTTTCCTTTGTGACTGGCTTATTTTACTTAGCATAATGTCTTTAAGGTTTATCCATGCTTTAGTCTTTTTTTAAGACTGATTGATATCCCATTCTGTGTGTGTGTACATGCGTGTGTGTGTGTGTGTATCCCACATTTTGTTTATTCATTCATTGATGGATACTTGGGTTGTTTGCACCTTTTGGCTATTGTGAATGATGCTTTTGTGAATAATGCAGCATCATTCACATAGGTGTACAAATACCTGTTTGAGACCCTGCTTTTTAAATTCTTTTGGGTATATACTCAAAAGTAGAATTTCTGGATCATTTGCTACTGTTCTTTTGAATGGGAGTATGATTAGCTACCTCACTTGATTGTTTTGAGGATAAATGGGGTGATATAACAGTAATCCCTGGAGCATAAAAAGTGTTTAGGAATATTTGTTGTATATGCATGAGTGGAGTACACATAAATTATTGCCATGAATCAAAGTGTAAGGATACAGGCATCATTAAGTGTAGATGAGACAAAATCTTTAAATTAGCATTTTAGTATTTGGCTTGCTTAAGTCAAGTCAAATTTGAGAATTTAAGGTTGTTATTGAATGGTCAGAGTCTGTTGCATGAAATGAACAGTACTGGGCATAAATCTAAAGAAACTCATTTGAAGGGATTCATAGTAAGGACACATAGCAGAAACTGATAGGCTTTTAAAAATATACTGATTTAAGTGACATGAAGTTGTGGCATAAATTTATATCCTGTTAACCAAACAATTGATAACCAAACTTATAGAAAAGATTGCCATATTGAAAAACTGGAAAATTCCAAAAGATGTTATGATTTGGACTACAATTTACAGTTTGTTCTTTTTTAGGATCGCCTCTAAGGAAGCAAGATAGTTATAGTCTTTTTTAAACAACTAATATTTTAAGTATTTGAAAGCTGAAATAAGGTCAGGTTGAGAGAATTTGAGAAATAATAGAAAATTAGCTGTCCTCAGGAAGCTACAATTTAAAGTTTCATGTTTGTTTTAATGGCTATGAAGGTATAGATATAAAACCTGGACATCTCTGAATCAACATATTTGAAATGTTGATTTTATACTAGCTGAAGTTTTATATTTCTGTAGATAGAATATAGACAACTTGATGTGGATCCTAAAACATAAAAGAAAACTATTTGCCCTTAACTTTTGCTATAACTTGCTGTGTGACCTTGGGGAAGCCACTTAATCTTCCTGAGTTGAGCTAAATGGTTTCTAAATCCTTTGCAGCTTTTAAATCCATGAATTTAGCCTGCTGCCAGATTTGGTATTTGGGGACACTGAAGATGTGACTACATAATAACTTTATGTGCAAAATTTCCCAGGTTAATTTTTATACAATTTCTGAGACTTAACACTTAGTTTTTACTTTTACCCTAAGTACTTACTGGTGTCACAAACTTGGTTAATATAAGTGCTTTGTATATTATTTAATGTATATATCGTTTATACAACATTTTAAGATTATACCTAAATATTTACCATATAAGTTTACGTAGTTATTATTTGGCTGAACTTTTGATTACCTGCTAGTTAAGTGTACTAATTCCATTGAAAATTGGAAAACAATTTTTATGTTTAAGTTATAGAAGGCACTTGTAAGCTATGAGATAGGTCAGTGATCTGTAGGCTCCTAAAATTTATTACACTTTTCTTTAGAGATAAAACATTGAGGTGATGATTGTGATTTGTTTCAATACTTAAATTATTTTTGTCCATCTCTGAAATAAACTGAACTTTAAAATAAAACTTAAATATTGTCAGAGAATGGGTAGATTTACTTTTCTGTGTACTGAAATTGAACTGGATTAAATGATCCTTTTTGTGATCAATGACTGTGTTATTACTTTTATAGATATCTAATGTTTCGTTTCCTTCCCCAAATTAGTCTTTCTTGTCATATCAGAAGTTTAAATAGATTTGTGGTCCTAATTGTGGTCTGGTTGTCCTTTAGATTATTTTGACCTGCCCTTGACTCATACCAGTATTGAGCCAGGTCTTTATTGCTAGAGGAGAATTCATCAAGGAAAATAAATATTTAGAGTTTTTGTGTGAAATAGTACTGCTTCTTAGAGTTCCACGATCTTCCCTTATTTTTGTTTACGCTAACATTTTACTTCTGTTTGGCTTGGTTAGGTTTTGAGCCTGTGGTGATAGAGAACATTTTTGACGGTGACGAGCTGCACACAAACCTGAAAGCCGTGGAGGCCAAAGTCCAGGAACTTGGGCCTGATAACGTTCTTTGTGTTCATTCTACTACATCCTGTTTTGCTCCACGAGTGCCTGATCGGTAACTGATTTAGGAATGTTGTCCTTTGGGGGTCCATCATTTTAAAAATACAATGCATGTATAGTAATTCTCAGAGATACTTAAGTAACATTTGTCAGTAAATAGGTGAATGAACGCTTTTAACAAAATAGGTTGACTTTGTGGAGCGACAGCATAACTGATTGAGAAAATAAAAATTTGATAAAGAAGGAGGAAAAGCAACTAATACTGAGTGTAGCAAATGCAGAGCATGTTTTCTTTTTTTCTGTTTTCTGATCTCTTAGCATCTTCTTCCTTATTATTTAATAGACGTTTCTAAGCTACATGATGGATTTACTTGTTTTCATTACTATCACTACTTCTTTGATTTTATAGTTAGTTTTCATATATAGAAAACAGTGTAAAGTATCAGCATGATACATATCAGCATTAACAGATTTTAAACAAAAAATTTTAGGATTATTTATTGCCCTTTGAATTTTTTTAATTAGAAGATTACACTTAGGTGTACATAGTGGTTGTCTTTGTATTTTGAGAAAAATGCAAATATTTCAGAAAATAAAAAAAGCAAATGCTTAAGGGTGGCCACAAATTTTTATTTGGAAAGTATAGTAGGCTTAGGTATAAGAATACAGATTTCTAGTTTTGACAGCAAGTCTGTTATATTTTAACATTTTGAATAGAAGCACTAGTAATCTGTAAAAACTATATAGACTTTGGACTATTTTTATAGCATCAAGTTATACTTTGGTTTTTATGAAATCACATCATTTGGCAGTAATGAATTCATATTGGCTTTTATAATTGGCAGACTTTAAGAGACAGTGTTAAAGCCATGTTCTTGAGAATTTACCTTGCCTCAATTATGAGTCTGAATTTGATATTAAGATTATATTGTGTATGCTTTAATTATTACTTGCTAATCATATTTTAAATTTACATTGAAATATTAAAGATATTTTTCATTGATGGTTTTGCTATCTAGAGAAATTTTAATGTGATGGAAATAAATCTCATTTCCAAAAACAGCATAAGGATATTGATACTCATTAGATTATTAATCCTTGAGGATAGTTTGTTTTTGTTTACATGTATTATTTCATTTGGAAAATACCGTATTTTTCTTAGCAGAATTTTCATCTGCTGCCTTTTAGTGATGTAATATGCTGAATGTTTCTTAAAGAGTGAACTTTAAGAAAATGGTGATGCACCATTATTAGTAATATAGTTGAATTTCTGATTTTATTAAATTTAAATACATTGGATTTCTTTACATTAAGCTTAATTCTTTTATAGTCTTAATTTGAGTGGGCGTATATTGTCTTTATTAGTTCATTAATTGGACAGAGAGCGTTGTAGGGCAAAATCAGCCAAAGGAACAGTTAAAAAAAAAGGAAGTGTATCATTTCTTATAATTAATAAATACCTTAAATTTGCTTCTAAGTTAGAATACAGTTTGATTCACATGGAAAATATTTTTTTCAATCTCTGCCTTTTGTCGAATACCCTTATATATACTCTATTAGCAGATTTGATCAATTTAGAATATTTAAAACTACTTACAAGTGATTTTTTTTTTTTAAATAGTACTTTATGTTATTATGGTGCCTTTCTCTCAAGGAAATTTATTAAAGTTTGCTTTCATTAGAACACAAACATGTGAAAGTGCCTTTTATGAAGAAAACACTGTGTGTATCCCAGGTCTGTTTTGTTAAAAACAACATCTGCTTAGTTTAACAGAAAGTTTTTTTGTTTTGATTTGTGAGACTTATGAAAAGGAATGATAAAATGAGTTTTTAATTCATAAAACTCGAAGTAAATCGTAAACTTCCGACAGAGGAACAAAATAATGTTATTCCTATTTGTACTTTAAAAACATTAATGCACATCTATAAATGATATACTGTGCATTAATAGATGTGAAAACTGTATATATATATTTGAAATACATCCTGTGGGAAAGAACTTTTATTGTATAAAAATTCTTTGGTTTCAAATTCTTTTATTATAGAAAGAATTTTTTTAAAAATTAATTTTATTTAACCATGAGGTTTAGTTTTAGCTTCACAGCATGAAGACATTTCCATTAGGGGTGACCTCAGTCCCAAATAGTATTTGATTTTGCAAAGGAATATCATTTATTATACTCTAATTGAAATCTAATTACCTTACTTTGCATAAAGTTACTCTCAGATTGACTTAGTGTGAAAGTGAAAATTGTCAAATGAAAAAGTAAGAGTGAACTTAAGACCAACAGCTATTTAAAAGATTCTTCAGTATTCAAGTTGTTGGAAAATGTTATTTTGGTACTGAAACATTTTAATGTTCTGTATTTTTTTAATACATCGAAATCTGAAGATATATTTTTTACGTTATGGGATGTTTAATGTGAGATTTCTTAAGATTTCAGAATATGCTAATTTTGTAGATATTAGCTTTAGTATGATAAGCATTTAAACATGAGTATACATCCTTGTAAAGGGTCATTATAAATAATCTGCTTCTTGCTTTTTATATAGGAAATTTTAAAGTGACTTAAAAACTACCATCTATACAGATTTTTATAAATACACATTCTCTCACTTATTGGTAACAATTTAAAAGCTTTTTAAAGTTTATCGTAAAGTACCTGCTATGTATTTCCAAACTGCTGAATTACATGCTTAAATACTGCTGAAGAAATTTCAGTTTTGTCATTTTTTCCTAATGTACATTAAGAATATTAAAATAATTTTCACATTATAATTTATAAAAGCACAGTGTGACTGTGTCTTTCTATTGAATATTTATAGATTAGAAGAACTGGCTGTGATTTGTGCTACTTATGGCATTCCACATATAGTCAACAATGCTTATGGATTGCAGTCTTCAAAGTGTATGCACCTCATTCAGCAGGTAAGAGACTAAAAGAATGTGTCAAGAGAATATGGATTTTAACATATTATATGATTATTATCTGTTTTTCTTACAATCTGATGTAGTAAAACCCGTTATCTAGCACCTTTTACTTTATGGAGCATTAGAAATTTACATTCAGTATTCACTCAGTAACAGTCATTTTTTGGTAGTATGATGGCAGTTGGACTAATAGCTTAGGTCAGAACCAACATAGAAATACTTCAGTAGCTTAGTTTTTAGCTTTCTGAGGATGTTTCGTTACCAGGATTCTCATTTTTCTAATATACTGGATTATAGTATTTTTAAAACTATGTTGATGATTCGTCCTATATTTAATATTTAAGGAATCACTTTACCCTCTTTTCCTATACTAGAAATGACTTCATTTATAAACATTCTAGCATATAATTATGGAGTTAGCAAGTTTTTAAAAATTTTATGACATTTTATTTTTATAAGCATCAACTAGATCTCAGACATCTGTTTTCAAGTCTTAATTTGAAAATATGACTTGGCTGGCCGTCCCACTCAGAATAAGAATCACAGCCGTGGCCTGCTCTGCTTTGTGTTTTTGGGTCTCTGCAGCTTCTCTGACTTCACTTTCTGCTGCTCTTTCTCGCCACACGTGCCTTCTTACTGTTTCTCTCTCGCACCACATGTGTGCACACCACCAGGCTCTTGCTCATTCTTCTTGCTGGATTGCTTTTCTAGAGAGTTGCATGGCTTCTTACCTCACTTTTTTTTACACCAATGAAACCTTCTCAGACACCTGATCTAATATAACACCTTCCTCTTCCTTGCCTGCGTTTCTATTTCCCTTTTCCTGTTTTACCATATTAATTTTAAAGTGCACATGTTTTCCACTTTTTAACATCTCTGAAATTGGGATGTGTTTACAATCACTGGTGTCTTGTAATGTTAATTGGCATTTTTTTTCTTACCTAGTGGTATAGAAAATAATTTTGTTTCTTAAAATTGATGGCCTCTTGCTCTTTTTCTCCATAGTACTCATCATGATTTGATAGGTTATTTATTGTCTAGTTATTGACAGTAATTAGAATTAAATTTCTGTTAGGGCAAGGACTTTGTTTTGTTCACTATTATGTCCTCAATACTTAAGATAGTACTTGGTACATAATTGACAATAACTAATTACTGAAAAAATTGAATAAATGAAGTATTGTATTTACTTACAATGATTAATTTTTCATACTATATTAGCATATGGATTGATATCTGTATATAATATGAGATAGAATTTGTGTACATAATGATTTTTATTGCACATTCAATTTTGACATACATGTGGTTTGTGTTATGGGTGCATAAGTTATTAACAGATTATCTGTGGCCTCCTCTAACATGGTGGTGAAAGCTCCTTGGCCCATTAGATCCTACCTAGTAAATATTTTTGTTTTTCATCATTTTGAGTTTACTAGTATCATCTCTGATATAAATGTGATTTATATGACAGTAATAGCTGCTTTGCTTAATTTCTTTTCTCAAAGGTTGTAAGGATGTAATTAGTTGTAAGGATGTAATTTGTTGTAAGTAACAGAAATTCCTGTTCAAATTAGCTTAACCAATAAGGAAATAAGTTTGTTTATATAACATAAGTCCAGGGGTAGAGTACGGTATGTCAGGGTTCGTTAAGATCTTTGGAGGAAAACTACCATTTCCTTGGTATCCTTTTCTATTATTCCTTAACTTTCTAAGGCATTGTCACAGTTCTAGACTAGATTATATCTAATCTGAATGGTAGCAAAGGAAGGTTGTATAATTTTCTATACTGGAAATCTTAAAAACCATTTTATTCCAATGATTCATTATTATTCCTCCTCCCATTTTCCCTTTCTCCTCTTCCTTGATTTTTAGCAGCTTCAATTCATTTAAAAGTCAAATACATCAGCATGACTAAAGGTTTAAAAAAGTGAGGAAGGAGTAGATGATCATTCATAACCGTATTCCCTTAACAAATACTCTTAGTAATTTATGAACCCACTTTTTTCTTTTTAATATACATTTACTGTTTTTTATATAGTTGTAAGCATTGTGTACATTTAGAATTAACTTTTAAAAATGTAGTGAAAAATATATTTAATTTTTAAACTTAAATATAAACTTAGATTATCATTCTATACATGCCTATAAATTTTCATAATGATCATTTTAATGATTTCTTAACATTTGCTTAACATGTTGTTTACTTAGAAGTGCTCAATGTTTTGGTGCTCACACATTTTTGAATATGAGAAATCTGATGGCATTATTAAGAGATAAGACCAAAAGAGAATGAGCTCCAGGGTACATGAAAGGTGCCCTTGGAGCTGTACATCACAAATTCCCGATTTGTCATCACCTCTTTTCATTTGCGGGGTGGTTTCACTAAAATTTTAACTAGAAAATAACACTTAAAGATGGGCAAATGAATTTTTTAAATGTACCTATTTTATTGTTGCAGATACGTATTACCTTCTAAAATTGCCATTTCTTAAAAAAAAGCAGTACACAAACATTTTATTTTTTCCTCATGGAAAGAGGTAGTGCAGTCTTGCTTTAAATCAAATAAGTAGTTGGATCATATTGAGTGCTGGTTGCTGTTCCATGACATTCTGAAAAATTAAAAGTTAGCTTTAATTCTTTACAGTAGTTCTTTTTAGGGGTGTATACCATTTACTGAGTACTCACCATGTGTTGGGCATGCCGCTGGACTTTTAAAGTTTAATAACTTAATCCAAACAATTTAAGGTACATTTTTTTATTGTTTCCATTCTACAAATGAAGAAACAAACTCAGTAGAAGGAAGTGACTTGCCCAAGGTTGAGAGTTACAAAATGGCCCATTTGGTTCATTGTGACTCCAAAGCCCCATATTTTTCTCTAAAAGACAAAGTACTTAAACTGCAAATACTTTCTTGAGAAGATGGTGTAATGAGGTAGTCAGTAAAGAGCTATAACTAAAATATGTCAAGATTCTTTTTTTTTAAGAGTGATACCCCAAAATGACAATGCTGAGCATATTATAATGTTCTGGTATGCACATGTAGTCCCCAGGAAGTTAGCTTTGAACAACCTACACTTCCATTTATACTGAACTGACTTATTCAGGAGACTCGTGGAGTATAGATGTGAGGACAGCTTAATGGCGGGGGATGTAGTAATGCAGTAGAGTCACAAAGATACACAAGATTAATTATTTTGAGTCAGAATGAGTTGTAAAGCTCCAAAGTGTGGGAAACAGCAACTTTGCTTAAGAATTTGAGAGAAGTAGGTGTTATACTACTTATTCACAGACCTAATTGTTTATTCAGCAAGTATTTACAGGGTTCCCACTGGTAAGCCAGGTGGGTGGGTGGGTACTGGGGATGCAGTCGTGCATACAACAAAATCCTATCCTCATGGGGCAGAAGCAGACAGTAAACAGTAAATATGACAGGTCTTGATCAACACTCTATTTGGGTGAGAGAGGGGTGTCAGATTAGGTGGAGTGATCCAGGGTCCTCTCCAAGAAGCATGTAGTTGGGAATCCACGTATGTGAAGGACTGGCTTAAGTTATGTGTGGATTTTCAACTGTATATGTAGGTGCTCAGTACTCCTAATCCCTGCATTGTTCGAGGGTCAGCTGTAAGGGTTATGTGAATAATTACCTGTTTTATTCATTGTTGCTCTTCTCAGAACCTAGGACAGTGTTTGGCAAATGATAAGTGTTCACATATTTGTTCTATGAATAAATGAGTAAATGAATGAACTGATAAATGGCAACCCTTTACTTCATAGACCATGTTCTTGTGTTTTTAATCTATTTAAGCCCTTCCATCTTGAGAGAGAGAGAGAGAGAGAGAGAGAGAGAGAGAGAGAGAGAGAGAGAGAGTGTGTGTGTGTGTGTGTGTGTGTGTGTGTGTGTGTGTGTGTTTTCCCCTCTCTCTTTGATAGCCTCTGACTTTAGTGTGGGAAATAAGGTCTCTATACCATTCCTGAGATTGGGTCCAGTGTGCTGCCCTTTGAGTGCTCGCTATGTTTTAGTGATGAAGGGATTCGGCAAAGTCTAGGGCCCTGATTGTTCTCATAGTAATCCTGCTCCCAGTTTAGGTTCATATTTCTCTCAGGAAGCCTTGAGCAGTACTTAAGTGTTAATAAAAGGCAACTCTAACTGTTCCACTCTATTTTTATATACTACTACTTTGCATGTTTTTCAATTATTCTGTTAGTCTTACATGCTTCTGTTTTCCTGCGACATGATGAGATTTTTCTGTGATCATAGTTTATGAGGAAATTAAAAGGGTAATAGGAAGGTTAAGATTTAAACAATCCCATGATAGCCTCCAGAGTAGTCAGCTCCCCTCTCCAGCTTTTACTGCTACCTGTTTCCTGGATCTGGTCTCTTAGATTAGGCCAGCTATCTGCTGCTTCTCTCTGAGATATGGATGTGGAGAGAAAGTGTGAAGATGAAGGTCACATGCGCTTATAATATTAATAGGAATGTAGATTGTGAATACAGATTGAAAATCTGTAGCCACAGATAAAGAAAAAAACGATCTTAGTTGAAATTTAGATAGTATCTCTGTTTTTAAGAGGAGAAAATTGAACCACATTAGATAGAAGGTCATAGACTGTGTTGGATGGGGACTAGAACTTACTTTTATATTTCCAGTAAGTATTCAATTTTTCACCAGAATATTAGATTTTCACTTGAAGTTCATTTGCAGTGGAATGAGATCATCTAAGATTATAACATTAGGAAACATGAATTAATATAGAAATATTGCCAAGAGTATACAAAAAAAATTTCCATTAGTTGATGTTTAAAATAATTTTTTTCCTCTTATCTGAGTAGTGGCAGGAGCAGAACTTATTGCTTAAAGTGGTCATGCAGGTAATATATTATCCTAGCATCAAAGAGAGGCTTTTAAATGTATAACTAATTGATTGGCAGCATGGGTGGTGGCAGTCCATTAGGTTATGGTGGCCACTCTTAACCTCACAGAAGGTGTTTAAAATCACTTAATAGTTTGTGGCCCACTGTTGACTTTTATGGTTAAATAGAAGATCACAGATGAGCAGCACAGGAGGAATCCACTCTGTCTCACCCAATTTGAAGGGGGAAAAGCTCTGTTTCAATATAGCTACCACCTGAACTGATACCGAAACCCTGCCTTCCTCACAGGGATGTGAGCATTAAATGATTTGTGTATGAAAGCAAGTTGTAAACTAGAAAGTGCTCTTCCACATATAAGAAGCAGCGTTTAAAAACTCAAATTTAATACCTAAAAATATTACAGATGTTACAAAGAAATACAAATATTTTTATTTTAATTAATTGTTTTAATGGTAGTTATTTGTTAACAGCCGTTGTTTCTTCTTCTAGAAACTAATGTGTAATACTACATGTTATTTTATTCTAGGCAGCTCAGGTTGGTCGAATAGATGCTTTCGTTCAGAGCTTGGACAAAAATTTTATGGTTCCAGTAGGTGGCGCTATAATTGCTGGCTTTAATGATTCCTTCATTCAGGAAATTAGCAAGATGTATCCAGGTAAATAAATGAATTGCTCTTCAGAAAGAGTAACTAAAAAAAAAATTCATTTGTGCATAGGCTACTATAATAAACCTTAATTTCCAAAGCTTTTTTCCCCTCCTGAATGTAACTTGTTCATTCTTATTTCAGGAAGAGCTTCAGCCTCACCTTCTTTAGATGTCCTTATTACTTTATTATCACTTGGATCAAATGGCTATAAGAAGCTATTAAAAGAAAGAAAGGTAAGCTTTCCCTTTAGGTGTAAAATAATACTCCTGACTAGAACAGCACTCCAAATCATTGATGTTTTTGCCTATTGGTTTATCAGTTTGGATTATAGATACTTAGTATCGTCCTAGGGGATTTACTTTGATCTGGGACTACCCTGGGTGGTTTGCAATTAATCATTATCATCCCGTTTATCCATATATTATGAATATGGTGAGGAATCTTGCATAGGTGACTTTGCTTTTTCTTTTCTTTTTTTTTTTTTTTTTTTGAGAAACTCCTGCATCAGGGATTCTTCGTAGTTCAGTAAAATTCATCGTATTTGTCACTTAGAGGCTCTTGAAAGATAAAAGGACAAGCCTTTTTTTTTTTAGTTTTTGGAAACTCATCATCTGGTATATAAACAAACTGATACATACATACACAGCAATAAAAAGGAACGAACTAATACATGCAATAACATAATAACTCTCAAATGCATTATGCTAAATGAAATAAGCCAGACTCAAAAGGCTATATATTATATGGTTTCATTTGTATGCCATCTTGGAAAAAGCAAAATATATCAAGACAAGTTGCCAGAGGCTTGGGTTGAGGGAGGGGACTATTGGTGTGGTAAAATATGAGAGTATTTTCATGACTGTATATGTTTGTCAAAATTCATAGAAGTAGGCACCTGAAAAGTGGACATCTAAGATTTTACTGTATGTAATTATGTCTCAATAAACCTGAGAAAAAAATTTACATGATTAGAACTTAAGTTTGATAAACTCCAAAAAGTAATCATGGTCATAGATTGTTATAGCCAAGGGAAGACCTCAGCAAGTCTTTCACGGAACCTTCTCCACAAGGCACATGAAGCCTTTGTTTATAGATGAGGAAGACTGCCATTCTGTTTATATGAGAGGGTCTTAGCTCTGCAGTAACTAGTTGTTTCATTATGGAAAAGGTACTTGAACTCACAGCTTTTATTTCCTCATTTATGAAAGAGACAGTTGATATCTCAGGCCACTTCTAGTTCTAAAAGACTGTAGAATATTTCTTAAAACAGTTACTTCTTGGACCATGGGCATTATAATCATGATAATTGGCCTATAATTTAGTAATCTAGCTCATTATGTTGGTAATTTATAAGTCAGACATTTTATAAGGTTGAAATGTTAAGACGATGATCTCTCTGGTTTCATAGTACCTCATAACCATTTCCACTCCTACCAGGCTGTCTTGGGCTTACCATCTAAACAATGACAAACCCACTTATGGTAGCACTGTCTAAAGTATGGACCAGTGTTTTTGTGAAATTCAAAGTAGAGAAAGTTGAGTGTGGGGTACGTCTCATTGGTTAAATATTTATATTATATTTTAGGAATATAATATTGATATATTTATTAAGCATATATTATGTTTTAAGAATGTAATATTGATGTAGCCATCAATAAATATTGCAGATTGGAGAGACCAGCAATAAAGAAGTAACATAAATTATAAAAGTTTGCTTAATATGTAAATTATAAAGTGAAAAGTACTCTGGAAAAAAGAAAGAATAGAGTTAACTAAGGAGAATTAGGAATGATGATGCGGTGGTGGTGAGAATTGATTTTTTTAAATACAGTGGTTAGGGCAGGCCTCATTTTAAGGTGACATTTGAGTCAACATGGAGAAGTCTGAGAGAGCATACATGTGTGATGGAGAAGAGTTTCAGGCAGAAAGCCAGTGTAAGGACCTAGGGCAGTAAAGAGGGTTAGTAAAGAGGGCCAGAGCAAAGTGAGCATGGAGAGTTTTGGGAGCCGAAGTCAGGGTGGTAATGGGGGTGGGCTGATCATGCAGGGCTTTCTAAGCCATAGTGAGGTCTTGCCTCAAATTCTGAGCTAAATAAGGAATCGCTGGAGGATTTTGAATGGAGGAGTATCATGTTCTGACTTATATTTTGAAAGATCACTCTGGTTGCTGTGTTGACAATAAATTGGAGGTGGGGGGCAGGCAGGGTAGAAGTTGGGATAACTATTAGGCTTTTACAGTAGTTAAGAAGTGATGTTAGTGACAATGGAGGTGATGAGAAGTGGTTGGATCCCAGGTCTGTTTTGAGCCAAGAGGAGTTCCTGATGAATGTATTGTATGAGAGAAAGAGAGAAGTCAAGAATGGTTCTGAGATTTGTGACTTATGCAGTTGGAAGGATGGAGGGGCCATTAACTGAGATGGGTAAGCCTGTGGAGAACGCCAGTAGTTCAGTTCCCAGCAAAATTGAATTCAGGATATCCATTGACATCTAGGTAGAGATGTCACGTAGAGAGTGGGATATGAGTCTTGTATTAAGAGAAAGGGCTGGGCTGGAGATAAAAATTTGGGGGGGTTAATTGGTCAAGAGACTGGATGAGATTGCAAGAGAGTGAATCTGAGCAGAAAAGAAGTACAAGAACTGAGCTCTGGGGCACTCCAGCGTTAAGAGGTCTGGGAGGAGAAAAGGGACCAGCAAAGGAGTTTCTGATAACAGAAACTTGGAGAGAAAACATAATGTCATAGCATTTAAATACTTATAGGTAGATAATATTTTGTGGTGTTTGAGGTGGACTGCACAAATATCTCAAATATCAAAGCTTGAAAATATAAGTAGTTGCTATTTATTTTTGACCTTTTTAGTTGTCATAGTGTAGTCTTATATTGTAGCTGCTTTTTGCCATATATTGATCACTCTGCAGGTGTGGGTAAAAATTCATTTTAAACTAAGTAAATGGAATATATAATTGCTCTGATACAAAGTTTTAAGTTAGATATTTAAAGAGTATAATTTATTATATAGAAACTTAAAATTTTTATATGCTGTTATAATATCAAATAAGCATACTATTTAGTATTTTCTGGTTTCATTCTTCTTGAATTGAAACTAAATAATAGCTAATAACATTAAATATTTGCTATAGTAAATATGTCTTTAGTGAATTTGTAATTAAACTTATTTAATTAGCAAATTAAATTGATAATTTGAATGCACATTCCTAAAAAATTACCATCAGGTATCTAATGAAACTTGGGTAGTCTAGACCACTATGCTCCTTCAAGTTTTCCATCAGTCCTTCTAATCTTGGCTTCCTTTGCTTGATACATAGTAGATGCTCATCAGATGTTTGTTGAGTGAACCACTGCAGAGTATTTGGGAACACATAGGTTCAGTGTTGTATAGTCATCTCTTGTTTTATACAGTATAAGTATCTTTCTGGAAAGTTAATCAGAAAGCAAATAACATTTTGACGCTGACTTCCATTCAGTTAGATGTTCTCACAGAAACATTTCCCTGTTTAGATATAGTTGAAAACTTGTAAAAAGGAATGAACTATAAGGGTGATTACCTGTACTGCACTTCTGGAAATGAGAGTTCCTTCCCAGCTGGTGCTCCGCTTCCACAGCACTTTTCTTACATTAGGAGTTTGGAACTGTTGCTTTTAAGGGGGTTCTGTCATCATTTTGGAATCTAAGAATTTCCTTTACACCATGATTCTACTGATTTTTCACCTTTAGAGTTTGACTTTAAAATTTTCAGCTACCTGTAAATGATTCCAGAGGCCCATGCACGTGTATGTTTTGCTTAGCATGAGTGAAAATCCACCTGCTTTGAGAATGATCTGCAGGAGTATGTAGCTCAGCTGGTGAATGGCTTCAGATGACAACCCAGCTCTACTTTTCATAGAACTTTGTTCATTATTGGATAAGTATTTTATGGGAGAAATTTTATGTTCTAATGATATTTATGAATTGGATGGCTCCATCTCAGATTTCAAGAGGTAAATCTCTTAGCAACGTCTAGATTTTTGTTCTTTCCCTTTTATCTAGACAGATTGGAACAAACAGGAGCAGGACAAGAATAGGTTTATAGCTACAGGGAATTAGTATGTGTTTATAGGAGACCTGTTAGCTAACATTAGCTATTTTAACCTGAAAACTTTTTTAGGCTAAGGGAAAAGTAAGCAGGTAGGGAGACAAACATTTTTACAAATGTCTACTGTATGCCCGGAACTCCATCAGGCTCATTGTATTTATTATTTCATACTACTCAAAGTTCAGGAGGTAGATATTACCCCCATTTTACAGATGGAATTGAGGCTCCGAAAGTTACATACTTATCCAAAGACCATATGTAAGTACCAGAACTGCCACTGAAACTCAGGCCTTTGTGATCTAAAGTCTCTGCACTTTGTCTTACCACTCCCCTCTGACTGCCTCTGGTACAGAGGGAGCGTTTATTGGCTCTGTACTAGGCATTTGAGCCGTAAAAGTGATGATCTAGTGACCCCCCCCCCATCCGTATCTAGTATAGGTATGTAAAACTCCAAAAGCTCCATTGTATTAATTGATTTTAAAATTCTTTGTATAGATTTTACTTACAATAGAGACTATCTGCAGTAGTAATCTTCAAAGTTTTAGAATGCTCATTTGAGAACTCTGTCATTGTAAATGAATAAAAGTTGTTCTTTAACAACTTCATTCAACAGGCAACTCTTTTCTTTGAAATATATTGATGTCCTCCATAAACCATAATTGCATATATGTAGCATAAATATTGTTTTTTTATTGGCTTTGTTGCAAAAATAAGGGCTTTTGTTTAAATAGACTTGCTTTTGAACTGTGAAAATTTAATCGTGATAGTTTTATTGGTTCAGCTCTGGAGAAGCTGAGGCAAAGCTATTTTGCTTCAGCCAGAGCTATTTATATACCATCACTGAGAGCTCCTTTTTATATTATCGGCGTTATTGCCTACTAAAAAAGGAGTGTTAAAAGAAAACTTAGGATTTTTTTTATTCTATGCCCTTATTCACCACAATGATATTGTTAGAGGTTATTTCGTCTAGTGCGTCTCTTCGGAAAAGGCTTTATCTTTTGCACAGTAGAGGCAGACAAGAACTCAGCTTGAAGCCATTCCTTCTCAAGCTGCTTTTCTGAAGGGTGAAAGGATCAGAGAGAGTGGCACTGTGTGTGTGAAATGAACCTCTTTGCCCTTGGCCCTTCTTGATCAGCACATCTGCTTTATTGAGGGGAGAAGTGACCATGAATTTAACTGAAGAGGCCTTTAAGAAAAAGGGTTCAAATTTAAGAAACTGTTTCTTTGAGTTTCTCTATGCAGAAATAAAGATCAGTCTATGAAATTTATCCTCACTTCTGTTTTGCTTCCAGAGAAGACCATTATTCTGCTTAGCTTTTCTTTTAGAAGAGCACTTCATTGAACAGGGCAGGCAGATAATGATGGTTGCAAATATTTGCTGAATTGGACAACTGCAGAAGTAGAATGGCTGTTCCAGTGGCTGGAATTTGTTAGCTGAAGCTTGGCGGACAAACTAAGTTCTAAAAGAACATCAGACACAGTTGCAAACAATATCCTATAACAAAGCTGAATTTGGAAGCGTTAGTAGATCTGCAGTCCTAAAAGTGGAGTAGTTGAATCTCAACAGAAGCCTGAGATTTCAGGCCTGAATGTGGGGCCTCAACAGAAGAGTTTGAAAGCAGCACATGAGCCTGCGATGCAAGGATGCCAAGTGTGCCTGGGTTCGTTTGTCTGGCCATAGTCACAGAAGCAGCACAGTGCATTTATACTGTTATGTTCAAGTATGGACATCTGTGCAGGGATGTGTACCTACAGTCTATTTAGTCCATCCTTTCATGTTATCATTGAAATACTAGACTACTTGTTAATTTCCCTTTTGATTTATTTACCCACCACATGAGATGTACTGTAATCATATGCGAAGTTCTATTTTCACCTTATCCTGTAACATGAAATAGTATGTTTCAAAAACATGATTACATAAGACCTTTTTCTTTAAAATATAGTGAATTGTGTGCATCTTTGGGTTATGGGGAGGGATAGGCTGAATGTTGGGTTTCATGACTGCAAATCAATTTGCAAAAGGCCATTTGAAAGGTAATGCTTAATATAATTCAGCTTTTCTTCCATTAACATCTTGAACTATGGTGTAAAGTTTTGTATTTTCTAGAAATATAGCTGACATTAGCATTAAGGTATACAGTTCAGCTTATCTCTAGTGAAGAGTCTTTTAAAATTAAGTTAAATACAACACAGAAGACATAGAAAATCAATAATATTTCATTTCTTTTAAGTAAGATCTTTCTATATACATTTGCTTGGGGTGCTTATAAATTTCTCCCTTTACAGAGTATTTTATAATAAATGTCAGTTATAGATTTAACTGTAGCAAAAAAATTGTGCAGGTTCTGTAGCACCTTTAATATATCAGGTAAAAAACTGCTTAGCTAAGTATTAGTGTAGGAAATAGTGGAAGTCTCCTAAATGATATATTTTAATGTAGTGACATTAATGGGAAAGCATTTAGGATCTTAATATGTGGAATATTGTAGGATTCAGTATATTGAGTTTTAAGATAATTTAAGCTTCTTTGCTTATTGGATTACCTATCATAACCCTTTACACAGAGTAGAGATACTATAAATATTTGCAGATGGATGTGAACTTAACTCATATTTGTCTAATTATTCCCATACTAGTGATATATATGAGATTTAGTTATCTTAGTAATATGTTTATAGTCAAGATTTCTATCTTAATGTTAGCTTCAGTTAAAACTGAATTCTAGTGGCATTAGCAAGTGATTGATAGAACTGGTTAAAACTAATTTGTTAAAGTTTTAGAAGTTGAATATTGGGGAAAATCTCAGTTTTTTAATAGCCACGTATTTTTAATACATTGTAAGTTTAAAAACACTGTCTAGGGATGTTACTAAGGAAACATTTCCTCTCTCTTTAGAAATAGCTAAGTGTAAATTAAGTATAGTTGACCCTTGAACAGCAGGGTTGGGGCACCAACCCTTGCACATTGAAAATCCATGTAGAACTCTGACTTTCCCAAAGCTTAACTACAGTGAACCCTTGGTATCTGTAGGAGGTTAATTCTCAGACACCCTCAGATACCAAAATCTGCAAATGCTCAAGTCCCTTATATAAAATGGCATAGGACAGTGCAGATAGTCAGCCCTCCACACCCATAGATTCCAAACTGTGGATCGAAAATACTTTTTTCAATCCATTTTGGTTGAATCCATAGATGAGAACTCATGGAAAACAGAGAGCCAACTCTATTTATTGAAGAAAATCTGCATATAAGTGCACCTGTGTATTTCAGACCCAGGCTGTTGAAGGGTCAGCTGTACTCTCCATGTGTGATACAATGGTGATTATTTTGGCAGCCATACTAGATAAATATTTTAAATTGGCCCTCACCACTGAAACAAGTTTTTTATTGTTACTATTAGCAGGGAAAATGTAAGAGTGTATAAAAGGCATTTCCTGGCTGTCAGATTTGTTTCTGCTTATAAGAGGTTGATGAATTTGAGAGTAAGAGAATTAGACAGATGCAAATTAAGACTGTGGTTTATAATATAGATGAAAAGTGAGCAATTAATATATAAATTGAAATGTGACTTTTAAAAAAACAATATACAGCACTTAAATTAGTGCTCTAGTTACTTTATAGTATATGAAAATATATCAATTCTACTCTTCATCATCACTGGTATGGTGCTAAAAGATTATGAATTGTTCCAGTTGCTTGATTTCTTTATTCCATTTGATTATCTTACTGTTTCACCTTCTGAAGTGAATATTGGAATATTAGTTTAAGAAAGAGGGGCCAGAAATCTTTATATTTCTAGGAAAAGATGCCTACAATAACTTTTTTTTTTTCTGCTTCCGGTGATAACATTTGCCTCCTTAAATATTTCTCTACACTTTTTTTTAAATAACAAAAGAGAAAGGCTTATCATATGTATCAGTAACACTTATAGGTTCATTAGGTATGACAAATGTGGATAACTTTTTGAATATTAAAAAAATCCATTTCTTTTACAGATCTAAGATTTCATAATTCTGACATGCCAAGAATTGATCTTATAGTATATCCTAAAAATTTAAGGACAGCAATTAGTTTAAAAATTTTTCAAGTCAGAATATAAATATATTGTGTCGACAAGAGTAAAAATATTTGTGGTCTTCAGTAGACTCAATAATTCATAAACTTGGTAGGAATTTTCCTCTTAATCTTTACCTAACAAAAGATGGAGTTAGTCATCTATGTGCTTTAGACATGAAAAAGCTATTCTAAGTCCCAGTGTGGGATCAGACTGTGCAACCCTTACCTTACAGAGAACTGAAGTAGCTTTTGTGTGGCCTTTGAAATTGGAGAAGTATCGTTTCCTGCTGTCTCCCCAACAGGATACTCTGTTGGCCCTTGGCTCTTAGGAGTGTGTATCTTTAGAGTTTATAGGTTTGACTGTGGCTGGAGGCAGTCAGTGCAAGTGGATTTGTTTAGGGACAGACTTTTTGGGGTAAATTCTCATTTTAATACTCTCGAAAGGGCTTACTAGGGGAAGAAAGTACTACTTTAGGTCAGATAATTACCAACTTAATATTTATTTGTAACTTCATTAAATTCCTACTTACATACATGTGCACATGAAATTTTATACTTGTAAAATATATATTTTTGTTTTCTACCATTAGATATACATTATTTTCTAGAGTAGGATCAAGAATACAATTTTTAGTTTTTAGTTGCTATATTTTTTGAGTTGAGGGAATTATTAATTTTAAATTTATACAATTTAAAAGAAATACATTTTTAACTACTTCTTCCTAAGTTACTTACATTCTAAAACCCTGGCACGTTTTTCTTGGTGTTGAGAAAACAGTGGTGAAGAAGATGGAGTCTGTGCTGTAAAGGAGTTTTTCCATTCTAGTCGGTCGTCATAGGCATTGTTCACTTAAGCAGATAAATGAAATACTTTCTGGTTGTGATAAGTATAGTGAAGGAACCAAAATAGGTAATGGTATTGGAGGTAGACTGAGCTGGAAGTGGGCAGAGTCAGAGAATTACTTTTATAGGGAAGTAATAAAGGAAGGTCTCCTTAGTGCTTGACGAAAGGGACCACTCATGGAATGATCTGGGAGAAGAGCTTTCCAAGTCGAGCGGAAGCACGCATAAAGGTTCTGACACTAGAATGAGCTTGGCATGTTCCATTGTTGGAAAGGAGGCTGATGTGGCTGGCACCATGGTCAGTGGGGGGGAGGACAGTTGCTGAGTTGAGCATGTTGGCTGGGCCAGATCATTTGGGGCCTTATAGATGAAAAGTGTTTTTAATACTTACAGGAGGAAGTCATTGGGGAGGGACATGATCTAATTTATGCTTTTAAAAGGCTACTCTGGACTCTGTGTGTTGAACAGATTGTAGAGGGGCAGGACAGGAGGCAGAGAAATTATTTAGAATGCATTGCTGTGGTCTGGGGAAGGGGTTGACAGCTGCTTGGACTAGAGCAGTAGCCCTGGAGGTTCAGAAAAGAGGATAGATTTATGATTGATACATAATAGCCCCGAAGCAGGGAATATGCTGGTTCATTGCCTTCTTTACGCAAATCCTGTGGTTTCTGATAGTTGTGGCAGCTTTGAATCTCACTATATTGCAGCAAAGAAAAGAATTACTCTTAGGGCACATGAATGAGTTTAATTTACAGCACAGGCTTCACACCAATCAGATTTTGTCTTATTAAATCTGGCAAGTTGCAGTAAGTACTTATTTGATTTTATTTAAGTGTAACATTTTGTTGTTGCAGGAAATATTTTCATATTTGACCATCCAACTAAAGAAGCTTTCAGAAACCTACAATGAAAGACTGTTGCATACACCTCACAATCCCATATCTTTAGGTAATTTTTTTTCTTGGGGAAAAAAAAAAATCAGCACTTCTGAACCATCCCCAGCAGGAAGCTGGTATTACTAGAAAGAGTATGAATTCTTTCTGGTTACAATGATATTTCTGAATTTATTACAGCATTACTTCATAAATTGAAAAAGTTTAGTTAGGCTTTAGAAATGCTTTAATGTTTTTCTAAGATAAAAACTATGTACTGAAAGGATCCAGATCAACAGAATTATAATGAACCTACAGAAAATACTTTAACATTTGCTTCTAACCAAAATAATTTAGTTACTACTAAGAACTCTATGTAAATATTAAAAATTTTCTACCAATTAACAAAACACCATAATGTGAGAAGGTAAGGTGGTTGTTATATTGTTTTTAATGCTATTATTTGTTTTCTTGAGCATTTCAGTGTTAGAGAAGTCTGTATTTATGATAATTTCCTTTGTATAAGGACTATGTATTTTTGTCATGTAGTACAAGAGTTACTAAATAGGATAATATAAATGTTGATTTTTATGCATTTTCAGTAATCTTTAAGCTCCATAATTATCCTTTTGTGACTATATGCAGTGTAATATGTTTCATATTACACGTGTATCTGAGGAAAGCAAGGAAATAGTCATCTCTAAATGAAACCTTTTTCAGAACTAGGCTTCCATGAAAAACTATTTGGCTGTCGATATATAATAAAACCCACCCCAGTCAGTCCTTACTGGTTTATAATCTATGTAGCTGTTATAGAGGGTGATATGGTATGGTCTGAATCTGAATTCTGCCATGTACTGTCCCGTAACTCTCTATAAAATAGAGATAATTATTCCTCACATGCAAAATTGTTAAAGAATTATTGAGATTATTTTGTAAACGATCTAGTATGGTAAGTCTATCTTCAGGAAATGGTAACTAGTAGTGGTGGTTGGTGGTATGACTAGAGTACAGCTTACCGCATAACCTTAGGAAGGTAATTTTCATTGATATATGCAGAGGCGATCATAGTTTAGGCTTATATATGTGCCGGAATACATCCCATTTTACAAGTTCTTAAAACATGGTTGAATTTGAGTAAACTTCCATATTGATCACACCATTGTTTCATCTTTTTAATTGGAAAATTCACTCTTTAGAAGGGTGATATGGAAATTCTGTCCAATTCAATTTATGTTAACATATGTTTGTGTGATATGCAAACAGGTCCTTAATATAATTTATTAAGTGCATTAAAGTAAAATCATGCCACTTGACAATGAATAAAAAGTAATGTCTCTGTGAAATAAGCCAGTCACAAAAAGACAAATACCACATGATTCAGTTTATCTGAGGTACTTACAATAGTCAAAATCATAGAGACAAAAAGTATTACAGTGGTTGTCAGGGGCTGGGAGGAGGGGAGAATGGGGAATTATTTTTTAATATGTATACAGTTTAAGTTTTACTAGAGGAAAAGAATTATGTGGACGGATGAATGGTGATGATGGTTACACAACGATGAATGCATTTAATACCACCAAACATACATTTTTAAATGGTTAAGATGATGAATTTCATGTTGTGTATATTTTAACACAATAAAAATAAATAATTTATCCATTATTACGTGTTTGTTTTTTGAGTGATTTTTGTGCTGGTTAACCAAGGCTCATTGGGATACTTTTTTCTTTTTTCAGCTGTGACACTTAAGACACTAGGTGAACATCATGACAAAGGTGTCACTCACCTTGGCTCAATGCTTTTTACCAGACAGGTTTCTGGAGCCAGGTAAGTCTGTATAAAAGAGGCTTGGATTTGCTTGGCTTTTAAAACTTAACTCTAATAAAGTACCTTTCCTTAACAATAGTCCCCCAAGTATATGCCAAACTACCCCTGAGAATTCATCATGGGCTAAAAGAATTATGAGGTAGAGAATCTGGAAGGCCCACCTATGGACTGCCTACACTTGCAGTAGTCACAGAAAGCTATGAATCTTGTTCGTTATAATAGACATATGGAAACAGCGTTTCATTGCTTTTCTATACAAATTTTTGTATTTATTTTCCTTTGTTAGATAATCTTCAGTGGCATCACATAATGATGTTAGAAATAAGTCATCTTCATTACTAAATTTTAGTGAAAACGTTTTTAAGGAAAAGCCCATTTCCTAAACTAAAAAGGTTTTGCAATTCTTGTCTAAGTACTGTCTTTGGAAAATGTACTTTTTGCTCTCTTATGTACATGGCTTAAAAATTAATTTCATTTTTCATTTTTTATTTGATGAGGTCAGAGAGAAATGACTTGAAAAGAATATCTTGTTCTAAGTACTCTGCTATACATTCTTCTATTAAAGTACTTTTCTCTAAGTACAAGAGGTTAGAGATTTCATAACAAAGGACAACTTAAATAAAGATCTTAAATTAACTCAGCTTTTACCGTAATGAACTATATCTGTAAAATACAGTATAGGTTTGACACTTCTAAAATGGTTTTATTGGCCTTTTAGAGTTGCCACTATTTGTCTTTATGCTTAAATTGATCTTAATTGACTTGAAAAAAAAAGTGCTTAGAAATCTGCTTATATCAAGTATGCCAACGAAATCAAGCTTAAAAAAGAGAAAGTGAATATTACTGATTGCTGACCACTACCCCACTGTAAACAGTTACATAATTTCTTTTTGATCCTTGCTGTAATACTCTCCATTGCATTGCACTGACCAGATAGGCGTCATTTTAGTTTGTTGATTGTTTGAGGTGACACACGGCAATTAATCAAAGTGATTTGACTTAAAAATTTCACCATTCCATTAAAGCGTAGAAATATGAAGTCAGATTCCATATTTGGTACAAAAACAGAAATCATTTTCTTTTTACTTCTTTGAAGAAGATGTAGAGGTGTTTGCAATTCCTAGAGCTTATACCTCTTTAATAGAAGATAAGTAAATGGTGATCAGCAGGCAGTACTTTTCCTGGTAAAATTGCTGTGTATTGTATACTTTTTCTTGTATGTCTGCTTTCATATGCCATGATTTATGCCTGTTTTTAAACTTCTTAATGAGTAGATGTAAAGCTAAGTAACACAGATTTTGTTGTTGTTTATGGGTGATATTCTGTTAATATCACCAGACATAGTAAATCGGTAAGTGTTTTTTTCCCTTTCAGGGTTGTGCCTCCTGGGTCTATGCAAACTGTGAGTGGCTACACTTTCCGAGGCTTTATGTCACATACAAATAATTACCCTTGTGCTTACCTCAATGCTGCATCAGCCATCGGAATGAACGTACAGGATGTGGACTTGTTCATAAAGAGACTTGACAAGTGTTTAAAGACAGTAAAAAAAGAACAAAATAAAGAGAGTAATGTACCTGGAGTTGACAAGAATGACCAAACTGACGATGTGGCTGTTGAAGACACGGATTTAAAACTAGATAATCTACTTCTTGACACTTACCAGGATTCTTCTTCATGACATGTGGAGGGTTTCTTTTTGATCATTTGAAAGAAATGACGAGCCGACAGTGCAAGCAAGCAGTTTAATGACAAGACTTGAGGTTTTTGAATTGATAATTTTATGGAGAATGTTTAGTCGGGGAATAGAACGTGGTCTGAGTTAGCCATTGATGATTGTTATGTTTTTATTCTCGCACTGTCTCAGTCATGATCCTTAATAGATTATAATATACAATTAGCATTTTTCCAGTTGTTAAAATATTTGTCAGTTAAGCATTATGATTCAGAAAATTCTTAACTGATATGATAGTAAAATTACCCCTAATTCTCTTTGAAATGTGTAGACTGCTTCCTCCTAACTATTCTCTACGATTCACGAATTTGTTATGTTTCTGATCACATAGAATTTAGAAAGATCTCTAATGCTACTAAATTACTAGATGCTATTGATACATTTAAGTCACAGTATGCCTATAAAATTGACATTTCCCAGGAGAGCAGAATCAAGGTATAAACTTGAATTTTCTCTCAGCAGCAATGGTTCTCAACTGGTGATGATCTGCTTATATCTAAGCAATATGTTAAGAACATTTTTGGTTGTCATGACTGGTGGGATGCAATTGAGGTAACATTTTATTTCTACAGTGGACAAGACAACTTTTTAGAACAAAGAAATATCTAGCCCCGAATCTCAGCAGTGCTAAGGTTGAGAAACACTACTCTAAAGTAAATGAACTCAAGTAAAGAGGAGTTTTCCATAGTATCTTTAATTATTCAATTGTGCTTCAAAGAAGATAGCTCTATAATATTATCTAACTATACAGTATATAGACTCTTAAGTGATACCCAGGGTTACTAGTTCTAAACATGTTATAAATGATTTTAAATGCCATTTGTGTATTTGGGCAAATGAAAACTTTACTCCATAGTTTGTGCTTTAAGCAGCCTTTGTTTATTGGTTTGTTTATTCAGGTGTTGTGCACAGCCATCAGCAAGAGTGGGTTAACATGGGTAGGTTTGAACATATTTTGCTAGGGAAGCAAAAATGAAGTAGTACGATAAACAGGTGTATTCCCCCCTCCCTGCCCAGGTGCTCACTTTCTGAGTCTGAAATTCCAGACTTACGGGTTTAAACTGTTATTTTTGTTGTTAATTTTAAGAAATAGACTGATGTCTCATAGAGGAATTAGTGAAGCTTCTGAATATACCAAATGCTGAAGCTGTGTTTCTCAAGACCTGCTCTGTGGAGCATTATTCCTAAGAGATGCTCATGGAGATAAACAGTTCTGTGGAGAAATAATTTGACAACTTTGCACAGCTGCCTATTGGCATATTAAGTGCTCTAAGAATTCCTTTTAAACCATTTTGAATGTATCCTTATCTAAAGATGGAACCTGTTTTTTAAATGAAATGCTTATTGACATTCATTAACCATACTTTTGAAAACACTGCAGTAGAAAATGCCACCTTGATTTCTGGATTGTATTTTTCTTTATTAATTGGCAATGTGAACTGTGTCAGACATGAGCTCAGACACCACTGCCTTTAATGTGTAAGTTAGTACTTGAGACACTAGCTTGACGACGTTGGAAGTCAGGACTGACTGTGTTGAGATAAAGTATGTAATAAATATTGTAAAAGTTACTTTTAAATTACTATCTTTGGGGCTCAAATGCATTAAATATCTGTTTTAAAAAGAGCTATAATAACTCATTTGAAAGGAGTAAATCCTGGATTTAAAAGTTGTATAATGTTTTCTATGTGGATATGGGATGGAATTGTAGCACTGATAAAGCTGAAGAGTCACAGCAGAACCTCTAGAGTCTGTGAAAGGGAATGAAGTGATGTTGCCGATAGAAGTGCTGGAAGTGCAGCTTACTGTGCACATAAGCCAAAATCATTTTCTAGAACAAGTGATCTACATTGTGTGATCATCATTTAGCTTAAGAAAGGCCAGAGCCGAGAGACTAGCAAACGTTTTCTCATCTGCTGCGTATCAGCAGTTCCCGGGCTTCAGCTGCTAAATAGATAATAATTCTAATTGAAGATAAATTACATGAACCCGCATGCGAATGATAGATATGTTATAACATTTCATTCCTGGTGCATAAAATCAGCTGCAGTTTTTTTTATTAGCCCTTTTCAGAGGTTTCGGAATTCCAGCTCTATTCCTGCTGATTTAAATTTGACCTTGAGATCATAGAACTCATAAGTTTTGAAGGGATGTTGTAGGTTTTGCATATTCAGACCTTTCTCTGCTTTGCTGTCTTCCATTTCCATATATAAGTATAAAAAAAGTATGCACAGACAGTTCTTTATTTTAAATTGCTAGTACTAATTAGTAACCCTCATAATTGGCCTTAGTTATCCTGGAACTGTGGCAGAGAGGCACAGATGATACATTTTCCCATCATCGATGAGGATGATCTCTTCTGTCTTTATATCTTTAACTGCCCTTACTGAGGCTATCAGGTTGAATTTAGGAATTTGGCTTTTTAAGTCATTGAGCTGTGGTAGTCTGCCCAGAAAAGAAAGTTGAATAACACAATATTCTTTAGGTCACTACACAGTATGTTACTTAGGGAAAAGTACGTTAAATTCACCACTCAGTTTGGCTGTTACATCCTCTGCTGATGAATTCTCATTTCATCAGAGAATGAATGATACCTGATACCAGCCTTAGCAACTCAGTGTTCAACTGTAAATCTTCCTATTTAGCTTTTTGTATTTGTTGAATGAAATTATAAAATATGAATTACTGAATACAGTTTTGTTTAGCCAATAGGCACTTGACATACAGAATGATAAATTTAAATATAAATTAAAGTTTTGCTAATATTTTGCCCTAGCACATAGCTCTACTTGTGTTTCTGTTTCTTTAAGCACCCTGTAATAAGAACTTTAAGGAGGCCTAAGCTACAGGATGTGCTTTTATGTTTAGACTATATGCCTGTGATTGGTTTTAGTAAGATTTCACTTAAAGGTCATTTTTTTTTTCATCAGTGATATTACTTTAATGTTGAACTAGTAGCTCGTTGTGAGAGTTAAATTCTTGTGTTCCTTGATGGAGGAAAGTAGCCAACAATTCACTACAAAAAAAACCGGTGAGTCTCATTCATATTACACTTAGAAAAGTTTTTGAGTATGTATATACTTGGTGCATATAAACATTGGGTTTCCTTTTCCCACTCTCTAAGATGTACTAATTTCTGCCAAGCCCTTAAATGGTTTTGTTATGTTTTGCATTTCATGAGGCCAACCTTATTTTGTAATTAAAAAATAACCCACAGAAGTTTGGTCATTTCAGAAGTTCAGTACCCTCTGAATAATTTGATAAGAGCAACTGAATATACTGTTAACAGTAAAAAAAAAAAAAAGCACCTGTAAACTGTTTTTTCCTTGTCTGTCACATTGTGTTGATTATATATCTTTTATGTCCACTCTTAATATACAGGGCTAAGACCCATCACATCCTTTTGTCCTTTTTATTTTTATTTTTTAACTTTCATGCTTGTTTTGGTTATTACAGCATATACACATGTAAGATGATAAATTCAAGGCTAATGAATATATCTTTATGATTTTCCACCTAATATTCTACAGTTCAATCAAAGGCCTTAAGTAAAATATTGAAATGTCTATACTGTCTTGTTTTATCAAGTGGTATCAACTTGAACTTTTAGAGAAATGTGAAGAAAGGTTATATTTAACTGTATCGTTGTGGGGGATTTTAGCCATTTGTTAGCCATTGTTAACCTGTTTGTTTTACCAAAAGAAAAAGATGTTTCCAAAAATATTTTTGTTGCAGACTGTTTAAAAATGAATTATATATTACATGAAATAAATTTTTAATCATTCACAGTACATTATATTACTTTCCCCAGTCATTGTTACAGATAAAATCTGAAAGTACTGATAACTAACACTAAATTACTTGCTCATTTTTTGATTCAGTCATCAGTATCACCTTGCCCAGATATCAGCAAGAAAAATAATAATTATAATGAGAATCATGAGTTATGGGGGAGGAGTAGCTAGATTTTTATATTTTTAAAGAGGGAGGAGGTAACATTCCAGCAATCATCTTTAAAGGATCTGTTGACTATAGAACATTGAATGCCTTGAAGTTAATCTTTTCTAAAGGAAGCACTTTATCTTTTATTTGAAAATATAATAGACTTACTATCACTTTCTTCTTCAGATTTTATTTCCAAAATGTGCTGTTTATATTTTGCAGGTAGTTCTCATTTGATTTTGGGTTAGATCTCTGCACTGGTTTTTATTAACCATGTGAGCTTACATATGTAACCTCTTTGAATTTCAGTCTTATGTGAAATGGGTACAACCTTACAGGATTGAGGATTAAGTGAGATGATAGTACATGTAAAATGATTAACTCGGTGCCTGAAACATAACACTTACTCTTAATATCTCCTGTAATGCTCTGAATAAGGCTATACTGTGCCAAGTTCTAGGTTTAAATTAAAATACATTCATTATCTAGTTTATTTAGTAGAGATCTTTTTTGAGATGGAGTCATCAATGAATTTTGTCCATTCTCCAGTGGAAATTAAAAGGTATATACTTGATTTTAGATGACCATCTCTTATTTTCAGAGTGTTTCTATTTTGGTTTATATGAGTTAGTTTTTGTTTTACATTTGAGAATTTAAAATATATATATATATATATATATATATATATATATATATATATATATATATATATATATATATAGTGCATTAACTGTTTTATGCACCTGAAATTTCAAATCACAATCCAGGAGGGATGCACAGACAAAGCTTATGTCACAGTGACTACCACATCAATTGTATTATCTGACCAAAGTTTTTGATAGTATCAGCAGATCTGCAAACATAGCAGTACATTATATCTGGCTCTATTCTTAGATAACTATAGTAGAATGATTGGTCAGACTCCCAAATTTATGTCTTTAGCAGACCTCTTTCCTGAACTCCACACTTGTGTGAAACTGACTAATCATTTCTTGGGTGTCTAACACACCTCAACTTCTACATGCCAAAGGAAATTCCTTGATCTCCCAAACAACCTGTCCCACACACAGCCTTCCCCACTTGAACTGATCTTACTTCTGTTCTTTTAATTGTTTAGGCCAAAAACCTTGGACTTATCCTCACCTTCTCTCTTTCTCACATCCTAAATCTAACCCATCAAGAAATCATGTTGGATTAACTTAAAAACTTACCCAGAGTCAAACCACTTCTCAATGCCTCTTCTGCTACCAACTGGGCTGAACTATCAATGTTTCTTGTCTGGATTAATATTGTACCCCCTTCACACCCACAAAAATGTTTCCCTGCTTTCTACCCATGCCCTTTTACAGTCTATTCTCAATACAACAGCAAGGGTGATCATTTTAAGACGTATTCTATCACTTATCTTCTCAAATTCTTGCAGTGGCTCCCCGAATCACTGAGTATAAGCAAAGTCCCTACTGTGCCCCCAAAAGTGTAACAGCATCTGGACATCCTACCCTACCTCCTTTATCTTTCTGATTCTTCTCTTCCTATTCTTCACCCTTGTCCCCTCTGCTCCAGCCAAACTGGCCCTCTTGCTTTCAAACACTGTAGACACACTTCACCTTAGAGCCTTGGTTCTCGCTATTCCCTCTGCCTGCAAACGTGTCAACCCAGAGTTCTTGACCAACTCCCTCACGTACTTGATGTTTTTAATCAAAGTTTCCCTTTTCAAAGAGGTCAACCTAGACTACTCTTTTGAATTCTGTAGTTGTCTCTCCCACTTCAATCTTGCTTAAAAGGTTAAAATTGAGAGCAGAGCCTCAATTTTACCTTGCATAAGGATCACCTAGGTTCTTGATAAAATGCAGATTTGAATTCGGTAGGTCTAGGGTGAGGCTGGCATTTCTAGCAAACCCGAGGTGACACTGATACCGTTGGCACGGACCACACTGAGGAGCAAAAGTCCAACATACTATGTAATTTACATATGACGTCCGATTGTCTGTCTCCCTCTCTGTGGAATGTAAGCTCCATCAGATAAGGCTCTTAGTTTTGTCCCTCGTGTATCCTGAGCGCCTAGGCGGCACCTGGTACACATGACAGACACTCGACTATTTGCTGTATGAATGATTCAGTGGACATTATTAAATATTTATGTAACCATGAAATCCCATCTTGTCTAGTCGAAACTATTCAGTGATTTTCCATTGCTTTTAGAACAGAGCTACAAAAATTCTACTTGGCATGGCAGACAAAAAGGTAACACTCTGGTGTCCCTTCAAGAAGAGACTCGGGACCCAGCTGCTAGGAGTGTGCTTAGCTGACAGCCTCCAGGCTGCGAGCTCCTTCGGGATTAGCGCAAAACTCAGGTTTTGAACCAAAGTCAAGCTCTTTGGTCAATATTTGAGCAACGTGGTAGTCTAGGGGCCTGGCTCTTCCCACCCAAGACAGGACTCCCCTGCCAGGCAGTCATTGCTTCAGAGTCCCCCTGGGGGCTGGCTGAACTTGTGGGGTCTGCATCACAGACTGATGGCTCCCTCTGCCCCAGCCCACTTCTCCCATTTTTTATACAGGCATTACTCTCCCATAAACCTTTTGCACCCTTTTTTTAAAGCTTTTTTTAAAGTTTATTTTTAAATTATAGTTGACATACAATATTATATGAGTCTCAGGTGTAAAATATAGTGATTACACATTTATATACCTTATGGAGTGATCACCACAATAAGGCTGGTAACCATCTGTCACCATACAGAGTTATTACAAGAGTGGCTATATTCCCTGTGCCTTACATCCCTATGACTTATAACTGGCAGTTTGTACTTCTTAATTACCCAGTGGTAAGGCATCAGAGTCTTGTAAATCTACTCTTAACCTGGTCTCAGCATCTGCTTCCCAAAGAATCTAACCTACGATGCCTGTGGCCTACAAGGTGGGCTATACTCCCCTGCCTAACTTCTTAGTCTCTTCCATCTTCCACCCCTCTTCACCCTTGCTCTAAACAGACCTGCCAAACTCCAGAGTGCACCTACTTACTACTATTTAAGTGATACCATCTACATATAGTTCATTAGCCTAATTTTTTATTAAAAATCATTGGAGTGACATAATAAAATCAAATAAGTTTCAAGTGTACAGTTCAACAATATGTTGTATATATATTGCATTGTGTGTTCACCACCCAAAGTTAGATTTCTTTCCATCACCAAATATGTAACCCTTTTACCCCTATCTCCTCCTGCCTCCCTACCCGGTAACTGCTGATCCACAGCCCGTGTCCAAGAGTCTCTGTCTGTTTGTCATGTTGAGTTGTTGCTTTCAGTTTCATATCCTTTGTTGGCCATCACAGATTATTGTGCTGTTTTAGTCTGGCATCATTTTTTGGCTGTTTTATCATTTAGAATACTAATTATAAGTATAGGGCAAGACTGAATGATGTAGTATACCTTTGATAAGTGGTCCATGGACAAGGAGTAAATCATTTAATGACCAACCTTCAGGAAGAGTTTCATTCAAGGTACTGTAGTCACTGAAGTAATTAAGAGGCCAGACTTCTACCCTGGCTCTGCCACTTAGTGGTTGAGTGACCTTGCACAAATACTCATCTACAATATGAGGATAGGAATATCTAAAAGGGTTGAAATAAAGATCAAATGAAATCATGTGCGTAAAGTACCTTGCAAGGAGTCTGATACATAGCAAGTGCTCTGATGGTAGCTATTGTTAAATGATGGCTAATAAAAAAAAAAAAGGAAAATAAAATAGCATCAGAAATAATACTTCAAAGATGTAGCTATGTTTGTTGGCCTGATCTTTATTAAATTCTATTAGGTCAGATGAAAAAAGAAAACTGAAACTGGAACTGGATTCAGAACTCTTGGCTTAAGTGGCCTTTTTCTAGTGGCCTGCTCCCTCCCCTCCCCTTTGTTCCCGCCTGGCTTGTCACTGTTGGATTCACTTCTTCGTCTTATCCCTTCTTTCTCCTATTTAAATGCAGTGGCATTAGGAAATAGATAACTGCTATTTATCCTTATCAGTTAATGACATCTTAGTTTGGATGGGTTTATCAAATGTTTCCCTAAGAGTGGGTTATTTAAAAAAAAAAAATCTTTTTATTGCAGAAAATTACAAACATACACAAAAGTGGAGAGAACCATGTAATGAAACCCAGAATCCATCGCAGCTTCGACACTTGAGTTGCTATGTTTCACCTTCACCACCCTAGTATTTTAAAACAAAACTCAGGCATCATTTCAAGGTGTAGCTCACATTTCAATATATATTTTTAAGTAAAGAACTCATTTTTTTTTTTAGTCACAACATCATTATCACACCTAAAATAATTAACAAAAATGTCTTGATATCATCAAATATGCTATCAGTGTTTATTTCTCATTACCTTTTTTTTTTTTTTAATGTTTGTATCAGGATCCAAATACGATTCTCTAAGGGTAGATTTTAATGGAAAAGGGGGAAGAGTTAAGAACGTGAGGAACCAGTGAAATTTAGACATGCAGAGAGAGGAAGTTGAAAGTACTTGAGACAGTGTGTTTCTAACGGCTTTTCCACGGATTAATAAAACTGGATTTATGGGGCTGTTCATGCTCCCCTGGGACTCCTGACAATCCCTCCAGGATGCTGGAGAAGTTACGATTTGACCTGCTCCAAGTTTCACTGGCTATCATAAGAAATGGACTTGAGTTCACACTCACGTCTAATAATCATTCAGTTTCAGTACCAACTTCCTGCAAATTAGACTGCAAATTAGAACCCCAAAGTGGATTAGACCTGTAAGGTGCGGGGCGAGAGGGTAATCGTTCTAGCTATATAGAGGGAATCCTTATACGGAATAAACGTATTGCAGGCATATTGAGCTATTATGTTGGACTCCAGCCAGCCAGGATTAATGAGCAGTGGAAGGTCCAGTGCCATCTCCAAACCAGTTTTCAGAGGAGAAGGGAGGCAGACAGGCCCTCAGGATAGATCAGAGGAGCTGGGGGTGATGCTCCAGTAGGAAGAGTCTGCCTCGTGTCTTGTGGATTACATTGCAGAGACAAAGGAACTTATAGAAAAGTACTTGGAGCTTTTGACCAGACAAAAAACCGAAAACGTTATTCTGCACTCCCCCCTCCAAAAATTTTGGTCATAGGCAGTAAAGGCAGAAAGTGCTTTTAGTTAGAAAGCTGTCAGAAAAACAAAACAACAAAACAAAAACGACAAAACAAAGCAAAAACAAACCTTCTTGGAGAAGTGAACCTGGAAATGTGTCATCCAAGCTCCTGGGATACACTGGTCTAATGACTGGCCCCCCAGTGAAGCTGTCCCCCGTAAGAAGACAGGTTCTGAGACTGACTACCCAAAGTCACGCAGCTGAGGCAAGTCTCAGAGGCTGGAGCCACCAATGCGCCGATGACAGTGCATGGGCCAGTCTGAAGGAGGTGGAGAAACCCTTCTCAAGATAAAAAGTCGATCCAGAAAACATTTTCACGGCTTTTAGGTAAACTCTTCTGTTTCTCTGTAAAATGTATCAATTTCTCTTTGTTCTTTCAGTTTCCCTTGCCTGCTCTCACCGTGTCCAGTTCGTGCCCTGTTCGCCATTGCCCAGTGACTTAACCTTGCGGGGTGGGGGTGGGGGTTGGTGGGGGTGTGAGGAGCCCGGGGGTGGGAGATGGGAGCCTTGTGCACAACGTTCCCTGCTAACTTTTCTTGAAGACCAGTAAAAATACTCTTCACTTTTAATCTACTAATTCTAAGTAAATGGACCTTTTAACATTAGGAAATTCAGCATTTTTTTTGTTTGCATTTATGATCATTGTCTATTTTCCATTTATTCCCATCTATTTGCAATAAGTGTATTTTTGAGCCAGCTTGGTTTATGCTGTTCCCTAGGAAAAAAAAAAATCCATAACCAACCAAACTGCTTATATAGCCATCCCCATGGAGCCCAGCGCTTCCTAGGCATGAAATTGACTGACGCACACAAAGGCAGCAGGTGCGGGGCCACATGCCACTTGCCGCCTTTTTTTTAGTGTGTGTTTATAATCAGTAAATGGCTGTGGATGTTTAAATGGTTCCCTAATACTGATGGAGAGCGGATGCCATTATAACTTGAACTTGTATTGCCACGCAGATGGTGGAAATAAACATCCAATTCTACACACAGTTTTGTTTGTCTCTCACTTTTAAAGACGGGCTGAGTGTCAGGCCTGCACGGCGCCAGCAGGGGGACTCGGGCGGGGGCGCAGGAGAGCAAGGCTGCTGTCAGATTCCAGACTGGCTTTTGTGTTGAGAGGCCCGAGGACAGCAGGGTTCCCCATAAGTGGGAGGGGGTTCATTGTGGCAGTGTGGACCCTGCCCCGGAGTTACCAGGTGGCAGCTCCAATGTCGCTTTACACTCGAGATGTGCCTCACACCTTTGACCTTCTCTCTTACAGAACTATTCCAAACCTGACCGTACCTCCTGCAACTCTCCCTGCATCTTCCTCTCCACCTTTCACTTTTTCAGACACCTTGACAACTGGGGTCAGTCTAGCACAGCGGTGACGGCATCAGATGCGATGTTACCCTCCTAGCCTCCCCTGCCTGTGCTTCGCATGCCTCCTTTCTGGGGATCATTGCCTACTTTGTTCATTTTCCTCTTTTTCCTCGGCACATTGGAGGACCTTAGTAAATATGTGGGACAAATGATCAACTAACTTGTTCACAGTATAGAAATTACCAATAGGGTTTAACATTAGCCTATTCCCGAAATACTTGTTTTGACAAGTTTGGGATTAAGATAGAAATAAATCTCTGTGCAAGTTTGCAATTCAGTGAGCAGGAAGAATTGGGAATGTTAGGGGCAGGGAAGTCTTCCTGGCATTTTAAGATTCTCCAGAGGGAAGTCCACTCCTTGGGAGGAAGTCCAAGCCTGGGAAGGCCCTGGGAGCCATTTCTCTGGGGCAGAGGCACTAGCCTCATGTTTGAGTATGTAAGGAATAATTTCAGTCTCCAGGGCCAAAGAAACTGCTACATGAGCAAGGGGCACAGGTTTATGACAAAGGCCATGCTAGCAGGTATGGTCTGTTTCATCAATGACTCACGCAAAAGCAAGGCAGAATCCCCTCTCCCTGCAATTGGCTTATTTCTCTTGTCCCAACTTCCTTTCTCTGCATCAGATCATGTAATAATCCTTCCCATTACTGCAGAATGCTTTCCAGATTACAAAATGCTTTCACATACATTATCTTGTTTCCATATTCTGACAGTCTTCGGAGCCAGGCAGGGCGTGATGATCCTTATTTTGCAGTTAAGCCCCAGAGAAGTTGGGTGACTTAAATGGCTTAGCTGGCTTCATTCCAGGGGAAGGATCTAGAAACCCTGGTGCTCAGGGCTCTGACGCTGTTCTTGGAGCTTTCTTGGAAACTTTGGAACAGTGTTAAGACCCTGCAATTTGGAGCAGGGATAGGCAAGCTTTTCCTGTAAAGGGCCAGGTAGTAAATGTTTGAGGCTTTGCAGGCCACACGGCCTCTGTTGCAGCTGCTGACAAGCAGCCAGGGACAGAGTATAACTGACCGGGCGTGGCTGTGCTCCAATAACACTTTATTTACGGACACTGAAATTTGAATTTCACTTAATTTTCATGAGTTGTGAACTATTTGTTTTCTTTTGATATTTTTTTCCAATCATTTAAATGTGTAAAAACAATTCTGGAACCATACAAAAATAGGAGGCTGATTGGATTTTGCTCATGGGCCATTGTGTGCCGACCTTCTTTTGGAGCTGGCTGTATTTATGAAGCATGTAATTAGGGGCAGATTATCTGGATAAGCCTCAGTGTCTAAAAGAGGGGGAAAGTGGTGATGAATTTTACCTCAGGAACTGAAAGATGAACTGCAGTGACTACACCGTGTCTAACGTAATAGTCTTCATACAGTTGGCCCTCAGTAAATGGGAGGTGTTGTGATTCAATGATAAGTTCAGGGAATGGTTTGTCCTCCCAAAATACACTTAATAGGACATTCTGGTCTCTTTAAAACAACCTCAGCCTTTTCCACACCTGGGGCTAATGAAAAATTGTGTGTTGAAGGGGATTCCAGACATGCCCACAGGACAGAAATACTTTTTTTTAAAACAAAAGACAAGTCTTTAAAAAATAATAACTCATCAGTAACAAGAAAGGCCCAAACAAAATGAAAACAGGCTGCACATTTGGCCTGCCGACACAAACTCAGGATGAGGAACTTCTGCTTTCTGGCCTTAGTTTCTTCGTCTATAAAATGGGGATAATAACAATAATCTCTGCCTCATAGGACTGAGGAGAAGATGAATCAGGATATTGGGCGTCAAGTGCACAGTGCGATGCTTGGCATAGTATGAGCACAGTCCCAGAGCACATGCAGAACTCCATGTCTGCACCTCACTGTGCCCGCCTCCCAAGTTCAGGTTCTGAAGAGACCTGCCTTGGTAGTAATGGCAGTGATGGTGGTGGTGGGGGATTGTCTAGTAGCCAAATATGTACCTTTTATACCTGAGGACTAAGAGACTGTGAACTGTGGAAACTCTCCCTTCCTGGCACCCAGAGGATTCGGCCCAGCCAGGGGTCACTGTCGGCGGGGCTGCGGCATCACCGGAGGATGCTGGGATGGACGCAGGTGGGAGATGCCTCTGAGCGCAGGAAGCTGCTGAGGAGCTGAATCCAGGAAGAAGTCCCGAGTCTGCCTCCTCAGCATGTGTGAACCTGGCCTAGATTAGCCCGAATCTGGCTCCCTGCTCTCTCCTTTCAGAAGCAGAAGCTTGTGACTTGGCACCTGTTTCTGGAATCCTCTATAGACCAACCTTCCTGGATGATTCTACACCCTTGAGCCAGGGAGGATGCAGGCCAGAGGGGAGAGCAGGGCTCTTGGGACCAAAAAGGCCAAGTGGGGCGTCTGCCTCTCTGGCCTGAAGTTCCCTGTCGTCAGCTGGAATCTGCACCTGCCCAGATGGCAGATGGGGGAGAGCCATCACTGACCAAGCAGATGAAGTCCTGGGGTGAAAGGCAAACGAAGAAGGTCAGCCCTGTCCTTGGCTGTCCCCACTCCATCAGGCAGCCTTGCTGTCAGTCATCCCTTCCATGCCTAGTGATGGTTCTGGCAGTGATTCGGGGCCTTCCATTTGGGAAGGAGGAGATAAACCAGGGAGTGAAGAGTGGCCTCTTTCGCCTCATCCATCCTTCTCCCCTGAGCCAGGCTCCTACCTTCTGACTCCCACTCACTCAGGCAGTAGTCATAGTTTGGTGTAGACAGGGCTGGCACAAATTACAGGCCAATTGGCCTTCAATTCAGGGGACTTCCCAGAGCATGGTTGGAAAGGACTGAAGTTGCTGGACCATCTGCCCGTCTGACCGATATCTGCCTGAGCACTGGCCAGAGACTGCTAGTTTCTTCTCAACTTTAACTGGGAATAATGGCACCCTTCCAATGGAGTAAATCTTCCAGCTTGCTCTGGAGCTATGTGTAGTCACCTAGTAAGGTCAGGCCAGTGAGATGTAAGCTGAGTTATTGTGTGGGACTGCTGAAAATTTCCTTAAAAGAGAAGCAATACACATTTTTGTGCTTCATCACTCCTACCACAGAATTCAGATGTGATGGTTGGAGCTCAAGCAACCATCTTGGACCATGAAGTGAACATGCTAAGCCTGATGGAGGAGCTAGGTAGAAGGAGTTTGGGCCTCTGATGATGACAGCTCCACAGAACTTTTCCTGGGCTGCACACCTCCAAACGTTTATCTTGAGAGACAAAGTGTTACTTTTAAAACTATCGTTGTGGGTTCATTTGTTACGTACAACTAAACCCGATCTCAACTGATACAAGTCCTCACCCATTCTTCTAGGTAGTGGTAACACAGTAGTGAGTTTTGAGATCAACCTACCTTTATCAAAACTAGCCCCAAATCCAGGAAAACCTTCCAAGGGGAATCCCAGGAGGGTCCCCAAAAGCTGTGGAGTTGTCTGAGGTTTGGGAGTTTGGTCCAGGAAGGTCTTTGTCCTTGCTTTCAGTTGTGTCCTTGTCACTCGCCTTGTGACCTTAAGCATGTGGCTTCCATCTTTCTGAATTTCAGTATCCCCGATGTGTGTTCCACCCAGACACTGCCCAGACCAACTGCAGCTTGAGACAGCCGGGCTTAGGGCGGCTGGGAAGATGACTGTACAACTGTTTCCCAGAAAAGGAGAACAATGGAAAATGTGGTTTATTAGGGGGAAAAGGAGGGGAGGAATCTGGAATGAATGGAAGGATTTCATTTTCGATAAGAAGGCTATCCTCCAGGCCTCTCGTTCTTCCACTTGCTTTGGCCGAGAACAAAACACTTTTTATATGTTGAACAAACGTTTTGTCCCCAACAGCTTCTTGGGAACCCCGGCTCCAAACTCACCCTGGCCATTACCTTAGAACACAACAGCTCTCTGCCCCGAGCTTTTCCTTTCTTAAAAATGAGACGCGTGAGTGGAGATGCGTGTCTTGGTTTGGCTTCGCCCCGTTACAGAGCCATGCTCCACTAACATCATCCCAAACTCGAAACCTCTGAAAACCTAAAGTTTAAAAAAAAAAATCTGACTTGATATACTATGCAAGGCTCTTTTTAGTCTTCATCGATCCCTCTGTGTGTGAATATTCCTCCATTTTTGCTGCAGAAATGTCACTGTGTTTGTGTCCAGGACACTGCCTCACAGGGGCAGTGGCCCACAGTACCTTTCTTAAAATGCCCAAAAATCTGAGCACAGAAAAGATCTGGTCTCAGGATATCACAACAGGAATTGTAAATCCACATCAGAAAATAGCTGGACATCACTCCTCTCACCCTCCTCTCGTTCGTTCTTTGCCCTTCTTCCTCTTTTCTCCCCCTTTTTACTTTACCCCTTAGAAATACTGTTTTTTTCTTCTTTTGTTTGTTTGTTTGTTTGTTTTTAAATATCCTGTTTCTTCTTTTCCTTCCCTTTCTGCTTTTCCGTCTTAGTTCTTTGGCTCTTTCTCCTCCTATGCACACCTGCACCCAACCATCCACCTAGCAGAGATGCACAGTGGGCCAGGCGCCTGACTAGCCGTGCGGCTACAATGTGACTGAGCGGGCTTTGTCCTGGCCTTAATTAGGTCTTGAGAGCTGAGGCCAGCAGGGGAGCTGACAAGCAAAGGGGTGATCATCAAGCCGTGGAAGTGAAGATGGGGAGTACAAAGTGCTACGGGAGTGCGTGGGAAGAGTACCTCTCCCAGACTTGGGGGAGGAGGGGCAGGATGGAGCCCAAGTGGGAGCCTTGACTGGGATTTCCTTCTTTCCTTGTTACATTTTCTCTTAATATCCAGAGTATTAGTTTGCTGGGGTTGCCGTAACGAAGTACCCACACTGAGCGCCTTAAACAACGGAAGTGTATTGTCTCCCAGTTCTGGGAGCTGTCAGACTAGGATCAAGGCATCAGCTGAGCTGGTTCCTTCTGAGGGCCGTTAGGAGGATGGTCCCCTGCCTCTCCCCCGGCTTCTGGAGGTTGGCTAGCACTCTTCTGCATTCTTGGCTTCTGCTGCATCCCCCTAATCTCTGTCTTCAGCCCCATGTCTCCTCATGGCCTTTTCCCTGTGTGTGTCCGTGTCCAAGTTTCCTCATTTTATAAGGACACCAGTCATATTGCATTAAAGCCCACCCTGCTCCAGTGTGACCTCATCTTATTTACCTGTTTCCAAATAAAGCCACCTTCCGAGATGCTGGGGGTTGGGACTTCAGTATATGAATCTGGGGAGAACACAGTGCAACCCATAATACCAAGTCATTCCTCGTGGACGCTGGCTTCGGGGAGGAAGAGGCTGTTGTCCCTACGGTCAGCTTAGTCTGGGCCTGTGGTTCCTGAGAGGACTGATGGCGAATGAGTCAGGGGACAGGAAGGGAGCCTGATCGGCCTTCCTGGTGAAGAATGGAGAAGCGGCAGCTGGGAAGATGGCTGTAGAACTATTTCTCAGAAAAGGAGAACAATGTGGGCACAGCAGGGAGTGGCTCATAACCATGCTGGGATCAGGAGGTGGGAAACCGGGGCGGGCGGGAGGAGGACTGGGCCTTGGTAAACAGGGGGACAATCAGCGATGTGCGAGAGCCACCTGAACGGGTTTTAAAAAGACTCGTCAAAATTTAACAGAAAACCAAAAATCTCCCATAATTCCATCATGCCACAAAGGGCTTTTTAAGCGACGTTCAGAAAAAGTGACAGAGAATGGACAGATCAGGGCAGCATCGTGGTTCAGGGCACGGGTCTGCGTGCCCACTCTGCTGCTCCTTAGCTGTGTGGGCTCGGATAGATTACTCACGCTCCCTGTGCTTCAGGGGCTTCATCTGCACCAGGGCTCAGTGGCTACACTCACTGGGCTGAGCTGTTGCACGAATCACGTGTGAGCCAGGAAGTAAAGCCCTCGGAACAATGGCCAGCACAGCGTACGGGTTTCAGTAAACATAGCTGTCACTACGTGAGATGTGAGCAGGTGAGTGTGAGGCCCAGAGTGGGCCTGACCCCATGCACTCCGTCTTTAGCTTCTTCAGAGGGGCCGTCACCTTAAAACAGAAGTGCGGGGAATAAGTAAACCAATCCTGAAGACCAGTATGACAGCGAAAGTCTATCAACTACTCCAGATTAGCACCATTCTCAAGGCTCAGTGAACTCGCACCTCAGGTCGCTAAAAAACTTGCTAATGCAGAACTGTTAGTGTGTCCTGTGAAGAATCAAGAAATAGGGGAACAGTGGGAGAGAGTGAGGGACAGAAAGAGTTGTTCTAGTTCATTTTAAAGAAAAAAGGGTGAATTGTAGAGACTCCAGAATGGTGTGATAAAAACCCCTATAAAATTATTAGGTGATTTGGGCATACATGTAGAAGAAAGGAGAGGTCACCCAGTATTATCGTGGGCTCCCTACGAACAAGTCATGCCTACCTACTTTATCCCTTTTTGGGATGGGTTAATATGAATTTTGAAAACTCTTAAGACCTACTGGAACTTGACCTGGTGAGATATTTATCAGTGACCCTCACAATAGCCTTTTGGGTAGGAAGGAGAAATGTGGTCTGGCTATCTAGCACAGGTAGGTCAACTCATCTTGCTTGTAACCGAAGAATGTTGAATAATGACCTGTTTGAGAGGAAGGTTTTCAAAGCTGAGCGCCAGGACCAAACATCCTCTCTGTTGCCTTTTAGAAATAGATCTCATGCTCCCCAGCACTGGATCTATTATTCTACTTTTTTTTTCTTCCTCTGCATATAGTGTTAAAGTTTTTTTGTTTGTTTGTTTGTAGAAGCACATTAAAACAAATAACAAATGTAGGAGAATTTTTTATTTGCATTTTTTTTCTTAAATTTTCTCCCAGTGGTGTAATGTTTCATCAAAATTCAAAGTTTGGTACTCATTTCGCGGTTCATTAATACTGAAATCCCTGCAGAATCTGGACGATGAAGAAGGAAGCCAGGTGGCCAAAAGGCATTTTTTCTGCTGTGGTTTTTTTTGTTTTGTTTTGTTTTTTGTTTTTGTTTTTTTTTTTTTAATTTGCTTAATACCAACTCAATGCCAGGTACTGTGCTAGACACAAGTCACTATCAGAAGGAAACTGGAGATTTTTTAGAACAAACACAAAAGGCATGGAAATTGCAGATACATTTTAATGAAAGCCATCCTCAGAAGGTTCGTGAACTTCCTTACCTTTTGTACTGGGGTTTTATTTTTGAAATAAAAGCTGATCTCATGGGAGAGGCCATAAAACCAAAATTGCAGTTCAGGCATTTTTCTTTAAAGCAAGGAGGAGTGTTCAGACAGGAACTGCTGAATGATTACATTTGGCCAACCCGGGAGAACACGCAAACGACCCCCAGCCCTCACTGCTCCAACCACTGAAAAACCAAACAGCCCCCCGACATGGAGTGCTGGCTCCTGCCCAGGCCCAGCCAGCCTTGCTCCTGGCCCTCACTGCGGTATGTGTGTGGTGGGACCAGCTGCATATACTGTCCTCTGCATATCACAGGGAAATGTGTGCTTGTAAGTGGAGTGGAACAAAATATGGATCGTGGTGGTGACAAGCCAGGAGCCACCATCCCCCAGAGGTTCCAACTGCAGCTGCGTTTCGTTACTTCCTAGTGCTATAAAGTGTGTTTTCTAAAAATAACAGGCCAAATAAAACGGGGAAGAAGCATTCTCCTTTTTTCGCCTAGCCCACCCCCACCCCTCACTTGTACCCTCCAGATCAAGTCGCAGTTCCATCAGTCAGGGGCTGACGGGACCCACGTAATCCAAGTGAAGGTGTTTAGTCAGACTCGGAGTTGCCCCGAGCTGCTGGGAGTGTGGAGTCACATGGTTTTTTTGGAAGTGGCTGAAGCTACTTGAGAGTTGAGAACTGCATCCCACGTGACCTCCATCCTGGCTGTCCATCAGGACCACGGGAGCTTTGAGAAAATACCAATGCTGGGCTCCGCTCCAGACCGAGTGACCCAAATCTCTAGATTTCTGAGATTTCTGAGATTTCTGTAGTTTCTTAACACTAAGCTTGGGGTTCAGCACCAGGGGGATCTGGGTTCGAGACTTGATTTTACTGCTGCATTTGAGGGTGTTTTTGAGGAAGTTTTTTTACAGTCTTTGAGGCTGTTTTCTCAACCATAGAATGGAGGATAATAGAAACTACCTTTCAAGGTTGAGAGGACTAAAAGTGACAAAATATATTAGTGCTTGACTCACAGTAAGTGCTCAATAAATGGTTGTGGTTAATATTACCGGAAGCCTCCTCCATGTTCTGCGGACTGTATTTGAAGGTACCAGGACCCACCTTCTCTCCCTTCTCTGTTCTGCCCCCAGTGTGTGGCCTTTAGTCTCTAACTCCACAGGGACATTAGTCCTGCTTCTATCACTTCTCGTATTCATGATGAAAGTAAAAGAGTCAAAAATCCAGCTCAGGGGGTATAACTGGCCCCAGTGGTGTTACATATTCATCCTTGACCAATCAGTCGCTCTAGCGGTGAGACAGTGAGACTGATTGGCTCAGCACTGGGTCACATGGTTTATCTCAGAGCCAGTGGTGGTGTGCAAACTGAGGAGTATGGGCTGGAGATTGGAGAGGGAGTGGTTTCCAGGAGAGAAACTACTGATGGGATTTAGTGAATGCTGGGGCAACATAGTAGATGCCCGCCTCCTACAACCTGCCTTGCTCTTAGTTAATTATAACCACACAAAGAAATAAGTCAGATTACAGCAAACGGAAAGGTGGAAGAGGACAAGAAAGAACCAGGGAGTAATATCCTTTGTTTACTCTGTTGATTGGCATGTTGTTGCTAATTCTTTATACAACTACAATAAATTCCTGGCTGCTCCCTGAACAGATTCAGATCATGCTCTTTCATCTACCTGGTGTCAAGTTCCTTCTTATACATGCACCCGTCCAAATTGTACTGGTCCATCAAGCTTCCACTTCAAGTTCTACTCCTCCAAAAAGCACGAGCACCTCACTCCTTCATGTCCTCCCCCTGGTCAAAGGAAATGCGTTCAGGCTTCTAGCACTGTTACCTGTGTCTCTTTTATAGCACACATCACTTCCTGTGCTGTACTACGATTCCAGTACACACTATTGCTTCTACTACTAGTCTGTGATCTTCTTGAGGGCTGGTTTTATTCAGCTCAGTGCCTTCTTTATTATCATATTTAATTTTCTGTGTCAACTTGGCTGGGCATGGCGTCCAGATATGTGGTCAAATATTATTCTGAATGTTTCTTTGAGTTGTTTTTGGATGAAAGCAACATTCAAATCAGTGGACATTGAGTAAAGCGGATTGCCCTCCACAGTGTAGGTGAGACTTATACAATCAGTTGAAGGTCTAAAAAGAACAAAAGGCTCACCTCCTCTGAGCAAGATGGAATTTTGCCAGAAGACAGCCTTTGGACTTGAACTGCAACATTAGCTCTTCCTGGGTCTCTAGCCTGCTGGCCTATCCTGCAGATTTTGGACTTGCCAGCCTCCACAGTCATATGAGTGAATGTCTTAAAATAAATCTCTCCTTTATACATACACATTCTATCAGTTCTTTTTCTCTGGAGAACCCTGGCTAACATAAGTACCTAGCAGAGTGCCTGGACAAAAGTAGGAGCTCTGTGTTTGTGAATTAGTGCACGAATGAAGGAATGGATCCTGCATGGCTCTTAGGTGCTATGCATCTAAGGGAAAACCTGTCTTTCAACCTCAGCTAATGAGATTACATATGAAAACATGCTTTGTAAAGGGCTGACCTCTCCACAAATGTTTGTTGTTATAATTGTTACTTCTCCCACCACTGTTATCACCACCATAGCGACTATTGGTTCTAGGACTTGTGCCACTGCTGGCCTTAATGTGGTCTGCAGCCCTTGCCCTCAGGGACCATCACACACCTTGTTCCAAATAACCATCCTTCTTCTTTTTCTCCAACTGTCTAGTACTGAGCTGATCAACTGGTGTTTAATTTCTAGCCTCCCTCTCACATCTTGGCCATGCCATTTGCGGTTATGGCTCAAATTGATGGAAAGAAGCCAAGATGGGATGGGTAGGGTGTATGTTCACTGTCCCCTTTTCTCTCTCATGAGCAAATCATGTAGTCATGGAAGAACCAAACTGTGTTAGCAGATAGAGGGGAACTCTTTTGGCAGTATATCTGGGAGTAAGAGAAAGCTAGTTCTCCAAACTCATGATGTTGCCAAAATGTGTTACTGTCTCCACTGAAAAGTATTTTTTGAAAGTATAAAAACAATAAAAAGATCCGTGAGTGCCAGAGATGGGGAGGTGATGTGGGGAGATGAACAGGCAGAACACAAATGATTTTTAGGGCAGTGAAAATACCTGTCTGATATTTTAATGATGTATCTACATCATTATACATTTGTCCAAAACCATTGAATACACAACACCAAGAGCGAACCCTAAGGTAAACTATGGACTTTGAGTGATTGTGATGTGTCAACATAGGTTCATCTTCGGTAAACAAGGCACCATTCTGGTGAGTGGTGTTGATGATGAGGGAGGGCATACATGTGTGGGGGCAGAGGGTACATGGGCAATCTCTGTGGCTTCCTCTCTATTTTATTGTAAACCTAAAGCTGCCCTAAACAAAATCAAATTTTAAAAAATGTTTTTGCTGACGGAGAACAGTTTCTGAAACCAATGAGAAGCCCCAGATGAAACATCACCCCAATTTATTGCAAGTCTAAACAGCTTGGCTCGGATGAGGGGTCTGGCACCACACTTGAGAACAGCTGTAGACCAATTTGGGTATGGGCTTATTAGCCGTGAGTTGGATTGGAAGGGTATCTTTGGGGAAAAGGGGTCTTGGGCAGGGAACCCAAGCTACTGTGAATAACCCTGACAGCACATGTAGTTGCTGGGGAAGTTTAACTGCCTCAGCTGTGCCTCATCAGTCGGCCAGTTCAGCAGAGCCTCAACAGATAGAAATAACAAGCCAGAGCCAGGGCTAGCCAGCCAACTCCCAGCCCGGCGTGGGGCCTGGACTGGTTTCACTTGTCTGATGGCCGCCTCAGCTTCTGAGAGCCTCGGAGTTGGAAGACGTTCAGGAAGGTCGTGGAGTCCAACAGTTGTCGGATTGGAGGAGTCCCATGAGGCTTTTTGAGGTGAGTGCGTCTCACCTCAGGGCAGCGGCCCCCAAATGCACAAGCTGTCATTGGATCGCTGCCATGTGCCAGCCCCAGTCCCTACACTTCAGGAGCTCAGATCCTCCCAGGGCAGAGTGTGAGGGAGTCCAGGTCTTCTGTGAAGACTGTTTTGCCTTCCCAGACAGTTAGTTCCTTGGTTGAAGTGTAAAGTTATTTTGCTTTTGTCTCATTCATTTATTCATTCTGTTTACAGAGATAATATTTGCATTCTGTGTATATGCTCTTGTAGAAAATTTAAATACATGAAGGTAGAAAAAAGAATGTAAAACTCCCCATCAACCAGGAACAAATCCATTGAATGTTCTGACATTCGACAGTGAAGTTTTCGACACTTTTCTCTACGTATACACTCATGTAGACAGTTGTGTGTCACTCAACATAATGAGACATTTTCTGTTTCCCAATTTGCATTTTTTTACTCAACAATGTCACAGAGAGCCTCCTCCAGCAATGACTACAGATGCACAGCAACATTTTAAATGGCTACTTAGGATTCTGTTACATGCCGACATCAAAACATACTCTCAGCCATCCATGGATGGACTTTTAGGTTGCTGCTGGCCTTTTGCTCTGAAATGCCCCATGGGGGTGATTCTCCTCAGACCCACACATGCCTTGATATCCTCCTGCCACCCCCACCCCCCCGAGTCACACTCTGTCCAGCCCTGTGGTGAGCAGGTTCTCAGTAGATGTTTGGGGAACAACCCATATGAACAGTTTTGTGCCCTCATTCTGTCATCTCCTTAGGAAAAGACCCAAGAACTAGAATTTTAGGATCAAAGGGAAGAGACACTTTGATTTTAGTCATTTTTGCCAGATCACCCTCCAGAACGGTCCTAAACACGTACGATCTTACACACGTTGTCGGAACCTCTTCCCCACCCCTGCCGAAGCCGGGCATTTCCCTCTTTTAAACCCTTCCCAATCTAACAGCTTCCATGCTTTACATCTTACTCTAAGCACCATTTATCAATTTGGGCTAACATTATTTGTCTACCTTCGTTCTTCTCCTCACTAGCAGCTACCGTAAGGTCTGAAGCAAAATTAGTATTTCATCTATAGGTAATGCAGTTGCTTACGACTATTTATAAAGCCCGTCACATGCTATGGACTCTTGGACATGGGAGGAATATGGCGTGGTTCCTGCCGCTGCCTGCAGGGAGACCCAGCACGGGACCTGGTGTGGGGGTACCTGTCTCTGGAGAAAAACAAGCAATGCCTTGGGAGGGAGATCAACAGGACGGCGAGGGTCATCCCACGCAGTAAATTGCAGGGGCTGTGTCCTGGGAGCACACACGAGGTCTGGGGGTAGGAAGGAGGGAGCACGGAACATTCCAGAGTTGCCATCCTGGCAGTAGCCCTCGAGGATTGTGGGAGGAAGGCATTGGGTGTGGCAACCACGTTTCTACTACAGCTGAGAACCACCGACGAGACAACACTGCCGAGTGCTTGTTCCAAATGCATTTTCCTGAGCTCATCTCAAAGCAACAGATTCAGGACCTCTGGAGACTGGACAGGTCTTGACACAGCCGCCAGGAAATTTCTTTACACACCGAAACTCAGGAGCCATCACTCAGGGTGACACCCACCTCATAGGTGTTAGAGTGAAATAGTCAGAGAAAGAGGACTTAAGAGTTTGCACAAAAGCGAACAACCAGTTTGTCCCGCACCTTCGCAGCAGCCCATCGTCCTGGGATCAAGCAGACGGGGAAGGAAATCCGCCTCCCTTCCCGGCCCCTCTGTGAACTCTGTGGCGAACGTTCCTTTGTCTGAGCCTGAGGGATTTAGAGAACTGGCCAAGTGTGGGTGCTGATGTGTGTTCCACACAATCACACTCACCACGACACCCTTGAGAGTCTGTGTGTGGTTAAATTGTCAACGCAATGGGCAGTTCTCTTGAGCTCGCTCAGGATACTCAGTGGAAGACCCCTGTCCAGCTCTTCAGTGGCCGTACAGAAGAGCACACTCTTACTGCCCTGTCTGTCCCCTGAACCAAGTTTCTCTTCCAGGGGAGTTGGCCAGGGCAGAGCATTGGGGGCAGTAACAGCTGCCAGAAACTTCCCAGGTAGCTGCCTGTACAACTGAGGGATGAGCCTCTCGAACGAGCATGCTGTGGAAAATTCGATTTCTGCTTGTGGCTTCCTGCAGCTCTCAACTGGACGCTGCAGAGGTAAAGCCAGGAAGAGCTATGGAAATGTCATAAAGCAATTGACGCGGCTAAATCATGGCTGTCATCGCAGGCGCATCTGAACGTCCCGATCTTGCTCTATCGACAGTCTTGGCTAAGGACCCCACTCCTGATGGAGGAAGCGGGGAGGGGCAGGGGGAGCTGTGATGCCAGATGGTGGTGAGAGGCCCAATGCACACATGTCACGCTGACTGACAGTGTCGAGAATTATGCAGATGAAGAAGGAGCCCTTTAGTTACAGTGGATGATGTTTCTGCAATTCACTGAATACCTACCCGGAAAGTAATGCACCTTGATAACTGACCGTGAACTCTTCCTAAAGGTCTGATATGCCGAGACGGGCACGCCTTTTCCAGCAGTGGCGGTGGCTGGTACGGTCAGCATATCAGGATAATGTTCTTTGGAGCCATCTTTCGCTGGAACCAAATAAAGCAGTTGCTCTTTCAAGTTCGCTGACTTAAGCCAGATGAGTGAGAAACAGAGAAAGGGCAAACGGCTTTATCCGTGGACCTCCTACTCTTCTTTGGTTTTCTCTGCCTGCTCGCACCAAGAAAACATTCTTCTGGTCCTGTAAAATCTACTCCCACCTTCAAGAAGCCTTCCTGGATTTACTTAGCTCAACTGGCCAATATTCTTTTCTTAGAATGTGCTAGCACTAGATTCCAGCTCTCTGTTCTAAGAATTGCATGGCCTTGGGCAAACCTCAGGGCTGCTGGGAAGATGGAATGAATTAATGTGCAAAGCACATAGAACTATGCCTGGACTAGAGGGAGGCTAGTTTATTATAACTAGTATATATAACATATGCAACACATAGATAAAATATAACATTACATATACACATTATAGACAACATATAATGTATGTATACACAGATACAATGTAATAATAATTATTACTAATTCAACAAATAATATTCAGCAAGTGCCTGCTGTGTGTCCAGGATGATGCTGGCCACTGGAAATGGGGGAATAAATACAAAGCACAGTAAAATGTCTCCCATTCTCATCTATATGTAACACGTGCCTGGAATGAGCAGGATGCACATGCCACTTGCTCCAACATAGAGCCAAACGAAATCTGTTTTAAGCAGAGGAGGGGTGGGAGGAGGCTCAAGGGGAGGCCCCAAGAGAAAGAAGGAACTCCCCAAGTCATTCAGACGGCTGAGAGAATGAGAAGGCTTCCTGGAGAAACTCGAGCGTGTGCGGGACCCCGAGGGATCAGTAGGATTTGGGGATGTGGTGGGCGGATGGGCCAGGCAACCTAAGCACAGATCGAGGGAAGGGAACAAAGGCATTCACCCATCCAGAGTGCACTTGGTGAGCACCACAGAGTGCCAGGCACTGTGCTAGACCTTGGGGATAGAGCAGTGACCAGCATGGGTCATGAAGGCTTAGCCAGAGTTAGGAAGAAGCGAGTATAACGTAAAGACCATGAACTGGTCTTTGCTCTTGTGTTCCCTGCTAGCCACTGGTGGAGTAGGCAGCTTTAGAAGTATCCAGATAGGCAGGGGTACTCCAGGTCTGAAGTCCCCAACTTTTTTGGCATCAGAGACTAGTGCTCCTATGAGAATCTAATGCCTGATGATCTGAGGTAGAGCTGAGGTGGTGATGCTAGCGCTGGGGAGTGGCTGCAAATACGGATACAGCTTCGTTCGCTTGCCCACCGCTCACCTCCTGCTGTGTGGTCTGGTTCCTAGCAGGCCACAGACAGGTACCAAGTCCACCACCTGGGGGTGGGGGACCCCTGCTTTAGGGAACATGGAGTTTGAACCTATTGTACTGGGCGGGGCATGGGTCAGGGGAAGCTGCAGGCCCCTGGGGTGGGGTGGGGAAGCGCAACCCTCAGTGTGTCCCCATGCAACACGGGCATGGGGCGATGATAGAGAGGCAGGGGTGGGAAGCAGGCAGTTGAACAAGCCTGAGGTGGTGTCCCCCGGCTTCCAGGCCTGGGGCATTTTCACCCTCTTTAGTAAGAGAGCAGTTTTGCAAAGCCAGGCACTTTTGAAAAGGAACACATCTTTCTAAATTCCTTTATTTCCCTACTTAAAATAGGCAGGCCAGCGAGTGGGTGGGAGCATGAAGAAGGGGAAGGCAGGGCCCTGGTGAGACTCTGAACTTTTTAAGGCCTGTGCCTCTCTTCTGAAGGGGACTCCTGCCTCATAGCCCAGATCACATGCAGACGGACTGAGCCTGAAGGAAGAGACCTGTCTCCCTAGCTGGCTGGACAGAGGGCCCTCAGCTAGGAGTGTGGAAGCCAAGACAGCGGGAGAGGTCACCTCAGGCTTATCCCATTGCATGCTCAGCAATGGAGGGCCAGAGCTTTATTATCAGTCCTCCCTTCCTGTGCTGCATGGTGGGCCCTGAGTCTGCAGTGAGTTCTGGATATGGAGACCTGGAATTCCACTGAGTGCCAGTGGATCTTCCAGGGGGCAAGGGAGGCAGTCGAGACCAGCAGCTGCTTGGAGGACTGCTTCAGCGGTGTCCCCACTGTTGCCACTCCTCCCCCACCCCCCACCGAGAACAGAGCTCTGACTTCTTTAAGATAGTAGGTGGAGCCCTAGGTGAGACATGATGATTGGCGTCAGCCTGTCATGGTAACCCCAGCCTCCTTTTCTAGATTTGTCAGCTTCCCTTGCAGTTAGGAGTAGACTGTTGTCCTAGTCTGGGTCTATGAAATGTAAAGGAAATGGCGTTGAAGAAATTTTAAGAGGGAAAAGAGACAGAGAGAAAGAGAGACTGAGTCAAGGAAGTTCTTCCTCACTACCCCGGCTGTCTCTCTGCTTTCTGCCTTTGAATGTAGCCACAGCGTCGGGGGCTGCAGCAGCCATCTTGCTACTCTGTGGTGACAGACATGAAGAAGAAAAGACAATTTCCCACAGATGACAGAACAGGAAGGTAGAACCTGCCCGAGTCCTCTGCAGCAGTGCTGGGAAACGAAGCCAGCCTTCAGACTCTCAGCTTCCAGACATTTTCCCAAGTAAACCATAGATGTCCTTATAGTTTAATCCACCCATAGTTGGGTGTCTGATACTTGCAGCAAAACACACTTTAGCTGATAGACTACGTGTCACTCAGGATTTAGTCAGGAAAGCAAAAACTAAATCAACTATTTTTAACGAGGATAGTTTAATATAGGGAATTGGATGAACAGAGTACGAAAAAAGCAAAAAAAGGAACAGTGAGGTATCCAAGAGGTAGCAACTAAGAGGAAGCAGGAAGAGGTCAGCGTTCTTGGGATTTAGAGCCAAGGGGAGTGAGCTCTGCAGAACCTGCATCCAGGCTAGGTCTGGAAGGGTGGGGAAGACTGGAAGCTTCCATGCTGAAGGCCGTAGCTGAGGCTCTGCACACGGGAACAGAACGTGAAGAGAAAGGAACGAGCTCCTTCTCCCTCCCCTTCTGCCTTCCAGGTTCCCTCAATTCACAGAATGTGACGGAAGTGACAATAGACACGTCATGGTGCCTAGGCCTCAGGAGGCCTCGTGGCTCCCAACTCACTGTCTTGGAATTGCCCTGAGAGCACCATAGGACAAAGAACCTGTGAGGAAAGACCACGTGGAGAGAGACACCCAGTCCAGACGGCCCAGCAGCCCCAGCCTACCTGCTGCCTGAGTATGGCTGCGTGCGTGAGCCCGGGAGAGTCCAGCTGAAGAACCAATCAACCCACCCACGAAAATGTGAGAACTACATGTTGGGGTTTCTTATGCAGCAGTGGACGACGGAAACAGTGAAGAGACCAGTTAAGAACAGCAAGGCACCCAGCAGCAGGAGTTGATGATGCTAGGGCAGGAGGGAGGGGGTCAAGGGAGGGACAAGGCGTACGGATGGATGGTGAGAAAGAAGGGCCTGCATCTCTGTTCTGACCTCTTATCAGGGAGTCTCAAGGAGGCCACAGCTGAAAGTGAATTTCTTTGGGTTGGCAACTCATACTTACTATATTCTCTCCTTTCCTCTCACTTCTCTCCCTGGCAATGCGGCTCCAAGGCATAAGCTGGGCCCCCTTCTTGCCATGCTTGCTTTTTGATGGCTCCTCGCCTAGTTCTATGCATCTTCACTCAGAACACGCTGAGCATTCCATGCCTGCTCAGCTTCCATTGTTATGTCCTCAGAGCAGTCCCTGTGGATCCTAAACCAAGTCCCCCCACCCCCGCCCCATTGGTTCTTTCAAAACTGGCTGTTTGCCTACATACCACTCATCTCAATTATATTTGTAATTATATAATTATTTATGTGTTTCAAAGGTCCCAGGCTCAGCAAGGCCTAAAGAACGTATGTGCTGAGACTCTACAAGGTGTGATGAGTGACATCAGAACGTCCTAGTCCTTCACCTTTCCTATGAGTTTCTCTAGACTGTTGGTCCTCAAAGCGTGGCCCCTGATGGAATCAAAGTCATTTGGCGTCATCTGGGAACTTGTTAGGAATGTGAATTCCTGGGCCCCACCCCAGTCTTTCTGAATTGCAAACTCTGGAGGTGGAGCTCTGCATTCTGGGATTTAATGAGTTGTCCTGGTAATTTTGATGACACACTCAAGTTCGAGAACTGCTAGTCTAGACAGTGAGAAGAGAGGTGAGCTGGGGAGGAAGCAGGAATCGAGATGGGAACTGGGAAAAAGACAACCCTATACCAGCTTCCTTCTCTGCTTGTTTTGACCGAATCAGCAGGTAGGGCCAGAAATGCCAGACAGGTTTGGAGGGGGTGGTTTCCACGCACAAGGGTCTTTGCCCAATGCAACGGACGGATGGTCAGACAGACAGACACTACAATATCCTCATTAAACAGTGCTGACTTTGAACTTCAGTGGAATTAGGTAACTTCCCAGATCCTTCGCTAAGGTGTGGCAGGGCCCCTACTTGACCCCGTCTGTCTGTCCCTAGGGTCTGCACTGCTGGCCAGCCAGCTTGGCTGCCAGCCTCATCATTATTTGGAAATGCATTTTCATAGTTTTCTTAAAGCAGCAGCAGAGTGAGCATCTCGGCAGAGAAATGCCCAGCACTGCACCGTTGGCTCGGAGGCTGAGAGAGGGTCAGAGGCTTGCGGGCAGCTGGCGGGCTCAGTTGTGGATGCTTACTAGAGGGCTGGCCGCTTGTCCCTATTCTCCACGTCCTTTGCTTCCAGCGCTGAGGGTGAGGCCTGGGGGGATAAACTGCGGCTCACAATACATCACTCCGAGTTTATTTACTAAAACAACATTTTTTTTATTACCAGGACATGTTCACAGCGAAAATATGACAGCCTACATTTTATGTCGCCATTGATCTTTAATCTGAACCCGCCTCGAGGTTTCCTATAAAATCAGGGCTTCCTGGCCCCGAATGTGATTCCAACACCGGAATGAATGAGTGCCCGGGCTGCTCTTTTCTCATCTGAAAAGGCTGAAATTGCTTTGTGTAAATGGGTGGAAAAATGCTGATATTTGGATTCTATAAATAGCTCACCTCCCGAGCGAGCAGCAGCGCCGCGTTCCATCTGCGCTGTCTCCTTGGAGTGTTTGGGGCCTTATCACTTTTATCCAGGGTGCAGCATACAAATGAACCCTGCCGCTGCGCGCCCTGTGGGGCAGCGCGGCGTTGGAACATTTGGGCGCATCCGCGGGTCAGGAGGGAGGGATGCTGCTGGAGGCATCGCCCGCAAGTGCGGCGGGGGCCTGGAGATGGGCACGAACCGTCCTTTGGGGAGAGAGAGCGGCACAGCCTCTTCTCTTCGCTTCCATTTGCAGCCTGTGCCTGCCTGCGTGGGAGAAGGTTCTATCTATAGCGCGCTATTTTTAGCTCCATCATCTGAAGAACCTGACAGCCAGTTAATGACTGGGACCCATCGCGGCGTGTCTGCCACGCTACGGAATTGAATGCGCACGCGGGGAGCAGATGTGTGGAGGCTCAAGGTTGCTGCATTTGCAAATGCCCTTCCTTCCCAGGGAGATGGGCTGTTTGAGGGGTGTCACCCAGCCCCCACTCTCTGAGCACCCTCATGTGGGCAGAGAGGGGGCATCTTACTAATTTCTGGTTCAGTAAAGTGGCATCTTCCTAACCCAGGATCCCATTCCTAGACGCTGTTAACACAGCCTGGAGAGATGGAAGGGACAGAGAAGGCAGGGTGGCAGTCCTGGGAGCTGAGAAGGGAGTCTCATTTCACCTTGGGGACATCAGAGACCCGGGAAGAAGGCCAGTGGATAGCTAGCATCCTAGTTAGAAAGCTGTAGTTTTCCCAAAAAGGGAAAAGCCTGTTTCAGAGATTTCATGCTTTTCAGAAGCTGTAGTCTGTATTGGCTCCAACCCCTGAGTCTATAGATCAGGTACCTGGTGCTCAGAGAGGCCCAGCGACCTTCCCAGGACCACACAGCTCACTTCTGCCCCCATACCCTCTGCAGCAGCTGCATCCTGGACCCAGTTCCAATTCAAAGGGTCTGCTTATCCTTGGTGAACACACATAAGGATGTGTTTGTGTTTGTCCATTCATTCTCTCACTCAGCCTACAACCAGAGGTCACAGTGGGCCGGCCAGTGGGCCTGCTGTCTAGGTCCGGGAGATCAGACTCAGAACAAGGTGTGGTATGGAAACGCCAGTGCCAGGGCCCCAGCTGGGAACCCTAAGGGCTGAGGAGGGACACGGCAGATACGTCCAGTCAGGGCCACCTGTCAGGCCTCTCCGGTAACAAGGACAGCTGAAATGTATAACAGGCAGTCTCTGCCAGGGCACCATTCCTAGCACATTTTCCGAATCAGCTTGGAGTTCTCACTGCAACCCTAGGAGACGGTATCCTATCAGCACTCCCATCTTACAGATGGAGAAAGAGCGGGAAAGTAACTTGTCCGAGTTATCCACCCAGTAAGTGAGGGACCTGGGATTCAAACCCAGGCCATCTGGCTCCACAGATCATGCCCTTCACCACTCTTCTATGCTGCCTTTAGGTTGGGCCCATCTGACTTGCACCACTTGAATTGGGCCAGATTTAAGGGACCTTGAAATTCTGAACAGGTTCTTACTCTCAGATGCCTTTGCAATAGCGCCATCCAATCACAGCACTGTCAGCAAAAATGGAAATGTCCGATACCATAGCCACTAGCCCCAGGCTCAAAATGTGGCCAGTGCGGCTGAGAAGCTAAATTTTCCATTTTATTTAATTTTAATCTATTTTAATGTCAATGTCAGTCATCAGTAGTGGCTACACGTTGGACAGCACTGCTCTGGAGGACTGGCTGCACATTTTAATCCACTGGGGAGCTTTTACAGATAGTAATGGTGGGGTGTAGACACCAAGATTCTGATCTAAGCAGTCTGGGGTATCACTATTTTAAAAGATCTTCAGGGGATTCTGATGTACAAGTGTTGAGAACCACTGGGATCCATAATATCCTGTCATTCCAGCCTCTTCCAGCCTCTAGTAAGCAGTCCTCTATTTCTATTGTGGTAGATACTATAGGTATCTTTTATGTCTTACCTTCTTCTGCTGTAAAGGTTACAAAGCTAAATACTTGATTTCTATAATGGTCATGCAGCTGGGAGTGTCACGTGACACTGTTCTGGCCAAAGAAACATAAGTAAGATTCCACTGGTGTTGTTCCTTCTCTTTTCTTCCTGCCTGGAATGCAACTAGATGTCCGGAGCTATGGTAGCCATCTTACAACCAGGAGCATAGCAGACAACCACCTTAACATCATGGTGATACTGAATCAGACCTAGCAGCTGCTTACCTCTGAACTTCTTGTTTTAAGAAAAAATACAAACTTATTTGCTTAAGCCACTCTAGTTATATTTTCTGTCCCTTACAGCTTAAAGCATTCCTAATATTGTGATCTTTTAATTCTCTCAGCAATGAAATTGCTCTAAAGTCTAAACATGTTGATGTTCATGAAAACACTTTGCAAACTGTAAAGCACTTAGCAAATGGACAATGTTGGTAGTTGGTTTGGAAACATGACCAATCTCCACTTCATGCAAGAAATCCAAACTCAGGGGCTTGAGATCCTTGATTCCAAAGCAGGTTGGGGAGAGTTCCCAATGGGGCTTTGGTGAGGGGAGGGGCACAGTCCTGGGAATGAGGTGACCAACTTGCTCTACTTTGTTGAGGGCCACCTGGTTTTAGAATTGCAAGTCCTGTGTCCCATGAAACCCCTCAGTTCTGACAAAGCCAGGAGAGTTGGCCGCCCTACCTGGGAGCACGGGACACAGACACCTCTTTTCCACCACAGAACATCTGCTCTTGGATTAGGTTGCTAACTGACTTCGCAGATCTGGCCACTCGTTGGTGGAAAACCCATCAGCTGATTCATTCTGGGCCAGAACACCCTGCACTCAGCATTTCAGTTACGGTTGCTGAAAATGAATTGTGGCTCTGAGAAATGCTCACACACTTCCCTCAAAGGCTCCGCTTCTTCTTTCTCTACGGAAAAAGAATCTGACACTCCAGGGGAGACAGGGCTGGCCTGAGGACTGAGTGTCCAGCTCCTCACACAGCGCCCAGCCCTGAGCTGCCCTTCAAACCACATGCTGCTTTAATGAAGTGTCTTGGGTTAGCCTTTGCTCCTCATCTTCAGCTGCTGTGTCCACATTTTGGCCACCCCACTGCTGCCTCTTCTCAACCCCATCCCAGCTGACTTCTCCAGTTATCATGCTCACTCTTTTCGTTTGAATGGTGCATCATGGTTTGCAAAGGAAGCTCATGCGTATTATCTCTTTCGATTTCTTCCAGCAGTCTTGGAAGGTGGTTCTTTTTTACTTCATCTCCATTATATAGATGGTAAAACTGAGGCTCAAGGGAAAAAAAGCAAACTGGCCAGTTTCCCTCCAATTTCTGTCTGCTCTTGCTGAGGTGTTGTGAGATGTGGTTCTAGACAGGGCTTTGGAATCTGACAGATCTGGGTTTGAATTCTGCCTCTTCTTGTCTGCTGTGTAACTGGCATTTTATCCTCCTGAGCCTCACCTCCTGGCAAGATAAGATTGTGTGTCTGGAGTTTCCAAGACAGAACCTGGAACCCAGTAGGGGCTCAGTAAGTGACCCTCCCCCTTCCTTTCTCATCTGCCACCCTCATCATCTCTACCACTACTTAAATTTTAACAGGCTTCTACAGGACTAAAAGTCCTTCAATAATAATAGCTGACAGCCACATGCTGGGCACACCTCCAAGCATTCGTTAATTCTCCCAGCCCTTGAAATTTCTTCTATTTTCATTCCCATCTGCAAATGAGGAAACTGAGGCACAAGAAGGCTAAATAACTTGTTTATAGTCTCACAGGTCACCAGTTCCAGAAGGCCTGTCCTGAACCACCACACTGCCCTGTCTCTACTGATTTCTTAGTTGAGGATTCCAGGAGCTGACAATACACAGTAGCTGGAGGGCCTTTCGGGCTCCTACATGCTTTCTGTGCTATTTCTATCAAGTGTAAATTTATTTAAAAATAACATGCATCTTGAAAGCATCATGGTGCCTAGCAGTCACTGGGGGGTGTATTAGCTTCCTGTTGCTGCTATAACAAATTACGAGAAACTTAGTGGCTTAAAACAACACTGATTTATTAGTTCTATTTCTGGAGGTCTTAAGTCCTAAATGAGTCTAACGAAGCTGAAATCGACGTGTTGACAGAGTTGCATTCCTTCCAGAGACTAGGAAAGAATCTACTTCTTTGTCTTTTTCAGCTTCTAGAGGCCTCCTGCATTCTGTGGCTTGTGCTCCTTCATCTTCAAAGCCAATAGCATCTTTCAATCTATGACTCTAAACTTCTCTTAATAAGGATCCTTGCATTTGGGACCAGCCAGATAATCCAGAATGTAATCTTCTCAAGATCCTTAACTTAATCACATCTACAAAGTCCCTTTTGTCATGCAAGGTAACATATTCTGGGGATTAGGGCATGGACACCTTTGGGACCCCATCATTCTGCTTAGCATAGGGGTGGAGCAGGGTTTGAATCACAGCTTTACTGTTTGTAGCTTTCTGTGCCTCAGTTCCCTCCTCTGTAAAGTTGAAGGATGATGAGGCTAGTGGAAATACCTACCTCTTAGGATTTGAAAGATTAAAAGGGATAATATGTGATCCCTAAGCATAATGTTCTTTGGCTGTGATACAAAACCATGGTATGTGTAGCATCCATCTGGGCCCCTCCATGTTGTTTCCTGTAGAACTTTGGAGAAATGGGAACCACCACCAACATCGTGCTCTTTTACTTGCTATGCTATGAGTAACAAATCCCTTTGTTTCTGACCCAGGAGTCTTGTGTCTTCTGCCAGCATCAGTGACAGGTTAACTTATTAGCTTGCAAGTAGAGTAAAATCCCAGCCCCTGACAGAATGGAGGTGGTGAAGTATGAAGGGGAGGCCAGGGTAGCTTGAGGTGATCTTATCTTGATCTCAAGGGGCAAGGAAATACCATCTGATATTGAAGTTACATGATGTAGATCTGATGGTAGAAAAAGAGCTGTTAACATTATTAGGTGATTTAGGAAGCTTTAACTGGTGGCTACAGGGCAGGTGAGGAAAATTGTTAGGTTTTTCAACAAAAGAGGGGAGTGAAGGTGATGGTAATGTTGTCTATAATTTAATTACATATTTTAGCAGAGATACTATAATATGTAAATGTACATGGTTTAGTTTTGTTCTATATTCTAGAGACAATTAACATTTTAAGTGTTCTAATCAGAACACTCCAGTAGGGATTGGTTAGCATTTCAGATTAGAAGTCTACCACAAATTTTCAGCTATCTGTATCTTGGATCAATATCAGAGGTCTTGTTAACTAACATAATGGGTGCTAGAAATTATTTTTTTCATTTGTGAAATCAGTAGTATTTTTGATATGAAGATGCTCTTAAAATATTAGACAGAGACTCCTGCTCTTGCATGAACAGAGTTCAGTAGTCCAGGGAGTCTAATAGTCTATGAGTTCTTAAACTTGGCTGCACATGTGATCAATGGGCAGGAAGCTTTGAAAAATACCTGGGTTCTACCAACAGAGATTGACTTAATTGGTGTGCTCCACATTTAGCTCTGTTACTTATAAGCTAGGTGATCTTGAGCAAGTTACTAACCTCTGTGAGCCTCAGTTTCCTCACCTGTAACATGGGCATAATAATATGCCTACCTCACCAGGTTGTTTTGAAGACCTAATGAGTTAATTCATGTTGAACACATGGAACAGTGTCTGGCAAGTAGAAAGTTCTCAGTTAAATATTAGCCATTATTATGTTATTCTTATTCAAGCTGTTTTTATGATGATCTTTGGAAAAGTTCTTAAGGTAGGATTATAGTATCTAGATGTTAGTTGTCTGAAACCTGAAACTAGAATATTTGCCCAGAACAAACTTTTCAGATGTGGTGCTGTCAGAACTCCTTAAAAGAGATGGAACCAGAATTTGATCTTGCTTCCAGAATAAGTTGTAGGAACTGTGTTAGTGCCAGCTTGCTAATAAATGTCTACGGCAGGACTCACAATGCAACCTAGTGAGAAATGGGCGGAGTAGAGAATTTTGGCCTATACCTACCTCTGGTTCAAGGACTTTTATTCCTTTTTAGGGCCGTGGACCCCTTTAGCAGTGCTATGAAGCAAGATAATGGTTCTAAATGCATAACACAAAATACTAGTATTACAGAGGAAATGAATTACGTTGAAGTACAGTTATCAAAATATTAATAAATAATTTATTATAATAATATATGTAATTTTTATTGATATCTTAAATAGTAAGACCTAGCAGTAGGTTATGATAAGCATGAAAAATATTTTAAGATACTTGCTAACAATTGTAATGTGATATGAAAAAATCTATCTGTGATTTCTATTAATAACAGTCATAAGTACTCTTATACTAGTGAGGCTTGTTACATCATAATTAAGGACGATACTAAATTTCAGTTAAAGATTAATGTAAATAAAGATTTTTTTTTAATCCAAGTTTACAGACTTTCTTGAATTCTATGACTCTCAGGTTAAAAACCCCTATTGGCAGGCTACTAATAGCTACCCAGCTAATAATTGAATGTGAGCAAATGAGCTTAGTTAGGTCAGACTGCAGTGCCATTCAATGGAAAAAAAAAGTGCTAAAGGAGGATTTTTTTCTCTAGTTACTATTGCTATATAACAAAAGATTTCAAAACTTAGTGACTTAGACAGTGATTTCTAAATTTTCTCCTGATTCATAGGTTATGTGTTTGGCCAGGGCTCAGCTGGGCGATTTTCTGCTGGGCTCACTTGGGGTTTTTCATGTGTCTCCATTCACCCGGGAGCTGGGCTAGACCTGGAGCTTCCGGGCTGACCTCTCCTCCTATGTATTAATCTGCTCAGGCTGCCAGAACAAGATACCATGGACTGAGTGGCTTAAACAATAGAAGTTTATTTTCTCACAGTTCTAGAGGCTAGAAGGTCCAAGAAATTTCTGGCAGTGTTACTTTCTTGTGAGGCTCTCTTTCTGGCTTGTAGACAGCCACCTTCTTGCTCTGTGTGCACTTGGCCTTTCTTTCGTGCATGGAGAGAGAGCTCTGGTCTCTTCCTCTTCTTATAAGGACACTAATCCTCTCAGGTCAGGATCTCACCCTTATGATCTCATTTAACCTTATTTACTTTTATAAAGGCCCTATCTCCACGTATAGTCACACTGGAGATTAGGACCTCAACATGAGTTTTGTTTTTTTTTGGGGGGGGTGTGCACAATTCAGTCCATTAGCACCCTTCCAGGACTCTGTACATGCATAATCTCTGATTGTGCCATCAGCTAGCCTGCACTTCTTTATAGCATGGCAGCATCTGGGCTCCAGAGAGACAAGGTAGCAAGTGCTAGTCCTTTTCAGGCCTGGACTTGGAAATTCAGAAAGTTGTTTCCACAACCTTCTACTGATCCAAACAAGTTATAGGCCAGTCCATATCCCAAGGGAGGGAAGACGAACCCCACCTCTGATGTCAGGAGTGGCATGCAAGCACAGGGAAGGGAGGACTTATTAGGGGCCACTTCTGGAGTCTGGTTATCACAGAGACCTAACTTAAGGACTGGTGACTTCTCAGACCCAGGAAAGAGGGAAAGGATGAGTCAAAGCTGCCACAGAGGGGTTCTGGTCCAGGACTTGCTTTCTTTGTTCCCACACCAGACCTCTTCCGCCAGAGTTCCCGATAGGCTCCAACCAAACCGCCAAAAGATATTCCTGCACCCTGAGAAGTGTTAATTTAAATGAAAAAATGCGCCAATTTTATTAATACTCATTAACAGACTTAATTATGCAGTGTGTCCTATACTGTCAATAATATAAGGGGTTGTTGCTTTACAAATGAGAATTAAGGGAACACTTTCCCCTTCATTATCTCAGCATGTCTGGCTACCGCTGATAGCTAAGCAGAGAGGATACTCCCCCACTCTGGGAATCTTTGTTGAGTCCTAGCCTCACCCCAAGTCAGAATCAGGTTGCCCTCCCTGGGCTCCTGTAACCCCCACACTTGCCTGTTTGTTTGTTTGTTTGTTTGTCTTTACCAGCCTTATTGAGATGGAATTCCATCACTTGCCTATTCTAGCAACATCAGATTGTAATAATCTTTTATCTGCCTCTCTCACCAGATCACTGGCTCTCCCCTCAGCTACTCATTGGACTCCTCTGGGGAACTTTAAAAATACTGCTGCCTGGGTCCCACCCCAAGAGATTCTGATTTAATGGGCCTGGAGGGCTTGGCACTTTTAAAAGCTCCCAAGGTGATCCTAATGTGAAGCCAAGCTCACCTTGAGGGCAGGGGGCCTATCTTACTGGTATACAGTAGGTGCTTAATGCAGAGTGAACAAGCGAATGAATGCCCTGCCTTCCTTCTTGGGGAACTGGATCCTCCTCTTTCGTAGGCTCCCAGCTTCTGGAAAAGATATTGAAGTTTTAGTTTTTGTTTGTCCTTGCGTTTGCAGATGAGATGGTAAAAAAAATGAAAGGTTTTCTTTTTCTTTTTTTTCTTTTGTCTTTCCCTTCCTCAAAAAGGAAGCAGAGCTCGGAAGCTTGGAATCTTAAGAATATTTTTTATTCTTAGGGTAGAGGAAGAGGACTCTGTTTTTGAAAGCTTAGATTAGGAGCCTAAGTGCCAGAAGAGGGATGAAGGATTGGGGGGCCGAGCAGGTATTGAGGGTGGGGGCACTCTGAATGTTAGCAAAAACTAACATATGTGTAGTACTTACTTTGTGTTAGGCACTGCGCCAAGGGCTTTATATGAACTCACTTGTCCTTTGCTATGATGCAACCTCATGAGGAAGATGCAATTGTTTTCACTTTATCAGTAAGGAAACTAAGGCACTGAGCAGTTAAATGGGTGACCTCAAAGTGGCAAGTACCAGGAAGGAAGTTCCCAAACACTGGAAGAGTATGGGTTTGGAAGGGTGGCAGGAGGTGGTGGGTCCTGCGCCTCGGGGCCTTTTTATGGGTGCCACCTTGGAGGGAACATGCCAAGCATGATTTCCTGGGAGGTTTCGGAGTCTCAGACAATGGGCTTGTCAGCATTGTCCAATAAGAACCGGGCAGCAAAGGACCCTCTGAAGAGGTTCTAGATTATTTATAAGTCTCCAGCTTCCTCCACCTTACCCCCAGAAGGACCCTTCCCAAGAAAAGAACTCTGGTAGGTGATGGCTAGACTTGTATTTAATTTTACATTTAAGCATAACAAAGAAAGCAAGAATAAAACTCATGCTCGTGACAATGTCTGGGAGCAGGCTGAGGTCATAGGATTCTGGCAATTCTGCTTCTGGGCCTCTCCTCCTGCTTTGGTGAAGTTCAAGGTTACTCCATCCCTAGGCTAGCTTCTGGAGCATGTTCCCAGTCTCCACCCCTCTGTGCCCCAGCTGCCTTGACGTTCCCACCAGTTCCAGTGGCCTGGCTGCCACATGCCTCTTGCCTCGGCCTGTCTGATTGGTTTATTTAGGGAGATTAAGAACCAAACCCAGTTTAACTCAGATGGGCACCAACTCAATAACGCATTCCTTTCCTAAGCTTCAAAATCAGCCTGAACAAATGCCAGTGAGCTGTGGTTAAAAGCACCCCATCCCCCTTAAAAAATTTCCTGTCACACTTCTTGGCAGGTGCACACTAGGAAGAAATCTGTATTCAATCATTTGTATTTGTGTTTGGTTTTACTTAATAGGATTTAGAATGTTCCAAAGAGCGGCAGGTGGCTGGCGAGGGGAGGGGGTATGTTAGGGGACAAAAAGGGGAGGCCTCTTCCTCCCCTTTGACAGAATCCGAGGGATCCTGATAGAGCTGGCAACAAACTGCAAGTTAAAGAACTCCTGTGGGAAAATAGCAAGTTTGTCCTCACACCAGGAAGTGATAGTGTCCTGGAAGCGTTCATAATGACAACATGCGGCAGTGTGTACTAAGCGCGAAAACCTCGGGAGTAACAGTAACAGGAAGCGTTCATAATAACATGTGCCATCATGCAGTAAGCACTTCAACTGCCTGCCGGGCACTGCACTGTACCCACGTATAATCTCATCCATTCTCATTGCCCGCAGGGTACAGATGAGAAGACTAAGGACCAGAGAAGTTATCCGGCATGCCTGAGACCACACAGGAGGGACCTGAGGTGAGGCTTAAGTCTGACTCTGCTTTTCGGAGCTCTGCAGAAAGGCAGCTGGGAAGAAGCCAGAACAGACTATTCAGCGCTTCTCAGCCCGGGTGCACATTAAAATCAGCTGGGGAGCTCTTAAAGCAGCGCTGGTGCTCAGGCTCCACCCTGGAGGGGCGGATTTAATTGAATTGAGCTGCGGCCTGGGTATCCGTATATTTTTAAAGCTCCCAGGTGAATCTAATGTGTAGGCGGGGTGGGAACTTCGGCTGGATGATCTGGAGCTAGGACTAAGCCCTGAGGCAGCCCAGGTGGCCCAGACTGACGTAGACTGGGAGGCAGGGGAGCCAGCGAGCATGTTGGGGGAGCCTGAGAAAAGGATGGTGGGGATTATTACGACTTTATCTTTCATTCTTTTCTATTGATAAGCGGCCCTACGTTCAAGATAGACTTTAAGAACTTTAAACACCGTGGTTCCTTAGATAAAACACGAAGAGAGCAAATTATCTAAAACTCTTTCATTTCCTCAGAGATTCGGGTCCAGAACCAACCTGACTACCATTTGACACAAACACCACTGTTTTCACCGTGTTCTAGAGCCAGGTTAACCTATACTTAATTTTTAAAAAAATTATTTATTTTTTTAAATTGTGGTAAAATATAACATAGAATTGACCATTTTAAACATTTTTAAGTGCACAGGTCAGTGGCATTAAGTACATTCACACTGTAGTGCAACCATCATCACCATCCACCTGCAGAGCATGTTTTCACCTTGGAAAACTAAAACTCTGTGCCCTTTAAATAGTAACTCCCCTTTAACTGCCCCCAGCTCCTGTAACCATCATTCTACTTTCTCTATGAATCTGACTACAACCCAGACCTAATTTTATGACAGATTAATTGTATATATATCAGCTCAAATTTAAATAATAATAACTACCTTTGTATGAGCAACTAGTTACACAGAAACCATCTCAGTAGGTCCTACTGCATTCCCCTCGTTGTACAGACGCTCAGACAGTGTGGCAGGGACGATTGTATGTGCTCATACTGGAGGACCACCTTTTCTAGCCTCTGTGACAGGTGGGACCATGCTGCTGGGCCTGGATGATGGCAAATGGACAGAAGTGATGCATATCATTTCCAGGCCCGGCCCTAAAACTCCCGTACTGTTTACCTCACTCGCTTCCCCTTCTATAGCAAGTACAGAGGCTACATGTTTAACATGGCATTGTCAAAAATTGGGAGAAGCCGAATCTTTGAGTCCCTGCTTGGAGCAGAGCCACCAAGAATTGGTGCCCAACGTGCATCAATCAAACTGGCACATGAACAAGAAACCAAACCAAGCTATTTGGCACATTTGTTACTGTAGCAGAACCTATCCCATCCTGCCTAATATATAGGGGTTAAATAACTTACCATGATCTCATAGCTAATAGTCACTGGAGTCAGGATTTGACCTTAGCTCTTTCTGATACCAAATTTTGTGGTCTTCTGTGTTACACTCTACTACTATCGGGTTATCTCGTATTGCTCCCAAACTATTTATTTGAGGTTAAATATATGGTCTTAAAAAACAAAAGACAGTGCTTACTTTGGTAAAGAAAGCTAATCATTTAAATGTGTCTCTACACCCAACCAGCCTTCTCTACATCATGCCACATCTTAAAAGAAAAATAAAACAAATTTCTTCTGCTGAGCTCCATCCCTCCAGCTGATAAAAATTCTGGCAGCTTCTGGCACTCAAGTCAGGATGTTTAAACCTACTCTTCTTTAAGAGATGCTTCTCCAGCAATTTATTTTCTGTCACTGCCTTTGTTTCTGCCTATGCAGGATGATATTTTGTTCACCTTTAATGCCTTTACTTCATTGTATTCTGCAGTAAATGTCCCCAAACAATGCTTACACTATCCATTAGGTAGAGCTGTCTCGACTGGCTGTCACCCAGCATGGCTGCATTTCTCAGTCTTTGGTCTAAACATAATGTCATTTCTTCTTAGCATATTACCCACCACTATCTCCTGTTGAGTGAGTGTGTGTGCATTAAAAAAAATGCTTCAACACAGTATTTCTTTTCTATTCTATATCAATACAGCATGTGTCAACAGACATAGAGCAAGCTCAGTGCTTGATAACCTTTTTAAAACTTTGAAGAGGAAGGTGTAGAAAAATGACAGAAAGATAACACATAAATCTGGGAACTTGGAAACAGAAAAGTAAAGCTAGATATAGAGCAGCAACAATACTAAAAAGAAAATGCCAGAAAACTTTTCTCATTCCGAACTTAACAGACCAGTGAGATATTTTTTACCCAACCATTGAAAAAGAATAGGGTGGCCAGATTTAGCAAATAAAACACCTGCATTCACAGAGGGCCTCTTAGATGTTCGGTATTGTGGTGTGTATGCTCCACAACTTATTTGCTGTGTGACTTTGAACAAGGTGTTAATCTTTCCGAGCCTCACCTTCATCATCTATAAAATGGAGCTACGTTTCAGAATTACTGGAGGCATTAGCAAATTGTGTGTGAAGTACCTGGAGCTCCTTTATTCAAATCACCTTTCTTGTGGCTTAAGTATTGGTCATCAGCAAAGTCTGTTCTCTTAAAAGCATGGAGCAGCCCAAGGCACCAGGAAATTTGCTCAGGAGATTAAGTAGGGGGTCTGCAAGGGCCAGAGGAGAAAACGACACCCTAGAGAAAAGCAGAGGACCCAGAAGAAACCTCTTTCCTTGAACTTCGTCTTGTGTGGGAGCAGCTGGGTTTCTGTTTTAGTGAGAGGTCTCCAGTGAGAAGGTACCTCTGTCTTCTCCCCACCATCCCCTTCCCTCTGATGCTGATGTCTGAATTCTTTTTCTAGAGGACTCAATCTCTAAAGCAGTTTGATTCTTCATATATTTTTTGAGCACCTACCACATGCATTCAGGTGTCAGGGGGCAGGGGTAGCTATATATAGAACTTGAATGGGATCAGAGTCCTAGGCTAGAAGGAAAGGCTCTGCTAGTAGAATTTAATGAACTGCGAGAGGTACTTCTGGAAGCAGGAGGAGTTATCCAGGGACTTGAAGTTATACTATATAATTCCTTTATTCAACAGGCATTTTTTGAACACCTATTATGTCCTGGAGACTAGAGAGGTAGATGAATAAGACTCAGTTCTTGTCTTGCAGTTGCTTGTGGTCCACCAAGCAAAGTGGTAAACACAATACAATGTGGCAAGTGCTATAAGTATAAGAACATGATGCCATGGAAACACAAAGGAGGCTTAGCCAACTCAGACTTGTGGGGGTCAGGGAAGGCTTCCTGGAGGAGGTTGCATTTGACTTAGGTCTTGAAGGAGAAGTAGGTGTTAAAGAGGGTGAAGAGGCACAACAGAAATACATTTCAGGTGGAAAATACAGCACATGCAAAGGCATGGATCAGTTCTGTCGACCCACCTGATAATAATAAAACAGCACCAAAAATAGTAGCAGCCAAGATGTCTTAAATATTTCCCATAAGGTAAAGCACTTTACATACATTATCTCATTTAACCTCAAAATTGTCTTTGGAAATGAGTGTCCTTCATTATCCCTTTCTCTAAACAAGGAAACTGAGTCATAGGGAAGTTGGGTAATTTGTCTGAATTTACAGTCAGTTAACTTCTGAGATCAGAAACTACCCTGGCTTTTTCTATTCCCCAAGCAAAACTCTTAAAGCCTCTTCCATATCTGCTGAATCTTAATTTAGAGTGTTGAAGCCAGGAGCTCAGCATTCCTAAGTTGTCTTTCTATATATTTGGTATTTTCTCTTTAATGTGAAAATCTGGCCCAATCTGAGACCCAGTGGCTTGGTGTGTTTTAGAATCTATGGTGTTCCTTGTCGCCTTCTCATGGCCCAGTATTCCAGCCATCTATCTTCACAAAGTGCCCAATCAGAAAAAAAGTTCTGGGAAAGACAGAATCAATGGTCGAAGTCACCTCCGGGTCTTTAATGAAATTGCACGATGCCTGACTTGTGGTGGCCTGCTCACTCGCCTGCCCTGGCTCCCCAAGCACTTAGCCTTTCCCAGGCTGCTGGAGATGGGAGCCCACAAAGAAGAATCACGGGAAGTCTGTTAATTTGCCTTCCTCTGTGGGTTGATATTTCACTTGTTGCCTTTCCTTATCTCATTTCCCTAGTTGCTCCATTTAGAAATAAGTAATATTGTCAAGCTAAAAAAGAGAATGAAAAGAAAAAAGTATGTTTGTCTTTGCTCTGCTCTGTATCAGAGGGAGCTAACCTTCTCTGTTTCAGTGGTTGGGTAAAAAGCATTTACCTCGCTGTCCTGTTAAATTCAGAATGTGGAAAGTTTTCTGGCATTTTTCTTCTTTGTATTGTTGCTGCTCTATATCCAGCTTTACGACTTTTGTTCACATCTGTATATCAGAATTTGTGGTTTTGCCTTGTCACTGCCCAGTATTCTAGCTATCCATCTTTACTGATGCCAAATCAGAGAAAAGTTTTGAGAAAAACAAAATCAACAGCATCTATACCACTTTCGATAATCCAAGTAGATAAGTTTCTCTGTTTATTGACTTACAGTGAAAATTTGAAATGTGAAAATAGCTTGTCTTAGGCAGCTTTGCTATGTAACAATCATAGCATCTCACATCACACAATAATTTAAATTGGGTCCTGAAGGATGAATAGGAGTTTACTAGGCAGAGGAAGGTCCAGGCAGAAGAAAGATGTGTAAATGTGGGGAGGCCTGAAAGGACACATTTAAGGAGCAGCAAGGAGTTGGATGTGGCAAGAACCTAGGTTGCATGTGCTGGGGGAGAGAGGGAAGGTGAAAGGGGAGAAGTCAATTGGGGTCAGGGGTTTTAGTACCATCCTGAAAATTAGACCATGGACAGTCAATTAAAATTTACAGAGTTGTGGTAGGAGTTATTCTGTTTCAGGAAGTTCATGAGGCATTTTGGAAGCAGAGCGACAGTCAGCAGTTTCCAGCGAGAGGCCAGCCAAGGCTGGCTGAGGTTCAGCCCAACGTAGAGGTGGGGAGGGGGAAGATTAGACAGGCATGAAAAAGCAGGACTGTCAAGGCGAGGATAACCAAAGACTTAATTTCTGGATTTTTAATTTTTTGAGACAAATGGGAACAAATAATTAGAATATAGTTGACACTTGCATTTGAGAATGCGAGGAGTATGAAAGAGGAAGGCAGTAAAAATGGGAACTGGGGAAATGAATGGCTCATACATTAGGAATTCTGAAAGAATACCTTCCAAGCTGGTGCCAGCCTTATCCGATGAAAATAAAATCTCTGGTCCTCCCTGGAATGTGTCCAGGAAGCCCAGTCCACTCCGAAAACCCTGAGGTGGGCAGGCAGACGTCCACATGTTTTAGTATCTACCCTGTTCTAGCCTTTTCTCTATCAATTTTCCTCCATAGTGAACGTGGGAGAAATAAGTTCATGAAATACTCCCTCTGAATTTGCTATGGATAAGAGAGTACAGTTGGTGGTCAAACTCAAAATATGGATTTTCTGTGAATATCTACAATAGCCCTTCCTTGAAATGGGTGGATATTCTGGACACTGGAGACTGGTTGTGCATGCACGCCCACACACGTGCACGTATGCACACACGTGCAGAACACTCTATCCTGCATACATTTTGCCTCCCTTTAATAGGTGACCATTGGTAAAGCTGATCTGAATGCCCATGAAAACAGTTCCACATATTACTGTGACATTCTTCATGTAATAAGAGAAAAGAAGAAGGTTGGGGTTGGCTTGTAGGGCTACAAGCTGTGTCCAGTAATAAGGCCTTCAGTTTATAGGTTAATTCTGCCAGAAATATCCTTACAGAGGCTGCCTTCTCAGGCATGTCAGAGAGAGAATTTATTACTCAAGGCACTGCTGTCATTGGGAATGTAGGTAAATAACTGCACTGCAAATGTGGTGTGAAGGGGACATGCTTCTGTTTAAAGTCGGCAGGCGGGTGGGGTGCCAGGGGGAGCTCAGGACTAGGAGGCAGGGGAGAGAAAAGACCACCCGGCTTATGTGTTTGGACATTTCCCATTTGGAAGCACTGTCATGTCACCTGGCGAGTTCAGATATTCAGCCCTGGTTAAGCCTGGGAAAGAGAGTGGTTGCACGTTTTGGAGGCTGTTTCTAAATAGCACTGTCATCATTACTGAGGGCTTGAAATGAGCAGTAGCGTGGTGACAAAGGGGATTAAAATGCCAAGAGTATGACCATTGAGTAAAAGCTGGCAATTAACCTCCATGACCCCTATTATCCACTGCTTTTCTCAGAATTAGATGCCAACCCCAGATGAAGTTCTGAGCCTACATTACAGGCTCATGGTCTGTGGTGAGTTAACATTCTGGGCCCAAACCCCTCAGCAAAGCTTAAGAAATGTTTTTTCCTATCTCGTGCTCCACTATCTTACCCTAAATACCCATCTTTGGGGGACTTCTTACTGCTGCTTCATCTTGTGGGCTCCCCATAATTTTTTAGGGTAAATGCTAAACTATTGCAATGATACCAAAAAATACAGAGCCTCACACAAGATTTAAACTTACTTTTCTCTCACATGACACTTTAGTTGTAGTAAGATGGTGCAGACTGGGGAACTCTGGTCTCTTGAGACCCGGTCCTCGGGACCCAAGCTGCTTCTCTGCTGAAACTGATCAACCTTTAGATCAGGAGTCAGCAAATATTATCTGTAAAGATCCAGATAATAAATATTTCCAGCTCTGTGATCCAAATGGACTCCGTTGTGACTATGCAACTCTGCCATTGCAGCACTAAAGCAGCTGGAGATAATACGTAAACAAATGGACATGGCTGTGTGCCAACGAAAGTTTATTTTCAAAAACAGGTGGTGGGCGGAATTTAGCCTGTGGGTGGTAGTTTTGTTCACCCCACTCTAGAGCAATGGAAATATAATGCGAGCCACATGTGTTTTTAAATTTTCCAGCAGCCACATTAAAAAAGGACAACGAGGTAAGTGGAATTAATTTTAATATTACATTGTATTTAACTGATGTCTAAAAGTTTATCATTTCAGCATATAATCAAAATAAATAAGTATTAGTGAGCTATTTTATAGATATATTTTTGTTACTGAGTGTTTGATATCCAATGATATCCAGTGTGTATTATATATTTACACAGATCTCAGTTTGGACGAGTCACATTTCAAGTGATTGGCAGCACACATGGCCAGTGATGCTCCTATTAGAGGGTTGCCCTTTGTCTACCTGGTTAAAGCTGGCTCATTGGTACCACTTTTGCATTCCAGCTCATGGGAAGAGAGAAGGGGAGAATGTGTCCAGTTGTAGTAGAGTCCAGACTCCAAAGTTGCATGTGTCACTTTCCTTGACTTAACGTTGGTAAAAATCTAGTCCTGTGGACACATCCAGCTGCAAAGGAGAGTGGGGAACGCAGTCTCTAGCTGGGTGGCCATCTGCCCAGCTAACACTTGGCAGGAGCGGTTCTATCACTGAGAGGAAGAAGGAAATAAAAGAGATTAGCAGTCAGTGATATTTTTCCATACCATCTAAGTTTTATTTAATTGTTCAGCAGTCTTCTTTCTGTGTCTGAAATCATGCTCTGGCTTAGGCGGCCCTGAAAGTCATGGGAGCTGTAGAGGGTTTCTGTTCAGATCCCGTCTTTCTCTCCTTGGTACCACTGGTCCCTCTGCCATTCTTCTGAGTTCTTCTCCATCCCTTGTATCGACACTTCATCTGTATTACTTTCTTAGAGCTGTCATAACAAACTACCATAAACTTGGTGGCTTAAACAACAGAAATTTATTCTCTCCAAAGTCCTAAGGGAGAATCCTTCCTTACCTCTCTCAGCTCCTGGACTAGCTCGTGGCCTTCTTTGGCTTATTGACCCATCATTCCAATCCCTGCCTCCATCTTCACATCATCTTCTCTGTATTTCTCTGTGTTTTCAAATCTTATAAGGATGCCAGTCATTGGATTCTCAAGATCCTTAATTATACTTGCAAAGACCCTATTTTCAAATAAAGTCACATTCTGAGGATCCAAGTGGGCATGAATTTTTGGGACCCTGTTCAATCTACTACATTACATTACTAGGACTCTGAATCACAGCCAGAGACTTTCTAACTACCTTCCCCCCATGTTCCTGAATTCTGCCTGTTTCAAGCCCCTTGTATGTTGGAAACCCAGTACCAGAGCACAGGTTGCTTGTTGGGCACCATCTAAATGGTAGGAGGACCCAGAAAAGATTGGAGAAGGCTGTGTAGGGCAGAAGGCCCCTCAGCACTGCAGGTGGCAGAAGAGAGTGAGGGACAGGGAGTGTAGAGGAAAAACTGGCCCTCTGCACATTTCCATAAGGAATAAATACGTGTGTCAATCATGCTCCATCAGTGAAAAAAATCTCAAACACATTGCATCCTGAGATAAAACAACAACAAAAGAAAACAACAAAGGAGGAGGATCACCTTGTCTAGTCCTAGTACCCAAAATAAATGAGTCCTTGAGCATCTCTTGACAGTTGCTGATTACCTAGCAAAATGCCTTTATCTCTGACTTGCGCAATGCTGATTTCTACAGATGTAGAGATGAAAATCACATCGGAAAATTGCTCTTATTCTACCATGAAGAGACGAATGGAAAGTTGGTAACCTTGGCAGTTTTGCAGGTTTTTTAAAAAAAATACCTGTTTTTTTTCTAGCTTTCTTGAAATTCTTTGTAAATAGACTTCTTTCTTTTGTCTCTGAGTTTCCTTTCACAGTTTTTTGTTTTTTGTTTTTTTTAGCTGTCAAGGGGGAAGAATGGTAACACTAACTGAGATGAGACCTTCAACTCTCTCTTTCCTGTTGATTTTACCCTCTATCTCTTCTTTCTGTCCACTTGTCACCACCATTCTTTTTCAAGTCTCACCTGGACGATTACCACCATTCTAATTGTACATGGTCATGTGCCGATAAAACTTTATTTACAAAAAGAGGTAGTGGATAGAATTTAGCCTGTGGCCAACCCACAGCATCTTACCTCTCTATAATCCATTTTCAATGTGGAATCTAGAATGACCATTTTGAAATCCAAACCTGATGATGTCACCTTTTTGCTACTAAGCTGCACTGTGTCCCTATTGCTCTTAGAAGGATAGCAAATATGTCCATGGCAATGAACGTGTGCCAAACACTGTTCTAAAAAGTTTTACACATGCCGGTATTAATTAATTTAATTCTCCCATTAAGGTCCTCATATTTCACATGAGCAAACAGAGAGATTAAGTAACACAGCTAGTAAGTGATGGAGTGGCGACTTGGACCCAAGGAGACAGGCTCCGGAGTCTAATCTTCCCTGCTGCTTTGGACAGTAGCCTAGAGGCCTTTGACATCCTCTGTCATACCGCCTCCCGCCCCTGGCCAGCCTCTTCGCTCCCTGCATTCCAGTAATGCCAGCCCGCTTCCAAGTCCTTGTCTCCCTCCTGCTGTTGCTGCGGGGCCTTTGCACACACCCAGCTCTGCTGACCGTGTTCTTCCTTCCTCTCTGAGTGAAGGTAACTCTTCCCAGGCATCGACTCAGGAATGCCGTTGTGGTCTCCTCTGGGTCTGGTCTCTGGAGGAAGACCGGCTTCCAGGGAGCTGAGAGCTTCTCCCGCACACTACACAGCCCAGCGCTGCCTCTCGTTGGTCCAGATGACGACTTGGTAATGCCCCTGCCTCCGCTGTCCTCACACCCTCTAGCCCATGTGTAAGCTTCACGGGACAGAGTTCTCTCTGCCGCCCCACCAGGGCATGGTGCAAGGTCTGGCTCACACCATTTGAGAAAGATGTTGATGCATCAATGATACCTGATGTCAGGTTTTAAAAAAGCCCTTACTGGCACAGCTCACGGAAAAGCTAACAAGAGATGGAGAGGACTGACAATGTGGTTTCGTTGTATGGGTTCTGGTTCTCAGTGTGACCTGCCATCGTTGGCCCTGACGCACAAAGGAGAGAGCGAGCAGGCTGTCACCGAGAGAGCCTGGGTCTCGTGACCAGAAAGACCTTGATAGAAAGCCTTTCTTCAGGGCTGATGTCCTGCCATATTTCCGTGTATTTCAGATGCTCTTTTTTTTTCTTTCAAATTTTAATGTTTTCGAAAGCGCAATTGATCTTACAACAGAGCTGTACATTTAATGAAGTGTGTTTTTTGTTGGTCCCTGTAAAGCAGTTATGAAATCAATGGCGAGTCCCACAGTCAATGGCATTTTGGAATTGAGGTAATTCTATTTGTGGCCTTGGGTAAAGTCTTTGTTTTTCTGCGTCCTAATTTCCTTATCTATAAAAGGGCAGGGTTGTTGCAAATATCGGAGATGAATATAATGGCCTCGGTGACTGGTAGCTTTAATTCATCAACAGCAAGTCTATTATGAGTTTCATAAAATATGTGTCAGATTAGTGTTTTGCTAGAACAATCCATATTCTTGCATGATCAGTCACATATTTTGCTACTCACAATTTTAGAAAAGGAAATGAGAAGATTTTAGGGGCTCTTTCTTCTTTACATTTTAATTAATGCTGTAAAACCTCTTTCTGGTATCTCTGCTTTGTGAAGCAAGCCTTCACCAGCAATAGCCGCAAGAAGAGGCGCTGTTTCACTGGTCACTAGGGTGAGCTCCAAAAGCTGGCTTTTCCTTTCCCCCACTTTCTAAAGACTCTCCAAATACTCTACATAGGAACTTGCTTCTCCCTTACATTAAAAACTATGTGGAATTTGATTCATCTACAAAACACTTCTTTTTTTTTTCCTTTCCTAACTCAGGGCAATTACTTGTTCTATTTCTACATCTAATGCTCATTCCAGTTTATTCTTGGTGAGCATTAGTCAGTGCTGCTATATTTCAGTAAAGGATTCTATTTGCTTCGAACCAATAACCAGAGTATAATCTCGGTAAAGTCATCTAAAGTCTTCATTTACGTCACTGTTTGTTATTCATTGACTTGAGCCAGGACCAAAAAAAAAAAAAAAAAAGATAAAAATTAAGCCTTCAGATGATTCTGTGAAAAATTATGCCTTTGTGAAGGACTGCCTTTTACTCTTAAAAATATCACAGGGCCGATAAATAGCTGTCTTAACTATATTTAACTTGGCAGATTAATGTATACTAAGAATAATTGAGAAAACATGTATTTGGATTAAAAACAGAAAAAGCAACTGCTGAGTGAGGGCAGAGAAGGAGTGTGAAGTGAATCGAGCATGCTTTTCAAGTACAGAGACCCAAATCCCTTTTCTGTCAACTGGAGGAGTCAGCTGTAGTGAGAGACAAAGTTTGACCGACCAACTTTTGTGGATGTCAGCAAGTCATTTTTCCTCTCTATTTGTGCTGCTATGATAAGGTTTTCCATTATTTGCCACAGAAGACATTCCTCATCTTTTAAGAGTTGATTTAATTTTTGGAAACAGCAAAAAATGTGAGAGCTAAGTTGGGTTGATGAAGATGTTTGAATGGAGTAATGAAAGTGTGTGTGTGTGTGTGTGAGTGTGAGAGAGAGAGAGAGAGAGAGGGAGAGAGAGAGAGAACGCGCGTGCTAAAGCAATGAAAATGGTTGTAGCGGGTTGAATGGTGTCCCCTCCCCCAAAGATCTGTTTATGTCTTAATCTGAGAAACCTGTGATTGTGACCTTTTTAGAAAAAGGGTCTTTACAGAGGTAATTAAGTTAAGAATCCCAAGATGAGATCATCCTGGATTATCCAGGTGGGCCATGAATCCAATGACAGGTACCTTACATGACAGAGACAGATGGAGGAGACAGCAAAAAGGAGAAGGCCCTCTGAAGATGGAGGCAGAGACCGGAGCGATGCAGCCATGAGCCAGAGAAGCTTAGAGCCAGCAGAAGCTGGAACAGGCAACAAAGGGCTCTCTCTTGGAGCCTTCAGAGGGAGCATGGACCTGCTGACACCTCGATTTCAGATTTCTGCCCTACAGAACTAACAGAATAAATTTCTTTTGTTTTAAGCCACCATGTTCATGGTAATTCGTTGTAGCAGCTCCAGAAAGTTAATATGCTGGTGTTCTTTTTTGGCTTGAAAATTTGGGTTTGAGATAATTCCCCAAGAGAAAGAAATTTCAGAACTAATTTGAACAATAACAGTATTATTGAAATAAGTGTCTATTTTCCTCTAAAGTCTACTTAAAATAGTTTCTTTTGCATGATATCAATTAGGGTCCAACAAGGGAATGGAAAGCACTTTGGATATTCATAGAAAGGGAATTTATTCAAGGAATTTGTCATACCATTGATAGTGAAGCTGAGAAGTCAAAAGGAGATAGAGAGGTAATTCAGAGACTGGCAGCAGCCAAGAAGCCATGACCACTCCTAGGGAGGAGGTGGTGCTCAGAAGTCGGGGTCACCTACAAGAAGCTGGAACCATGGTGCTCTTATGTGGTGGGAGATGTCACCTGAGGTGGAGATGGAGGGAAGAAATGCCGCCATCTCCTTTCTCCTCCGTCCTCTTATCAATCTCAGTTCCTCTCATCGGTTGAACTGAGATCTAGTGAATCATTAGGGCTTAGTTAAGTGAGGAGGCGGGCGAGAAGGCTGTGGATGGGCTCCAGGCAGAGGGAGTGGTTTGTGTAATCGGGTAGGAAAAAACATGGCTCTTGGCCTGAGCCTTAGTCAATAACACATCAAACGTTGTCCAAATAAAGCAATTCTCTGGCAATGTCATTCAAATCCTATGGGGTCAATTACATCCTGCAGTCCCACCCCTGGTTGCGAGGGGTGCTGTAATACAAAACCATGGACATGAAATAGTAAAGAAGAATCAAAAACAAGTCAACAGTTTATGGGAACATTGTGTATAAATGAAATCTTAAAGAAAATAATCTAATAAACAGGGATGTAAGGAATTCTGGCACACTTGGAAGATGAGATGAGCCCCTTAACAAATTTAATGATTTCAAATCACTCAAATGAAGCAACTCCAGTGTATCCCAGTGAGTTAGTGGTGGCTGTGACTTTCAAGTGTCCTTTTCATGACAGGCAACAGGACTAGTTTTTATTGGGTTAATAGAGAGGAGAACCCCCACAACCACACTAGGATTTTATTGAGTATAAACCCAGCAAACCCCACCAGACTTGAACTTCTATGCTCAGCAGAGAAATCCTCTTCCATGCAAACACAGGACGTGAACCTGACACTCTGAGCTGAGAACCTTACTCGAAAAGATGACAGAACAAAGAAGAGGGAAGAGGGAAGCAGATCCATATATTTATTTCCAAGCTGAGCCCTGCTGCCTTTAAATATATCTGCTTTCTTAACTTGAGAAGAAATTTCTTCTACACTTTGAAAATGGAAATGTAGATGGTTAGCACTAGAAGAATGTCTTTTTTGTTTGTGTTCATTTTTTTTAATTGTGGTAAAATATATATGTATTTCAGGAGTACAACATTCTAACGTGACAGTCGTGTATACTGCACTGTGTTCGCGGCTATAAGTCTAGTTAACATCCATCACCATGCAATTGATCTCCTTCGCCCACTTCACCCCCTCCCAAGCCCTTCCCCTCTGGTAACCATCAGTCTATTCTCTGCGTCCGTGAGTTTATTCTTGTTGTTTTGTTTATTTGTTTTATTTTGTTTTGTTTTTAGATTCCACATATAAGTGGAACTATATGGTATTTGTCTTTCTCTGTCTGACTTATCTCCCTCAGCATAATATTCTCAAGGTCCATCCATGCTGTCACAAATGGCAAGATTTCCTAGAAGAATGTCTTTGAGGCGATCTGATTTTTCATACAGGCTATAATATCCTTCTACCTCTATGCTCTTTCGAAGGTTAGAACCACTGCAAGTTCTTATAGCATAATGTTACCATTTATTCATTCACTCACTCACTCATTCATTCATTCAATAACTTTTATAGAGCCCAGAGAGATTAAGGTTATAGGGCTGGTGAGAGACAGAGTCTATCCTCCCTATGGTGAAGGAGAATTTCAGAAGCCATTCTTCATGCTGTATGATGGAAACCTCATCATCATCTTAGACAGAGATCTAAATGACTCCAGGGGCCTCGAGCATCTTTGATTCTCCCTGACTTCTCTTCATAGTTTTTCTTCTTCATTAGTGACCACACCAGGTGCTCCGAATCCCAATGCTGTCTGAGACTCTTCCTTGATCACACTATGTAGATGCTGGGATGGTTATTAGTCTTTCCTGCTTGCTTTTATTTATTCATCTGATGAATATTTGGAAGTCCCTGATGGGTCAGGAACTGTGCTAGGCAATGGGCCTAGAACAATGAACCAAACATCATGGCATCTGCCCTCGGCTTCCTCCAGAAACGTACCATCTCAATGCCATCTGCTCATCTACTCATTCACCGGTATTTATTGAGTGATCATTCGGTGCCAGGAGCTTTTCTAGACAGCAGAGTATAAGACAGGCAGGGTCTCTGCCCTTCATGGAGATCACATTCTAATGAGGAAAACAATGTTGAAAAAGCTGTATGAACCGATGGAGGATGATGAAGGCAGGAAAGGCCTTGCTGGGGGCTAGACACCTGAGAAAAGACCTTAATGAGGTAGGTGATAGGTGAACCATTGCTGAGTGAAGATGAGCAATGGGCTATTATTCCTCCCAAGGGAAGAACTGACAAAGGAGTCTGTGTCATTTCAGCTGCTATGGCATCTGAGTTGGGGAGGGATGTGTCAGTAATCTGAGGGTCTTCTCAGTGCTGCTCGGTCTGTCCTCCTGGGCTCATGAGGTTGTCTGTCTGAAGTTGCCCAACGTCTTCTTTGGCTGGAGACAGTACAGCGGGGGACAGCAGAGAGCCTGCTGGAATCGTCAAAGTCAGCGTGACAGAAAGGAGACTCGCCACACAAGGTCGCATCCCTCCCACCTCCTGGGAGTCCTTCATCCGTTCGGGAGAGAAGATCATCATTTCCAGAGCTGCATGATCAGAACCTAATTATCCCTGGGGCCATGAGTTTGAGCAGTGGGGTTTCTGTCACCTGGCATTGAGAAATGGGTCAGCAGCCGGGACAGAATGTGCTGCCCTCGTGCACACGTCAGGGCTGGACACTCAGGTCTGGTACAGAGACACTTTCCCAAGTGAACTATGCTTGGCACCTTATTAAAAAAAAAAATTGTGGACACTTAATCTCCCAGACAGGAGAATGGCCCTCTGGCCCTGCTACTCTCCCAGAAGGCACAGCCCCTCTCCCAGTGGGTGGCTCTGTCCGAGACCTTCTTTCTTAGCCTCAGCACTCGTCAGCACTGGGAGCCACCACTTTGTGTCTCCCCTCTTCGTATCCAGGACACGTAGCTCTTCCTGCTGCTCCTACCTTCCTGCTCACTCTTCCCCAAAGCCAACGGCATCATCTGGGGTTGTGTGGTCTCCTGCTCCCCTGTGGTGACCAGGAGACCCAGAGGCATTTGGTTGATTTAGCTAATGCTCAACACTTGGTTCAGGCTAGAGCCAGGCCCCCTCTGCTCACTGTCACCTCCCCCCTCTATTCGGTCCCTTTGCTTTCTCCTTCACTGGATTCCGTCTCCATTGCAGCTTCTTAGGTGGTGGCTAGAGTTCCGTCCTCAGCCCGCTCTCACGTAGCCAGGCCTCCCTGTTCCACGGAGAACTTCATAGATTTGACTCAATGCTCCACCCCGTGAAAGGCCAGAGCCCTGCCCATGACTTCTGCGATTCTCAGGCTTGGTTGTCGGGTCCCTTGGCTTGGGTCCATGCTCTGAGCACAGGTAGTCTCTATGTCAGCCACTGTGGGCCTGGCCTGAAAGCCTCTTTTGCTGGCTTTCACCAAAACAAACGAACAGCAACAAGAACCCCCCGCTCATCCTGAGCATGTGTGCTTTTGGCAGTTTTTTCAAAGACTGAGGAGTCACAAGGAAGGGCTCGTAGCTAGCAGAGCCTCCCTCATCTGTCTCTGTCCTTCTTTCTCGCTCCCTATTTCTCTAGCCCACTTTCACCGCCACCCTCACTTCCCCACCCCCTGTTCCTGGGGCAAAAACATACCCTGCTCCTCTTTTCGAAACTACAAGGCATTTAGTCAAACGTTGGAGTCTCAAGATCACAGTATTTTTCTAAGCTGACCCAGGCTGCTCATCATGGTAAACAAGCAGGTCTCCACCTACTAACACAAACCCTTTCCTAATCCCGTTCTCTCATCTGCATTTTAGATGCAGATTTCTACCTGGCTCCTGGGCACATCCACTCAGAGGTTCTGCAGATAACCCAGCACTGAATCCATATTCTTCTCCCCCAGAATCCCTCCTCCTTCTCACCCTGCTGCGTGCTCTCCCCAGCCAACGGTGTCATTTATCTCAAATTCACCCACATTAGGGGTAGGAGACAGCACAGGGCTAATAATGGATTTTCAAGTCAGATGACCTGACTTGGTATCTGCCTCTGCCTGTGCAACCGAAGGCAAATTACTTAACCTCTCTGAACTTAGACTCTTTCTCAGTATGTTGGGAATATTAACACCTCCTTTGCAGAAGATCTTCTCTAACAACTTTGACCAAGTTCCTCTCAGTTTTTGTCAACTGATCAATCTCAAGTGTCTTTCTTTTCAATAGCAATTATATAATTTCTTGTATTTTTAAAGTTATCTATTGTTTAAGTACTGGGTCTTTGATGGCAGGGCTTAAGCCCTGGGAATCTTTGTAGCCTCTGTCCTTCACCCAGGGTTTTTGCCATATTCAAGGAGCTCAGCAGATACATATTGAAAACGCTCAATAACTGATGTTTGCCAGAGGGGAGTACAGTGGGAGGGGGGTAAAAAAGGTGAAGGGGAATATATATTTCAGTTATAAAATGAAAATCATGAGAATGTAATAGACAGCACAGGGAATATAGTCAATAATATTATAACTTTGTACGGTAACAGATGATTATTGCGTTGATCACATTATAAGGTATATAAATATCGAATTGCTATGTTATACACCTGAAACTAATATAATATTGTATGTCAATTATACTTTAATAAAAAAATAACTAACTAATTAACTAAATAAATAAAACAGAAAGTACTCGATAGGTATTGAATAGACCAATGACCTATGTAAAATGGAATTCAATAAACAGCAGTTATTAGCTCCCGTTAAGCAGTAAATTTCTCAGAAGAAATCACAGCTAACCTTCTCTTGGGCCCAGAAAGGCCCGGAGACCTTCTGTAACAGCTTTTACTATGTTCCTCTCAGTTTGTGTCCACTGGCGAAGCTCAAATGTCTCTCCCATCGTGTTTAGCAGACCTGCGGCATCACAGCTCAGACGTCTCTTCCTGAAAAACCTGGATGACCAGTGGCCAGGACTGTGCTTAGCTGACAGTCTCCAGCTTTTAGCTTCTCTGGTCCTTCTTGGCTTGCAAGTCAACATCACTCTTCTCTCAGGGAACGTCTGGACTGTGACTGAGCAAGGTGGTGGCATGAAGGACAGCCATTTTCTCCAGCAGGCAGTCTCAGCTTCAGAGCCGGCCCCCACAAGGCTGGCTGAACTCTGTGGGGTCACAAACTGGGGCCTCCCCTGCCCTGGACCGCTTCTCCCCTTTTAGAGGTGTTATTCCTTAATAAGCCTTTTGCACTTTCAATTCCAACTCAGCCTCTGCTTCCCAAAGATTCCAAACAGCACACCACTGCGGACCAATGTCCCAAGAGAGCCTAGGAAGAGCCAGAAGGAAGACTCACCTCATTTTCCAGGCACTGTGCACATTTACGACAGGTGAAAAAATACAGACTCTTGCGCTTATCTGACAACATCCATTTTGGCCATACTCTGGCCCTTAGAAGCTCTTTCTAGATACCAGAAAAGACGCTTTGGTTTTTACGGGGAAATCCAGCTGTAATCACATTGTCCAAAATATTGTAGTAAAGTAGATCGGAGGGAATGCTATTCTCACGAAAAATTTTCTGATTTCCCAAATGAGTCTAAAAATAAGACGTTATTGATGAATCCTATTATTGCTCTCAGAGGATAAAAGATAAAAATAAATAGTGCTGTTTGGGACTGTGCACCTGAGGAGCTGCTGAGTCCCACTGGAATGGGAGGGCTGTGGGGAGGGGCTGGGGGTAGGTTTTCCAGATGGCCCTGTTTTGGTCTGGAGGCTCCGGGATTACATGCAATCTCCAGGGGTGACCTTGTCTTTTCCTCTCCCTGCCCTTGTCACCCTTCAGCAGCTCTCTCTTGGCTCCTGGGGATTCTTGCCTCAAGCCAGGCCTCCTTTGCAACAAGGAGAAATTTGCAGAGGGCTTTGATTTTACCATTTGCTTTTTTGCACTCAGCAGGTGCCTCCTGGGATATTTGGACATCTCGTAGGGTGCATGTGGCCTGAAAATCATTGAGACCCCTGCCCTGAGGGCTTGTAGAGTGGTCACATTTACCATTGCTTTTGGGCAATAGTTGAACATCAGAGACGTGGCTTCATTGGATGACACGTGGACGATTTCCATTTTGCTACTGTGGATGAAGCTGCAGAGAACGTACGAGGGCAGGTGTATCTTTGAGGTCCCGATTTCAGTTCCTCTGGGTCTACACCCAGTGGTGGGACTGCTGGGTCACGTGACGGTTCTATTTTTAAGTTTTTTGAGGAGCCTCCATAGTGTTTCCCACAGTGGCTGCGCCAATTTACATTCTCACCAATGGTGCACAAGGGGAAAAAAAAGATATGCCTTTAAGTACCTTGGGGACAAGGTGGAGGAAGGAATGGCAGGGCTTCTGCTTTCTAGACTCAGGTGGAAGCCGTTGATATGTTGAGTTTTTTTTCCTAACACATCCATCCGTAACCTTCACCCCAATGCCCCCCAGCATGATTGTGATGGCTAGGACAACTCCGTCCACTGCAGCCTTTGACATGTTGGCCTTGGCTGCCTGATCTTGGGCAGGACACTTAACCTGTCCATGCCTCAGTTTCTTTCTCGGAAAATGTCTTCTGTTCGAGGATTATGGTGAGGCTGCAATTGAGATAATGGGAGTGAAGAGGCCTTGTTAACTGTGAAACTGCTGTGTAACTGTCCGATCTGACCTTTGTACCCTTATGAGCTACTTTACTTCTCCTGCCTTGGAGGGAAATATCCTTGAGCCAGAGACACTCTCAGAACTTCTCTTTTTAACACAAGGCAAGCTTTTGTCTGTTGTGAGCTAAAATGGCCTGCTGAGGATAAATGGGATTTACAACTACCTCTTCCTGAAGTGACCGCTCTTGCATTTGGGCCAGGGGACACACCCCCTTGTCCATCCTTAAATGATGGATCACCTGCTTGCCTATCGAATTAGCAGTCTTTGAGAAGCACGTAAATTCTAAGCTCCGGTGTTATCCTAACGATTGAGAACAAGGAGTCATGAGGTTTGTTTTAGGAATGAGACTTTATCTTACTGTGGTGGCGGGTCTGGTATTGCCCTGGTGTGAAGGGAGTTGGGGGCATGTGCGCTGGTGTTACCACCATGTTGTCCTCTGGCTGGGCTCCTGAGAGTCTGTCCAGTTGCCTGAGAGCTGCTAATCCAAGTATGCAGGGTATCCACCTGGATTTGCTGCATAAGTAGGACAGGCTAGGGGCAGCAGGAATGCACAGCTAAACTACATCTGCTTTGTCCACCACTGTATTCCCAGAGTCAAGCACGGCATCTGCTTTTGTGGAGCAGCTCAATAATATTTGCTGAACAATTAAACTAATCTTTCTAGCTTCCAGAAAAATGCACAGATTCTGTTTCTTGGACTGTGGACAGACCTATTGCCATATCTATATCTAAAGTGATTTGTGGCTCTGAAGGAACAAGTAGAGATCTACTAGCTAACCACTTAATTAACTAACTTACAAAGAATTTTCACGTTTTTCAACTGATTTTGTCCTTCGAGCAGCCCAAGGCGATGTGCATCGTCCTCTCCCATTTGCAGCAGAAGAAATCAAGGCTTATAGAAGATGAGACCTGCCAAGGTCTCACTGGTGATGAACGGTGACACTGGGATTCCACCAGGCCCTCCAGGCGCACGTTCCATGATCCCCTCACTAAACCAGTGTTTCTTAGATTCCGAAGAGCTCAGGAGAGGGAAGCACAGGGAGGGTTCTGAGGATAAGTTATGGATACTTTTCTTCAAGGCAACTCTTCCTATAAGACATAGGTGAAGTGAAGAAGAGAGACGCATAGTCAGGCCTATAGGTAGCAGTGGAAGCCTTAGTCCATTTTCTGATTTCAGGGACTCTGTCTGAATTTCCCCACTTGGTGTTTAGTTTATTCCTGAGAGCTATGTTCAAACATGTCCCTGGGAAGGGCAGTCCATTGAACAAACAGCCATTGGGATTAAATGTGGATGCATTTCAGATACTTCCCTTAGAATACATTTTTATCTGGGCTGGGGTAGGTTGAACAGAGGGTATAAGAACACACAATAACTTAGATGATGAAGAATGAAAAAATTTTAAGCCCCAAATATCTTTAATTTAGCCTTGGTTAAAATTGAGAGCAGAGGCCACAGTTTTCAGTAGTAGGAATCTTGAGAGAATATATGTCCTTTCAGGATGCAAAGCATTGAATTAACCATTGTTTATGGATGAGAGAAGAACTTAGAGAATATTTACAGACCTATTGCTATAAATTTAAATCTGTACTCACTGTGTAACTTGTTCTCCTAAAGCAGAATTTCTAAGTCTGTTTGCTAAGAAGAGCAAAGAGATTTCCCATAAAATTATTATATTGACTCATAAATGTGAGACCATGAAAGTTGGTTATTTAGAAAACTGTCCTTGTCTTAGGGGATCGACTTTACTCAGACCTACTGTCTGTGACTTATAAATGTATTTTTAGTCAACTCAACCCAACTAAAAGATTGGGCTCCTAGAAGTAGGAACATGGCTAAAGGCATTCTATCTTATAAATATAAAGTGATGTATTAGTCAGGGTTCTCCAGAGAAACAGAAACAGAACCAATGATTTTACACACACACACACACACACACACACACACACACACGAAATTAACTGACACAGTTCTGGAGGCTGAGAAGTCCCATGTCCTATAATTTGCCATCTGTAAGCTGGACACCCAGGAAAACCAGGAGTGTAATTCTGCTTAGTCCAAAGGCCTAAGAATCAGGAAGGGTGTGGGTGGGTGGGGTGCAGTGTGATGGTGTAAGTCCCGATTTGAGTCTAAAAGCCTGAAAAACAGGAGCACCAGTGTCTGAGGGTGGGAGAAGATGGATGTCCCAGCTCAAGCAGAGAGGGAATTCACCCTTCTCTGGATTGCTCCAGTCGAGTGATGTGTTTGTTCACCATTAAACTAGTCACTGTGGCTGGGAGAATGGAATGTTCTGGAATACTTTAGATGACATATGCCATGGAAGGTGGAAGTATTCATCAAATGAGCAACATGGATTGAATGTTAAGAAGGAGTCATTCCCTCCAAAGCAAAACTGTGTCCTGCTGTCATGAGAGGGTGCAGCTATGGTTGAGTGACAAACACCCCACAGGTGCCCATTACACTGGCGGCAGGGGGGAGGTGGCGAAGGTCACCAGAAGCGATGGCCAGGGTTTTGAGGGCTTTTTAACCGATTTAGGAAACTGCATGAGATATCCACAGGCAACCCTTCAAGAACAATGTGGAAAATCAAGAGACCAGGCTGGGGCAAGTTCAGAGCGAGTTCCAGACTTGTGACATCCACTGAGTTTACGAGGAAAGGAAATGATGGGAAGCCAGAAAGTGGCATCTACATTTGACCAGCAGCCAACCACAAGAGTGGTGCATTGGGGCGATGTGGTCAAAGAGGGATTGGCAAATTCTCTGATTAAAAAAAAATGGACAAGACTGTTTTATTTTTGCTTTGTTTTGTTTTGCCCTAGGGAATCTAATTTGTAGCCATTCAAGCCCAGTGCCTTTGAGGTTTGGATGAAGACTTTTCCTTCCGTTGTTAGTGTGAGCATCAGAGCCAGAACTTATAGATGTTAGTAAAGGCTTTCCAAAGCTTATAGTTCTGGTGGGAGCGGAGTTTGGTTGGAAAATAGGGAAGGGGGATTAGGAGCATGATGAGGCCTCTGAGATTCTTATGAGACTTAACGTCTGGTTTATTGTTTGAAGATTATTTTTGGTCTAAAAATAGATCCCCAACTGCAGTGTTCCTAGATTCACCCTCTTCTGTAAGATTTCTGTTGTTCCTTGCTGATTGTACCTGAGAAATATTTTCCCTTTAATGTCTGTATGTTCAAAATGTCGTTCATTCATTCATTCCTTCATTTATTCATGCAATCAACCAACATTACATTGAGAGCTTACTGAGGGAGAATCAACGTTTCATTTAGGGTATCAAGATTTCCTGTCTTACCCCCGCCCCTCATTTCCTCCTGACCATCCCCTCTGGCCCTCTAGCTGCCAACTCAGCTCTACATGGATGTCTCCTGGACATTTCAGAGTCAACATCTTTAATACTAAACTCTTGATACCTCTCTCCCAGCCAAACCTACTCCTCTTCTAGACATTCTCATCTCAAAATATGGTGCCTCCATCTACCCACTGGCTTAAACTAAAACATGGGAGTCATTCTTGACATTTCATTTGACTTCAGGGCTAAATCCAACCCAGCACCTACCAGAATCTCAACTAGTATTGACCGAATGATCTGACAGGTGGTTGAATGAGAGAGGGAATGAATGAACAATGAATGCTTTGATCTGCCTACACCTGCCACCCCAGCCTGCACCATTTCACCCTCTATGGGTATGAATGTGTGCTGGTGTCATGGAGACAGCTCGAGTAAGTGTACATCTGAACAAGGATTCTTACATTTTGAAAAACTCTTGCTATTTCCTGGAAACAGATTGTGTTTCTCTGATTGTCTATTAAGTTTTTTTTTTTTTTAACAGCTGAAGATCTTGGAACCAAACCAAAGTAATCTGCATTTCCATTTTTATATCTTAATTTATAAACTGCACCTTATAATTTACAAGCACTCACTTAGTGTTTCTAACAGAGACGAAACAAATACCAACCCTGCCAGCTATGCTACCCCGTCTCCTCTCTGCACCCTTCCTACGGGGGACTTTCTAGTGTTTCTGGTTAGAGAGGATGGGCTGGAGTCAGCCCTTGCTTGGGGAAGGTGAGGATAGTAAAAATGATGGTATGTCATATTTGTACAGGGAAGAGGGAGGAAGATCTTACTCCCACTTTATAGATGAGAAAATAGAAGCTAGGAGTGACATAACCAAGGTTTGCCAATGAATGGTGGAGCCAGGCTTAGAACCTGTACTCTGAAATTCCTCGTGCCAACGGCCTTTCCAGGACACTAGGCCAGGGTCTCTCCACTTAGGCACTGGTGACATTTTGGGCTGGATCATTCGTTGTTATGTATCGCAGGATGTTTTACAGCATCCCCAGCCTCTCTCCATGAAATGCTAGTAGGACCTGCCCTACTATGACAACCCAAAATATCTCCAGACAATGTCAAGTCTCACCCTGATTAAGAACCACTGTGCCATACTGTCTTTGCCCTTGATTATAAAGGAGGAACAAAGGTTGGGAAAACTCATCTCTTTTCACAGCCCTCCTCTCCTTAAAGCAGTAGCCCATCTCTCTTAAGGCAAGCGTCTTTCAGGGGTGCAGGACACACATCCATGATTGTAGGTGGGCGTGCCAGTCACTCTCTCCAGACTGTGGCCTGTGTCCTCAGTGCCGGCACTGGGCCTTGCTGAGTAAAGCATTTGTGGAATGCATGCCAACACAGCAGTGAGGGCTAGACACAGCAGCCTGTTCTGGAGTGGGGTCCCCCTGGCTGTGTCCTGAGGACTTTGGGCAAGAGAAAAACATCTCAGAGCTCAATTTTCCCATCTATGAAATGGGAAGACCCACTTGTCGGGGGGCGGAGGGGATGTGGAAATTAAATGATGATAAACGTAGACTGGCTTCACATAGATCCTACGTGCTGGGAAAATGCTTCCTGTGATGGGTGTCCAACCCCGCCACCGCCGAGGTTAACTGTGACACGCTTGCTTTCGATTCCTGAACCCCTTTTTGGTCAGTCTGTGACCCCCAGGTAGCCATGTGGAGTGACTTCTTTAGGGCTATTTGCCTAGCTAGATTTCAAGCACCCTGAGGATAAGACCTGTCTGTTCCTTTGTCACCTCCCACAGTGGCCAGCCCAGTACATGCTCAGAATGGTCACAGAAACAGCGATAGTAGCGGAGATTCCTGTACTCATAACCTTAGGCATCGGGGCCTGCTTTCTCTGGGTGTGTCATAGAACACATAAGTCGGGTTTCCTTGGTTAGTAGCTGGATGACAGTGACCTGGGTTCCCCGCTCAGAGCAGTCTGGGCTATTAGCCGTCATTTTGGTTCGGCTTGGACCATTTTCTTTGATTTCTCCAGTTCACACTACCTTATGGTAAGATTCAAGCTCAGGGTAGCAAAGTTCAGAGTGGAAGAGGAGGAAGGTAGGGCCCGGTTACCCATCCCCATCTCTGCCCAGCCATGCACTCATGGACCACCATTGGTGCTTCCTGTGCCTCAATTTTCTTGTCAGTGAATCAGTTGTATTAACAGGACATGGCTCAAAGAGACAAGAGAAGATTAAATGTAGAGTGCCCAGAATGCATCTCTCCGTCAGTATCTATTAACAAAGCACCCTGTCCTTGAACTGGGGTGGCTAGGGTGCCAGAGAGCACGCCGAGGGAGGAAGCCTCCGTGGGTTTTCTCTGTGGGCAGCAGTAGGCAGGGCCCAGGGTAGCCCGACGCACACTCTGTAGCAGCTTCTCTCTTCCACATCCCTTCAGTAACCCCGGGTGCTGTGGGACCTGGAGCCAGACCCCAGCGCCCCACCGCAAAAGACAAGCAAACCCATCCCCGCCCAACTCAATGACAGCAGTCGTTTCATATCTTCTTTTAAAAATTAAGAAAGCTGCTCAAAATTCTGCACTCTTCAAAGCACCCAGGACAGTCTCCCTTCCCAGTCATCAACCCGACTTTATTTATTTATTTATTTTTGCCGGGCAAGAGGAGCTCAGAGTCTCCCCCAAATGATTTAGAACCAGTGGAGGGGCTGCGGGCATCTGATCCCCCACCGTTCGGCCGCGCCCCGGGGAGGAGGGGGGTCTCGGTGCAGACCGGCCCCTCCCCCAAGGTCACCTAACTTTTCCCGCTCCCTGCAGCTCCCGGGAGGGCCCAGAGGGGGTGGCAGTCGCGGGGCGCGGTGGGGGCGGGGCGCGGCCCCACTCCCGCGGGGCGGGCAGCCGCCCCGCATCCTTCATTGGCCAGAGCGGGCTGCGGGCGCGAGTGCTGATGTCAGGCGGGCGCGAGTGCGGCGGGCGCAGTGGCGGCGGCCGCCCAGCAGCTTGGGCTCGGCTGGTGGGGCGCCGAGTGGGGGTGGCGGCCAGCATGCTGCTCGGCTGCGGCTCGGCCTCCCACACCCGCGGCGCCCGAGTCCTCGCTAGCGGCGGCGGCGGCGGCGGCGGAGCAGCGAGCGGCGCCCGCGTCTGCAGAGGCGCCGGGTCCCAGCGCGCGGCGCGGCGGTGGGGGTCAGGGCCGGGGCGGGGACCGCGCACCCGGCATGGAACTGCGGCGGGGCGGCGGCGGGGCGGCGCGGGGGCTGCTGCTGCTGCTGCTGGGCGCCGCGTGCGTGGTCCCGCCGAGCGCGCAGGTGAGGCGGCTGGCGCGCTGCCCCGCCACTTGCAGCTGTACCAAGGAGTCCATCATCTGCGTGGGCTCTTCCTGGGTGCCCAGGGTCGTGCCGGGCGACATCAGCTCCCTGTGAGTGAGTGGGACCCCTCCAGCCCCCGCCCCGCCCTACCCTGCGCCCGCCGCCGCCAGGGAGTTGCCCCTGGCGCTGGGACAGCGCGACCTGACCCCACTCCCCAGCCCGTTTCTTTACGTTTGGGTGGGGGCGCATTCTGGGACGTGGGTGGAGTCTCGGGGCCTTGGGAGAATGGAGGGAACCCGGACAAATCTCCGTGGCAGTGTTTCTCCAAGTGGCCCGCGGGCCACCTGCATCAGACCCACTTGGGGGAGCTTGTGCCAGATTCTGGGGCCCGCGCTGAATAAAGCAGGGGCTCTGGAGTGGAGCCTTGGAGTCCGAATTTGGCGCAGGTGATTCTGGGGTGCGTTAAAGTTTGAGAGGACCTGCGTGGTTGAGGGGTGGTGCTGTAGGGGCATGTATATGCAGTGAACATGAGTGAGAGCACCTCCTCAGGTTTGAGGCTGTGCTTGGTCTCCCTGCGACTTCTCCACCGTGCAGGTTAGGGAGAACCTGGGTGAAGGCACACAGCCTCTGGAAGTGGGGTCTGCCCCGTATGGCCTGGAAACAGGAGCACAGAGGGCGTGGCAGAGCGTTGGGGCATGTGGGGCACCCAGCCCAGTGGTCAGCCGCTGGAAGTCAGCCTGAGTTCACAGGGGCTTCTTGCTGCCCCAACATACTATATTAGATGCTCTTTTTGCTCTGAAGGAACTGATGGGAAAGGATCCACATCATTTATCCGCCTGCTAAGAGAGGCTTTCAACCTGTCTGCACACAGCCACTCAAGCCACATGACCAGCTCTCATAATGGCTGTGGAAGGGGCTACTGGGCTATATCTTTACTGCTGGGAAATGTTTTCTGCTGAAACGACTCCCTTGCTCCAGGCCAAGGTGCTGAGTGATACCCACTCAATAGCAGAGGCAGGGAATTCCCAGGTGAAGCTGCTATGCTCAGGGCTCTTCCTCTTGTACTGTACTCCCCTGCCTCCCACCCCAGGCAAGGCACAGGGGCCTGGGCCCAGGAGTGAAGAGCTTTCCATTTGCGTTTCTAGAAAGTTAGGAGTCTGGCGGGCAGGCAGAAAAAGGCCGTTTTGGTTCCTACTATTGCTAAATTGGGTAACATGGAGGATTCCAGAAATTAGAATTCCCCTTGTTAAATCCTTTAGACCAGCAGCTGCTTAACTGATCTGCATGCTATCTGACAAAATTCTGAAATAATGAGTTGAGGTTCTGCTTTGGCTACAAAGGATGGAGGACCTCGTGGCAAGAATAGAGCAAACCTCTTGCCCCCACATCCACCTTTATGTCTGGCAGATGGCATTACCTCCCACTGCACATTCAAGTTCAGGTGCCTCTGAGTTGTTGCCCAAGGCTTTCACGGTGCATTTAATCAGAAGTGCCCTGAGTGTCTTTCAGAGATGGGCTCCCAAGGGGAATGCGTAATCCTACCCGGAGTTTCATTGGCCAACATCAACACTGTGTCTACACAAACAGAATCATGGGCAGAGGCGAAGTAATTATCCATTTGCAGCCATGGCCTCCTGTAGTTAAGCAAAGGAAGCGGGGAGATTGATTTCAACTGGCTGAGATAACGTCTGTGGAAGGAGATAGACTGACGGTACAGGTTTCTGTTATTCAGACTGGTTTTCATACTGATCCAGTCCACTGCAACATGGCTTGACTCTTCTCCTTCCTGCTCCTACAAAGCCCCTGGCCACCTGCGTAAACCCTCATTCCCGAGTGGAGTTGTCTGAAGTACAGGTAGAGAATCGGGTCGATAGCCCACCCTGCCCAGCATTTCTAAAAGAAACCTAGGCTTGTTTTGTTGCTCTTTTACCCATAGGAGCCTGGTAAATGGAACGTTCTCGGAAATCAAGGATCGAATGTTTTCCCATCTGCCTTCCTTGCAGCTGCTGTGAGTATGGGAAGTTACCTCTGAAAATGGGGGTCCTGGAGGTGTGGCGCTGGGAGGAGCAGTCCCTTCCTCATTGGTGTCAGTTCTTCCTAAAATATCCAAGCTCCATGATAAACCAGTACATGTTCCATGGCTGGCTCTGCATGGTGACTTGGCCATGTCCCTACAAGCTGAGTCCCAAGGCTCTTTGCTCAATGTCCTTCCTTTTGGCACATACTTTCCTCCAGGACTTCATCGTGGATCCCAACGCCCACAGCTGGCAACTGGGGACATGATCACATTGAATTTTGACCAGAACTTCACCTAAATGAACTGTTTCTTCACTTTAAAAGAAAACCTACGGTTTAAATTCTTAAACTTACTCTAGAAATAGGAGTATTTCTAGTTGACTGAGTATATACACTGTTGGGAAGCGTATTATCCATTTATATGCAAATTTTTATTTAATCATCCTGTTATTCCCACAAGGAGGGTATTTTTATTTCCCCATTTGACAGATGAGAAAATTGAGGCTCAGAGAAGTTAAGGAACTTGCCCAAAGTCACGCCATAATTCTAACCCACACTCGTTAACTGCTGTCCAGGTCAGTTCATATTTGCTAATGAAAAGAAATGTCCAAAAAAGCAGCTTTCAAAAGCAAATCAGTGACAGGCAAACTCATGAGTACATATTCTCATTCTCTGTACCTGTACTGGTTTCTTAAATTCGAGATGAGATCAATATTAAAAAAAAGCAACGTATGACAGAAAAATAAACTTAATATTGATATTTTTGTTCTTGAAATGCTATGTATCTACTTACAACTTTATACTTAAAATTTTTTAATCTGAAATTTCTTAGGAATTCTAGTTTTATTAAAATATATTTTTTATATTATAGAAATACAAGTTTAGGTATTTTACCAAATAGACTTAATCGGTCACTGTATAGTCTGTATAAACGTTTACCAAATAGACTTAAGTGGTGATTCATTAAAAATGATTTGGTGATAAAGACTCTTTTGAGGTTTCTAAAAACTTTTTTATTATTTCTCATGGGAATATATTATATAGGAGAAAGACGTGTGTGTGTGTGCCTCAGCTGCATGACTTTAGTCAAGTCACTTAACCTCTGTGGGTTCAAGTTTCTCTAAAAATAGCATTGGATTAGGTCCTTTTAGACCTCTAACTCAATGATTGTTTATGAATCATAAGTATTCACTGGCTGTTTAGTTGTGCTAAGCATTAGAATGTTTGGAAATAACAGCTCTCAAGTCATATTTACTGAGATCCACAGAGGAGAAAGGGTAGCGTAATGGGAGTGACCAAAAAATGTGGCCGAAAGGAATCCACTGGCTGTTGTCCATCAGCCTCCACCAGTTGGGTTGTGCATTTCATGGGTAAGTCTTAGGCTGAGAAGAGCCCATGTTTGCCCATGGATTGAACACAGGAAGAGAAACAGGCTTCACTATGTGACTCCAGTTTTACATCTCTGCATTGAAATCTGTCCTTTTTTTTTTTTTTTTTCAGGTTGCTGAATTCTAACTCATTTACAGTCATCCGGGATGATGCTTTTGCTGGACTTTTTCATCTCGAATACCTGTAAGTGTTGTGTGCTTTGTCTATTTGCTGAGCATTTGGTCTGTCAGTAGAAATGCTGTATTGCTTTCCAAGCCAAACAGCATCTCTTATAGAACTTAGGGGTGGAGAAAACCCTATTCTCTTTTCAGTGCTGACCTTTTATAGTTTACTTGTGTATAAACATGCTGGGACAGGAGGAGGCTGGGGACAAAGAGTGGGGAAAGGAAACAAAGGAGGAGGGATATTCATTCATTCTCTACTGACATTTAATTTGTCATGTAGTAAGCACAATTGGAAATTGCGTTGGATATTTTTACCTCTCATAACTGGGCATGGATTTGCTGATGAGCCAGAAATAAAGCTGAAGGATTTTGAGGGTTACATATTTTTAAATGAAGTCTCCCTATATGGGGATACAACTTCATGTTTTTAATTTAGCTGGCCTATATCCCGTTTGCAGTATCTCTTGTAGCTGCTGACGAGGGTCTAATTTTATTTCTTCTTCTTTAAAAAAGGGTTATTTTTTTCCTTTTCAGATGTGCAGTTCTCCCCCAGCGATGAGCTTTTACCCTCCGATTTCTGCCTTTTCCTGCTTTCATGTCTTTTTTTCCTCTTAAGTTCTTTCATCTTTGTCTTTTGTAACTTTATAATAATATTAATCCTGCTATCAGATGGGATTTCCTTCCTGAGCATTCAGAGGGATTTTTAAAGCCCTGTCTCTGCTTTCTTATCTGAAGTTAACAGGTAGATGTTTGAATTCTAAACACATTTTGGGTCTAAGAAAGCTGTCTGCTCATTTTATGTCCTCAGGAGGGATGTCGATGGGGGAGATCGTTCCCCAGAGTACACATAACGTGTATGCGCTCATGACACTCTGACAGTGTACTTCACGGGGGAAGCGTGGCAGACTGAAGCGCCAAGTCCAGCTAGAGTCTTTATGTCAAAGCACATAAACAAGCGATGGCGGTAGTGGATGTAAAACTACCCATTTTCTCTTATGAGCAGTTCATCTTACTGTCAAGGTGATTGAAGAGGATAGCTTAGTTTGTACTTAAGTCTGTTACCACATAGATTAAACAAACAAACAAACAAAGAAACAGACATCAGAATGTTCTCAGTGTAAGAATCACGAACTGTTTCACTAACTAATGGCCTTGTGTTTCAAAGCCTCTCCCTTGGACCATCTCATTAAAGACCTCCTTATATTTGATGAAATATGATGCCATAAACTAAACTGTTGGTCTCTATGTCCCAAGGTGGTCCTAGAGCATAATCGTAGTGCATATATTTCCCACAAAAACTTGAAAGCATGGCCAAAGTTATTAGTTGAGGGGCCTATGCTCAAGCTCTATGAACTTTTAGTCAGAGAAAGAAGTTTGGCCCATATGTAATTACATTATATTTCCCACTTCCTAGTGGCTTCAAGATCTTGACAGCATTCCTGCTTTGTCACCCATTTGTCCAGAGATTAGACTGTGTAGGACACAATGAACTCAAAGTTTGACAGAAGCCAAGCTTAATGGAATTCTCCCTCAGCAAAAACTTTAATATGGAGATCTGACGCAGTGGGCTCCCCTCAAGGGACAATGATACAAACACAAGTATTAATAGCCAGGCACTATGAAATGTAAGAAGGGTTGACCATCCGGGAGCATTTCAGGCTTGTAGAGAGATGAACATTGCCTGCCTTTGTGGAGTGTCTTATTCTTTTTTGTTTCCCAAGATGTTTTCATCCATGTTGCCGACTCTGAATTTGAAGACATCCATGCTCCTTCTGGAAAGAATACAGAACATACTCTTATGTCCTGAATCCTTTCACGCATGCCCTGCTCCCACTTGGAATCTGTTGGAGCTGACCTCACCTTCAGAGATGAATATTTAAAATTCACGAATGCTTTTAGATTTTATTCCGAAAGCATACCAATATCATTTTTTTAGAGATGTTAAGCTGAGAAAATTCAGTTTAATTATATTGCCATTCTCTTTAGGTTCATTGAAGGGAACAAAATAGAAACCATTTCAAGAAATGCCTTTCGTGGCCTCCGTGACCTGACTCACCTGTAAGTCCTATGAACAGTATTGTCAGTTGTTGAATGTGTGGGGTAATGTTCACGTCCTGGTGCTGCTCTCTTTCTTAACTCTTTTGTCCACATCGTAACCTCCTCTAAAGGAAACTAATTTCCAGGTTGCCCTAGAGGTTTCTGTATTGTCAATCAGGCACAAGCCCATGGTGATTACTCACACACTGGGCTTGATTATCTTATCCATCACCCTGGATCACCATCATGGACCACATGAGTACATGTCAAGTAGGGAACACTTCAAGATGTGAGGGATTTATGTCTAGTGATGGAAGAGGTGGGAAGGAAACTGATGTGTATCGTACACCTACTGTGTGCCAGGCACCAGGCAGGGCTTTTAGTGAGCCTTTTCTTTATCTTTCATGATAATCTGAGCCCCCATTTTACAGATTTGGGAACCGCGGCTTGCGTGACTCATGGAAGAATGTTGAATGCAGGGTCATAATTAGGACAAAATGGAATAAAGACATTTTTGTGGTTTCTCTAATTTGAATGCAAATAGCTTTTTCTTTTATGTTGGATTAATCTGCGGCTTAAGCTAAGCTCTCTGGGTTCTTTAATAGCTTCCTGGAGAAAAAAAATTAAATAAATTGTTTTGAATTGGCATATCAGAATGAAGCAAGTGCACACACTTAGCAAATTAGGAAACTGGAAAAAATAGGGACTGTGTTTATGAAAATGTAAAAATAGTTGTTGCCTTGGTAGAAGCCATTTATTAGCCAGGAACCAGGTCCCATTTGCATAATAGATATTTTGTGTTTGAGTTAAGTAAGATAACATGTCTCGTCTCTCTAGTCAGCTTGTGCATGGTAAAAGGAGAACTGGGAAAATTGGAGGGCTTTGAATGGGGGTGTTGGGCAAGAGCAATAAAGCCCTCAACATGTGTCACCCTGACTGATACAGCATCTAAAGAGATAGTCATTTACATCAAACCCTGGTATAGGCAAAGGTGCCTGTCACTAGGCCCAGGGAACACTTGATTCTGGAATCCTACCAACTAGCAGCTCTGCCTGAGTTCAAGCTCATACAGTAAAGAGCTGAGGGAGCAGAAGTGAGAGGTCCAAACATCTGGACAAACGTCAGCACAGTTGATCCTGGACAGCATCAGACTCTTGCTGGCATTATTGTTCCAGGTTTTCATTTTTTTCCTCTAAAAACCTTGATTTTTTTTTTTTCAAAGTCAATCAAGATGCTGAATCCTCACATTCTTGTAGAGGCTGAGACAATGGGCTTGGAGTCACAAAGACTTGGGTTCAAATCTCAAAGCCATCATTTATTACTATTGCTTAACCGTTTTGAGGCTTAGTTTCCTAATTCTTAAAATGAGGATGAGTATACTGACCCCATAGGTTAACACTAGCTTGCAAAGCATCCGGCCCATCACCCATGGCAAATACTCAAGGTATAGTAGGTGTCATTATCATTATTAGTGTCATCATCATCATCATCATCATCAACAACAATGTTCTTCTGTTCCTCCACTCATCAAGAGTTTCAGTTTTCTCCATGGACTATTGAATAGCCTTGGCAGTTTGGGTGGCCAGACAGGGTCTGCTAAGAAAACAGCTGTGGGCATCTGGACAAGAACAGCTGTGGTCAGATAAATCCAGTTCCCAGCAGTCAGGAATGAGGGGCTTTGTTTTTAAACAAAAACTCTGGGCAGATTGTGAATCTAAAGCAAAGCCCATGTGAGCGGTTGAGTTAGCCGAGATGTCACCTTTCATTTGACCAAGTGGCTGTGGGTCCTTGGTCTAAAAATGGAGGTGTTGTGTGTGTGTATTTGCATTGCTTTGCACACGTGTGCCCATGGGCGCATGGACTTTTCTACATGTGTGTACGTAACTGCGTTTGTGTGTGCATTTTGTGCATCTGCGTACGCAACCGTGTGTGTATAGCACATGTGCATATGTGTAAGAGGCACTTTCTTTTCTGTGTGAAATGCAGAGGATACAAAGGAGCCCTGCTTGGGTCCAGAGTGCATCTGATGCATCCCAGCATGTATCAGATGTATCTTACAGTCTAACCTGCAGGGCCCCCCTCTCCCCAGCTCTCCAACCTCATTTCCCTAAATGTCCTCAGACTACTGGGCTCTCAGTGGGCCCCATGCATGTCCGACTCATCCCTCTCCTCGGCTTTTCCTCTCATCCTTTCTCTTGCCCTGGATACTGTTTCTTCTGCCCGTGATCTCTTAGAATCTGCTTTTTCTTCAAAGTCCAGATTAAGTGCTGTCTCCCCTATGAAGCCACTTCTGATCTGCTGTCACCATCCTGTAGCCCTCCCTGTCGGCCTCACACACCCAGCACTTTACCATAGACTGAGGCTATACTGGTCAGTGCTATGTTGTGAATACAAGTTTTATCTCCTCAGCATTGAAAGCTCCCCAAGTAGAGGACCCATGAGAATCTTCCATTAGCTCTGCTCTTCTCCCAGTATCTAGTGCAGGACTAAGCCAGCAGGACATTCTGATTCGCTGGTTGACCATTGGGTTCCTTACTGAGCTGGATTTTCCATGCAGACCTACTTCTGGGCAAGTCAGCTGACTTTAAAAATGGACTCCTTTAGGCTAGAGATGTATGCTGTAATTAAAGCACTTAATACTTTGTTTAAGAATGAAATGATTCACATATAAGTGAAATCATATAGTATTTGTCTTTTTCTGCCTGACTTATTTCACTTAGCATAGTGATCCTCCCGTTTCACTTCCTTTTTTTGTAAACTTATAAGCAAAGAGAGCTCATCAACTATCTGAAGTTCCCTCCTGCACTTAAGGAAGTCCCCATCTGTATTTGCTTATTTAAATATCTGATTTCTATCTTTTATGAACTTTTCCAACACCTACAGGCTCACATTTATACACAGAGAAACATAGATCAGGTTTCAAAGCATTGAAGGAGCACTGCCAATCTGTAAGTAAGATCTAGGACATTTGTTTTTCAGCAGTCCTGTAAAGCCCAAGGGACAGGTTGCTATTAAGTAGTTTTAGAAATGAAGTAAGTGTCATGGATTTGTAGATAAAATGAAGTGGAAAGTAAGATGTTATACGCTGAGTGTGGGTGGGGTGGATGGTGCATCTAAATAATTCAGCTTTCTGAAATCTAAGCTGAACACTTGAAATAGTTGCTAAACAGTCTGCTTTTTGGACCTAGACCATTTCATATATTCTTATTACTTTATACTATACATTTGACTAGTTAAAATTTTTTAGTGAAATAATTAACCTTCAGTTAGCTAAAAAAATTTGTACTTTAATTTTCAGGAAAAGTAACCATCAACCAGAAAAAAAAAAATCAGAACAAACATGTCCTTTGTTAATTTCAGAAAGCTTTTGTAGAGTATGTTCAGTCTGATTACATATTCACTCTGTTTTCCAACATTTTTAAAGAAAGGTTTAAAAAAAACCACATGAAATGGTATTTTAATTCATTTGTGGTTACCTAGATGGGAAGGGGCATCCCCATATTCTGTTGGTATCTTGCAGTAAGACTAGTTGGTTAAAAAGGGGCTCAACACTTTCTACTTTAGCTGGTTCTGTGGAAGAACACTCATTTCTTTAATTCCTCTTTCTGGGATAGGTCATTATGATGCTATGAAAGACTAAGTTCATGCTTATTTTCAAAGAGGTTGATGCTAAATTGCCTATATGTTTATCATTTACATGTTTTGCTATTTGTACTCGTGTAGGAGAAAAAAGCAGGCATCAGTTTCTTGGCTGACTCACCTTAGAGTAGGGTGCCTGGGGAAACCACAGACTTGCACATCGTTTCAACAGCCAGCATCTTTCAACGTCAGCAGCCCAACACTGTGGACATTTATCTTCAGCAGAATGATGACAGGGCACTGCAAAATCCTGAATCATCAGAGAAAGAGTTGATGGTGTTCGGTCAAGTCTACTGCTGAGAGTTGGGGAGTGGGCTAGGACATTCTAGAAAGCTCTTCAACACTGAGAGCAAAAAGTGCAAAATGGTTTCTGGTCAACCTTTGTCTAAGAAAATGAAATTGATCATAATCATTCATTCCCTAAACATGGTGGTTCATTCAGATTTTCTGTTATCAGAGGGTTAGAGCTGAGGGGCTTTATGTAAAAGGGTATTTATTGAATCCTTTCTAAGAATCATAAGAAATAGAACTCACTTTGACGGACCTTTAGGGAACTTCATGGGACAAGACTGTACATCTTTTTCTTCTTTTTAACCATTCTCATTTTAGTGCATAATTTATTCATTCAACAAAGATTTACTGAGTACCTACTATATTCTAAGCACTATCCTAGGAGCTGAGGATACAGATGTGGACAGACAAAAGTCCCTGTCCTTATGTTGGTTATGTATAGAGAAAATACACAGTCAATAATCAAATAGATAAATAAAATATATAGTATGCCAAGTAACCATCATGCAGTGAAGAACAGAGCAGGGGAGGGAGCTGCGTGAAGGTTAGAGAAGGTAGTGATAGTTGAGATGTAAAGGAGGTGATGGAGTGAGCTGTGTGGGTATCTGGGGAAGGAGCATTCCAGGCAGGTGAACAGCAAGTTCAGAGGCTTTGAGGTGGGATTGTGCCTTGCCTGTTGGAGGAATAACAGAGGACGGTGTGGCTGGATCTTGATGGTCAAGATGTGGTCTCACATGTAGGTGAGTATGCAGGTAAACTAGAGAATGGAGGGTCTTGCATGCCATCAAAGGGACGTTGGCTTTTGTCCCGAGAAACATGAGATGCCATCTGAGGTTTAACAAATGTATGTCAAGAACTTAACAGATGCTTGTTTTAAAAATAAAAACAAAAACCTTACAATGTACTCCAGCATTTATATTATTATCTTTGTATAACTAAACACATTTCTTTATCTCAGTATTAATGACCAAAGCCAGAAATTGAACCACATTGTGCTGAAGAGGTTTAGAGCTCTGTTTTAAATCATTAGCTTTATTTAAGGGACTTCAGAGTAACAGGGCATGAAGATAATAACCACATTAAAATGTTACTTTCTTGTTCTAGTTCTTTGGCCAATAACCACATAAAAGCACTCCCAAGGGATGTCTTCAGTGATTTAGACTCTTTGATTGAACTGTAAGTAATGAAAAACAAGTTTATGTCTGCTTGTCACTGTGCCCCAGTTAATCATGTCTTGAAATGCCCTCTACCCCTTTACTACATTTTTTAAAATTATAGCTAAAAATCTATGGTAAACTGGTGCCTATAGTTTGTACTATGTTTGGTTTTTCTGTTTAAGAATATACTTTGTAGCATTTGGCTATCTCTTTCCCTCAGGTAGCATATCCATCTGCTTTATCTTCTCATGTTTGTCACTTCTTACTGGACATAGTTTAACAAGATCTTAAAGTTTCGATTGTGTATGTGAAAACTGTCTTCCTATAGTGTCCTATTCTTGTTTGTGAGAACCTACATTAGGTGGTACTTCTGTCATCTTTCCCTCATTTCTAGCATGACATAGTGACAGTTTCAAGAGAGTTAGGAAAAATAATGACATGTTAACTCTGAGAGTTCTCTGTAGGCCATATAGTTACCATCGGGAGCAGTGAAGATCATTAAATAAAGTCAGTGATAAGTACAATAAGTAAGATGTATGAATGCAAATTTTTTTTAATCCCATTTTTCGGAGGTATTAAATATATCAAGATGTTAATAATTCTAGAATCTCATATTACTGTCAAAACATTTCAGGCATGTCTGTGTCTCTGTTTGTGTATTTAGAGATTTAAGGGGCAATAAATTTGAATGTGACTGCAAAGCTAAGTGGTTGTATTTGTGGCTGAAGATGACAAATTCCACCGTTTCTGATGTGCTGTGTATCGGTCCACCAGAATACCAGGAAAAGAAGCTAAATGATGTGACAAGCTTTGACTACGAATGCACAACTACAGGTATTCAGAACCTCTATCATTAAATATTGTTATTTAGAATATTCCCGTTGTTTTTCTTTTAGTTGTCAACAGGAAGTAGAGAAAAGTGGGTATAAATTTTTTCTATCAAAATTATTTAAGGCGAAATTTAAGCCTTCTAAAAGATATGAATTGATGTGTAAGAAAAATATATCCATAGTTTAGATTTTCGTTAATGACGCTGGCTTTAATTTTGATTCTTTTTGAGTCTTTACAAAATTCAAATTTCTGTAAAGATTTTTTTTAAAGGTCAAAGTATAAACTAGTGAATTTGGCATAAGAACATTTTCAAATGAGCTTGGGTTTCCAGTTCAGAGCCGGCACAGAGAAGCCTAAATTATTGCTCTCCTGATTGAATAATGAAGTTTATTGAAAATTTAACTAATAAATACTAGACTTTACAATCTGTAAATTGCTTTCGTAGTTCCATGTAAAAAGAGATAAGTTATAAGCAATGGCAAAGTGGAAATATAAGTTAACAATTAATTGTCAGAAGAAAAAATTCACATTGAGGGAAAAATGTAAAGAAAGTTTGATTTTGTTTTCGAGGGTCCACCTCAAGGTTTCAGTTTATATGTTTTTTCAGGCTGTGAGATAAAATTAAATGCTAATTGCCTCAGCTCTCTACAGATTTTATAGAGAGGAGGTGAGTGTCTCCATATGAACATGTTAGATGGAGTTTTCACAGGTTCTAAAGCCAGATTTTAAAGGCGAGTGGATCAATCCACAGTATGAAACCTGCTTATCAGATTTATAAAAATAAACGTTTAAGTTCAGAGTTGATATGTACAGAGCCTCAAGGCATGTCAGTAGGAGCAGCAGGAATAAGAACTTGGGAAATAGTTTCAGAAACTCAAAAGACAAAAGCAAAATATCACATTTAGGCCAGTCCTGCTGCTGCCCTCCAAACAAAATAAACAAAAACTCACAAAGTAAAAATTATTTCTATCTATCTTTGTAAATAAGGGACCCTACAGATCTGAGAGAAAACCTGAGATCTTATGGAAGTGACCTTGTCTTTCGTCGCTGAACAGGAGCTCATTCAGCTGTGTAATTGGCAGGTACCCTTTAGCCAGTGAGGCCACTAGCAGGTGATTTATTGTATTGCAGAGCAGTGCAATAAATCAGAGGTCATAGTCAATGACATTTGCACCAGAAGGTGGCATTCAAGGCCATTTGGTATGAAATGCTAAGCCAAAGCTCCCTGGGGCTCCTCTCTGTCTCTCTCTAGTTTTCTGGAGAGTTCTTAAACCCTTAGAAGTGAAGTTAGCAGCTTTTCCATTGTTCTGTTCACACCTGGCCATAACGTGTAACAAGTTTGCCAATCTGTGAGAGAAATGACATGAGCTATAGAGGGCCTTGGGGAACTGGGGATAATTTATAGGACAAAATGTGATTTCTGACCTTGGACCCCTGTGGATGGTTATGCAAATGATCTGGGCTCTGAGAATTGTGGGAGGAATGGAGCGGGCTGGCAACCCAGGTAGCCAGGTTCTGAAATCCATCCTGAAGCGAGAATCCATGGGTTAGTGTGAGCCCCCAATGCTGTAGGGTACTCTCTCTCTCTTATAAAGGTCTTGGCTAAAAAGCTTCCTATTAAAATTTAGGAAGTCAGCAGTCCTCCCTGGTAATGAGGAGATGATGATTCTGTCTTTGCTATTGTTTTATCCCTTTAAGATTTATGGACAAATTGACTCTTGCTTCCAGTTTCTTCCATCATGAAGAAAATGGAGCCAGCAAGTTGTGACATGCCCCCAAATATATCCTTGTCTCATAAGATTTTAGGCTGATCAATTATGAGGTTTTTTTTGAGTTCCTGCTTTCTGCTCCACTCAAGCCTCATCCTCTGATGCTTTATTAAAGGCTGGGGAGGAAATACGTGACGAGGGATGGAAGATGGAGAGCCCAAGTCTGAGAGACATGGTACTGTTATCATCTCCTTGCCTCAGAAAAGAAGCAGCACATTTTCTGAGTGCACTGTTTTCCTCTTAGCTCAGATTCTCAGGAGAGGAGTAAGTTCTTCAGGTAGAGGAAGGAGAGGCAGATGCTGTTCTTCCTGGGAGAGGAGGGTACTGTTACCATCCCACTCCGGGCTCAGGGGTGTAATTAACACCACGAAGCCACCCCTGGATTGTTTCAGCTCTCTGGATTAATCACAGTCCTTCCACAACCTTCCTCCTCCAGTCTATTTTTAACCACCTCAGAAATCCCTGCTACCTGCTCATGATTCCCCATGTTAGGTGGATAATTCACTAAATTCCTTAGAGGGAGAGAATTTTGCATCCTAATGGTCCTGTTTAGCTTCCCTATTTCAGGGCTGATGAAAATGCAAAGAGAAATAATGCATTAATGTGCAGTTTCTCTCCCAATAGGGTTGGCATCATGTATAATTTATTTTCTGCAAGTGCTATAAATAGCTGTGTAAAAATCTGTTGATTCCAGTGGGAGCCATGCCTAAATTGGAAGAGTCCCACTGACATCATGAACTTAATCCTGTGTGAATGGAAGTGGCAGTGTCTTTGCAGAGAATACCAATAATACTTAAACACTAGTAAATTGATGTCACATCAACATGTGTATCCTCTGAGATCTTTCCGCAATGAATGTGCTTTTGCTGTTAGTGGAAGATACATTAAGATGGGGATGGAAGAAGACGTTTACATTCCTCAAGTTACCTCCACCTCCCCACCCCCTGTACGTACAAACATATGTATCAATCATTTTCTTTCACCCATTTCCTCTTCTTTTTCTTCTCTTCCTCTTCCTTTTTTTGGGAGGTGGTGGTGGCGGAGGGAAGAAGGGGTCTCCTATTAAGAATTAGCTTTATAATTCAAATGACTTAACAGTCTGTGTTGTGCCAGATACTCAGTAAATAGAAAATACGATGAAACCAATGTTTGGGGGAAATAAATGAAAATCAGGCCGTTAAAGGCTAGCTTTGTAAAATGTTCTCCATTCCGGCAGCTCCTTTTCGTTCTGAGATTCTTTAATAAAAAAAAAAAAAAAAGAACTGACTTTTCGATCTGCACTTGAAATGACCTGCGTTTTTAAGCGGACACTCATGTTTCTGAGAACTGAGAGTGCAGTTGGGAGACGACTAGAATGAGTCACGGGCATCATAGACGTGTTTGGAACCTTCTGCAGACTTGGGTTAGACGAATGCCACCGGATGTGAGAGATATTTATAGCCGTCTCGGTTGTAATTAAAAGAATGCAGCTGTATTCTCCGAGTCCTTTTCTAACTCTAGAAAAGGAAGCAGAAGCAGACTGCTATCGTACTCCTTCTCCCATGTATCTACACGTGGACACAGAACCCTCGGAGCCTTGTGTCGTCAGCCAGCGCTTTCTGGCTTCTACACTGGTTCTGCCAGGGCCGACCGCAAAGAACCGAGGTTGAGTTTTTCTCTTTCGGTCTTTGACTGATCAATGCCGGTATTTTGGGGGTGTTGGTAGAGGGGCGGGGTTAGGAGCTGTTGTGACTCTCCCCCGAATCTTCACGCAGACAGCATAATACCATCATTGTCACTGTATCTAATTGCTTAACTACATAGTTGCACATATAACCGTAGGGGGGGATTACCATAGACAAGATCTGTGCTAACACTTACGTGCCCAGTCTTATGAAATAGATGTCACCCCCATTTTACTCAGGAGGACACTGAGGCTCAAGTTGTTTGCCCATGGTCACAGAGCTACAAGTGCAGGCCTAGGAACCTGAAGCCAAGTCTGTTTCACCTTCTGGATGGCCCACTCCCTGCGGGGTACGGGAGAGGGTGCCTTGCCCACTATCCTCACCTGTCCCCACTGTCCCTCGGCCACTCCTTACTGTTGTCGGGGTATAGAGGCAGCCTCCTTTTTGCTTCTCCCCCTTTTCCCTGTACCTGCAAGCATCATTCAGTCAGCCCTGTCCTCTCCCCACCACAGTCTTTAGAATGGGCCAGCCCCCCACACTCATTAAGCAAGCAAGCATTTATGAATTACCCTGCTGTACACAGGGTGGGACAACTCTGAAGGTTAACGTGTGGAGCACTAACTTTGCACTAGGTCCAGTTTAAAGTGAGTATGAATCATAATATACAGTGAGGAAACTGAGGCAGAGAGAGGTTAAGTAACTTCCCCAAGGTCACTCAGCAAGAAGGTGGAGTCACAGCTCTGGCATCTTATCTTAGATGCCATGAACATGGACAACCCCTCCCTCCCAAGTGACAGCCCAGTGAGTGACGGCCAGAGCAGAGGAGGTGGACTGTCCTTTCTCCGACCTCAAGTCTGTATTTATCAAGCACCTACTCTGTGCTAAGCCTTTCCGTCAGCATCACACAATGTGTCCCTGCCATTAGGCTTGGGAGGTGTCATTGTACCCCCTACTGTGGATACATAAACTGAGGCCTTGTAAGGGGAAGTGCACAGCTCAGGGTCTCAAGTGCAGGAAGTGGCGTCAGGTAGTCTGACTCTGAGCACAGTGCTCCTTCTGGTGCCCTCACTCCCTCAGCCCTACCCCCATCCCCTGTCCCCTGACCGTCACCCGCTTTTCCCGCCCCTCTCGTCCCACCCCAGGGCTTGCTCAGCGGCTCTCGCCTCCTTTCCTGCCTCCATTCCTTTTGCACTGTCACTCACTGCTCACTGCCGAGTGGCCTGCCCCTTGATTGCCTTTCTCACGTGACAGCTTGTTGAGGCTGCTGAGTCAGAGTTTTTTCTTGAGCGACTGCTGTGGGTTTGTGTTATGGGGACTCTGGGAATATGGGACGCAGGCCAGAGCTTAGGAAGCACTCGCTTTGTTCAGGACACACCACTCTGGCTGTGTGGCCATGGCCAGACACACGCTTTCTCTGGCCTTCAGCTTCTGGCTCCGTAAAATGACTCAAAGCTTGGAGATCTCTCTCATGTCTCCAAATCTGACTCTGTTTTTGGAGATTCGGATGTTTCGTTATGGTCCAGCGTGTCAGGGAGAGTCCTGTGAATTGGGCCGGTGAGGTGGGACTTGAGGGTTGACCACCGAGGCCTGGATAGAGAAGAGATGGGCAAAGCCAGGATTTTCTCATAGCAACAACTTTCCTTTGCCAGATGTCCACCGTCACTCTACCCTGGGCACGTTTAGCCTGCCAAGAAGCAGAGCATATTGAAGGGTCTCTGGCCAAAAATATACCTTTCCTTAAACTTCATTAGCATTTTTTTTCTTTCTTCATTGGTTCTCCTGCTACCCCACATGCTAACCATTCTTGCATCCGAGAGCATCCTCACCCTGTAACTTGGTAAAATTGTACATTTCCTACCCAGATTTATTACAGTGAGTCAGTCATAGCTCAGGGGAGCGATGTGGGCGATGAGTATTGACTTACCACTAAACGTAGGAGCAGAACGCGTGCTCAAATCAGATGGGTTCCATGCTGCTTGAGAATCCAATAGATCTCCTGTAAGAGCGCTGCCGGACCCGGGGCGTAGCTGTTACGTGCACCGTACCGCGTCCAGTAATCCGTAAACATACTCAGGTTAACTTCCCCGCACGATGGGCTTTGCAAACCTCCGGGACCATATCGGAGGGTTTGGGTTCGTTTCCAAACATGCAGTGTGCCATTTGAGGAGTTGGCTTCATTCTGAACCTACCTTGGCAGTTTCTCCACCCAGGTAAGGCAGAGCTGGGGAGTATGCTGCCAGGTGATGAAAAGATCCCATTCTCAGAGAAGCATGAGAAGCATCACAGCATACAAAACCAAACAGGCTTCCTTACTGCCCGAGCCCTTCGGAGAGGGCTAGAAAACCGGTGTTTCCCAATCAGATTTTCCCATGGCAGCCCTTCTTCTCAGAGATATTTTCTTGATAGTTTCAGGGACATTGCTCTGTGGTGTTCTTTCCATCTCGTCTTGTCTTTTTGAAAGCCAAGTCTCCCCAAATTTGTTTAAAACATTGAGATCCTTTAGCCAAACTGGTGAGCTCTTTATGTCAAAGACGCTGTGTTAGAAGCTGCGTGTTCAATCGGATCATCCTGTGCAAGCCAGAACCGGCTGGGCTCTCCCAGAGTCAGGCACGCTATGATGTCCACGTTGCTTCTCCCCCGTCCTCCCTCCTCCCCGTACTTGTTAGAGCCGGTGATAGAAAAGATGGAAGGGTAGTGGTGGCTAATAATTCCCACAAAGGATCTCATGAGGTTTTTTTTCTTTTTTAAACTCCCACTCCCAGATTTTGTGGTTCATCAGACCTTACCCTACCAGTCAGTTTCGGTGGATACATTCAACTCCAAGAATGACGTGTATGTGGCCATCGCCCAGCCCAGCATGGAGAACTGTATGGTCCTGGAGTGGGACCACATCGAAATGAATTTCCGGAGCTACGACAACATAACAGGTGTGTTGTGTCTTTAAACGGATGTATTGGCCCAATTTCAGTGAGAGGAGAAGCATTCTCTGCCGTACCGAGGGACCGCTTGCTCTCTGGCGCGGTTAGATTTGGGGAACACATTCCAGCCCACCCTCATCTCTCTGGCTTTTTCTCAACATGGTCGGCTACGGTGAGAACAGGAATCTCAGGCAGCGTTGGTGAAAGGGAGAGGGTGATGGGTTGCATGTAGCGGGAAGCATTTTCCCAGGGTGGTGACAAGCCACCCGAGGACCCGTTGATCTTGAGCAGTTATAGCAGCCTAAGGCTGCACCAGCTTTGTAACAGCTAAGTGATTCGTTTGACTTTTGTTAAGTTGATTGTTGACTAATATGCTATTGTATACACACACAAGCGTGTGTGCTCATGCACACACGTGGACACACACGTGGACACACACATGCATGCATGCACACATATGCGCATGGACACACAGGTGCGCTCTCTAGCCGTTCCTGCTGCCCCTTGCCAGGTCCTGGTGATCACTGCTTCCTTTTAATAGTACAAACAAAATAAGAATAAATGACTCTAAATTCAGGCCTTTGGGATAAGACTTAGTTAATGCTTCTTTCATCGCCAGCAGGGGATTAGAGTCTTACTTAGTGTTACTAAAAATGGATAGTTTACTTGCTTTTTAAATAAGTGAATAAATTCGAAATGATCTTTCAGAGACTTCTCATTTATGACGTGCAATCTGATAATCACACTAATTTTATAAACAGCACACGACGGCCTGCTAGCCCCTGAGAGGATTTCCTTTAGTGGTTCCTGACTCGGAGTCAGAGCAGCATTCTGCCGTTGCAGCGAGAAGCAGAGAAGCAGAGTATCTGGGTAGAATTTCCGGATGGGGAGGCTCCTAGGAATTGGCACAGAGTGGCTTCTCAGCAGGTGCAGGGACGTAGGGAGGCAGGGAGCGTCATCTCTGCCCTCGGGGAGCAGAGCTGCTAATGAGCCTCATCTCGCAGCCCTGAGAGGTCTGTGAGACGCACGTGCAGATGCCATGAAGATGCCATTTCAGATGAGCCACGTTGCTGTCGGGCCATCTGGCCGCCTTGTGCTGAGCTCACACTCCTGGGAGCAGCCCGCTCGTCCAAGTGCAGATTCAGCACAGAGCCGCGCAGGTGAACCTATCGAGGGAAGCTGAGGCCTTGGCACCCTAAGCCCAGTCCACGTCAGAGGGTAAAGGGAGGCGAGAGAGGGACGCACTCCTTACGTTTTTTTTGCATCCTCTTTTTCCCGACGTGGAAGATAGGTGAGGGGTGAATGAGCTGGCCCCTCTGCCTTCTCCCCATGGTGGGAAGTGGGAGCAAAATGAAGCTTTGCTCTCGTGCAGGGACTTTCAATGCCAGTGCTTATTGCCAATGCTGGTTGCAGGCCGGTGAGGTGCTAGGTGCTGATTTGTCTCATTGGAAACTGACAGCAGCTGCTGGAGGTATTATTGTGGGTTGTCTGCCCGTAGATAAAGACAGAAGCCCTCCCTTTCAAGGGAGAGCTGGCATACAGACTATAAAAGAGCTTAGGTTTTGAAAACTGATGAGTGTGGATCCTACTCCTGACTCTGCCATGTGCTAGGAAGTAACGGTGGCCCCGGAGGCTCAGTTTCTTCATCTGTCAGATGGGCAGCCAATGTCCCTCATGTGGATGTTGTGAGGAGTCAGTGAGTACCAGGCGCAGAACAGACAGTTCTTCGTGCTGGCTTCCTTCCTACACCTTCACAGATGAAGACGTCAAGGTGCAGGCATGTCGAGTCACGCCGCCGTAAATTCTGAGGCAGAGCCCTGGGTCTGTCCCTGTGGTATGCCACCCCTTCTCTCTCCCAGGTTGACCTTGGTGGGAAGGTTTGGCACTACCCTCCACCTGCAGTTGATAGCATGCCCAAGTTCATCAATTCACTCATTCATTTATTCACAAAGATTTCTTATGCACTTGCTCTGAGCCAGACACAGTCTAGGTGCTGAGACCATAGCAATAAACAAGACAGAGGAAATCCTTCACCCTCAAGGAGTTTACATGATGATAAGAGAGAGAGGTAATGAAAAAGACAAATAATTGCAATACACATAACACTTAGATAGCAGCATGCTAGGAAGGGAGGAAAAGGTGGGGAAGGAAGCTTTGAAGTGCTGGGCAGTTCAAAGATAGTTCCTGGTAAAAGCCTCATTAAGAAAGCGTTCTTTGCATAGATCCATGGAACATGGAGAGCTAAGGAAGAGCATTCCAGGTAGAGGGAACAGCAGTGTAAAGGTCCAGAGGCAGGAGGTATCTTTCCCGTTTGGATAGTCCAGGGGCAAAACGATCCAGGTGAGAATTACAGGAGACGAAGTCAGAGAGGTAGGAAGGGCTGATCGTGGGGCCTTGGAGGTCCTACAAAGGACCTGGGCTTTTACTCCGAGGGCTCTGCAAAGCTTTAGAGGGTTTGGCGCAGAGGGCACAGGGCTGCACAGGAAGAGGCAGTGCCGGGCCCAGGGTGTGCTGGATTGTGTCCAGCTGCCTGTGTAGGAGGAGGAACAGAGGCGGAAGCAGAGCTACTAGTTCAGAGTCGGTTGCAAGAATTCCAGCAAGTGCTGATGGCCTGGACCTGGCCGAGGCCGCAGGGGCGGAGGGTGGGAAGTGGTCGGCGAGGTCAGGGTGGGTGTGGCCAGAGCCAGGTGTGCACTGCACTAGTTTCCAGGGAATCCTAGGCCCCTCGGTCTCGAAGTCTGAATCTAATGGGAGGTGGGCAGTCAGATGTGAAGCCCACTGGATACTCTTTACAGCCAAGCCCAAGAATGAACTCTGATATCACACTAGTTTTTGATAGACGACTTAACTTCCATGAGTGCCTCTCATCTGTAAAATGCCGCCATCATCGTGTCGGGCCCATGGGCCCAGGGGTGATGTGTATAACGCACAGCACAGTGCCTGGCATGTAGTAAATCCTCAAGGAATGGTGGGTATCAATTGGGGATATAATAGACATTTGGTTACCATTCCTTGCTACCACCACTAGAGGACGCTACTAGCTTCAGATCTTTTAACCTTAATTCATGAATTCCAAAAATCATACAAATCCATATATCAGGGGCCCAACATGCCTGCCTAATGTCTATTCCCCTTTTTCTGTCATCTATTATTGATTTCTGATCACATCTTACAATTCAACCACCTCACTTTCTTATATTTCTCCCTTCACCTGGGCCTCCAGGCTTGAATGCAGCCTCTTACAGGAAGCATTCCTTGATGGCCTGATTGGCATGAAGTATTTGTCTTCTGTCCTCCCTTAGTACATGAATTTCCATTAAACACAAATCACATTTATTGAAACATAATTTTTCACTCAAAGGAAGGCAACTAACACTTATATACTCGGTTGTATATGCCTTTTCTCTCGTAAACTACATAACAACCTCATAACATGTATATTATTATCTCCATTTTATAGTGAAAAAAAAAATAGGAGCAGGTCTCCCTCCCCCACAGACCCTAACTCTTTGATTTCAATTAAAGTCTCTCCACAGTGTTCATACGCATAGGAAATGGCAGGGAGCAGCAGAGAAGGGCCTATGCAGGGCAGGGGAGAGGGTGGGTCCAGGATTAGGAGGACCGCTTGGAGACGAGGGGAGCACAACCAGCTGGACTTGGGCAGGGCCTGAAGGACAGAGCCGCATCATGCAGGGGCAGGGCAGATGACAGATGCATACGTGAGGGAACAGCACGGAACCACTGGCCTTGAACAAGACCGAGGGAAACGTGGGCCATTCTCCCCTCACGGGGCTGTGCATGCCTCATTTGTCACCTGGTTTGATCACAGGACGATCCTAGAGTCGGCAAGGCACAGGTTTTCTCAATCTTTACCCTGCAAGACTGGCCTCCAAGGAACGGGACCTGCGTCTCCCTTGTGACCTCAGCGGGCATGGTGCCTAAGGGACAACTCCGGCTGTCCACCATCTTCTAGAGGGGGAAGGAAACCCATGGTCACGTTCACCCCAAGGCTCTACTCCTCACACCCTTTTCTTTCCATATATTTTCTTAGCTCTCCTTGTTTCAGCTTATTTTGTTTTCCTTTGAATTCCTGTAAACAAACTATGGTCCAGCCTCTAATCGATTTTCTCTATGAAAACACACACACACACACACACACACACACACACACACACACACACACACGACCTCTGCTGCTACTGACAACTCCATAGGCTAACAGTGATTACCGGGACAGAAGTGTTATGGAGCATCTCCAGAAAGGAGTTCTTTCTGTCTCTCACGGCCCCTCAGCTGAGATAGGCAGACAGACCTGTAGGACCCTCTGGGCAGTGAGGACCTCCGGGACCAGGTGGTTCGGGAGGGGGACCAGGAGCATGCACTCTCAGCTAGTGTTGACAGGGTGGGAGTCGGTGCAGCTTTCGAAGAGCAGTTTGCTAGTTTAAACCCAGAAGCCTTAAAAATGTGTGCAGTGTTTGAGTCAGCAAACATTTAAGAACGCTGCCAGATGGTTTTCAAAAAAAGATTTCTCTACGAGGAAGCATGTTACTTACAATAATGAAAAGCTAGAAATAACTGCAGTGTCCAACAATAGGGGATTAGTTAAATAAACTACAGTGCATCCACTCAGTGAAATACTGTGTGGTATTAAAAAAAAAGCTAGTTATAGAAGATAAAGCAACGTGGAAAGTGTTCACGACATGGTAGTCAAGTGTAAAAGAGTAGGTTATAAAAAGCCTGTGTACATTATAAGCTCAAATTTATTTTTAAAAAGTGTGTTTGAATAAGAGCATAAATGGACAACTACAGAAATATATCAAGATAACCATTTCAGCATTTGCGGTTCAAGCGATTTTGATTTTCTTCTTTGTGCTTCTTGGTACATTGGTGGTGGAGAGTAGCCTGGAGCAAGACTACCTGGATTGGGACCCCAGGCTCCACCACACATTTGCTATGAGACTTGCATGAGTTACTTACCTTCTCTGTGCCTCAGTTTTACCCTTTATAAAATGTGGACCATGATAATAATAATCTGTGCCTCATCTGGTTGTCATGAGGATGAAATGAGTGAAAATACATGCAGAGTGCTCGGTATAGTGCCTGGTCATAGTACACGCTTTACAAGTGTTGCCTATTACTATTTTAAAAATTTGCTTTGGTGAACATTTAAAACTTGTATACTTAGGGAAAAAAAAAAAAGTAATAATTAGTTTTAAACAAAGGAAAGGGACCAGATTACAGCAAGAGGGCCAGATCAGTGAAAGAGAAAAGTAAATACCACCCTGAGAACCACCTATCGCTGCCCCCAAAGTCATTACCAAGGACAGAAATGGGGTCATTAGCCTTGTCATTTACAGACCAAATGCACTTTGGTCCAAATTGCCTAGAAAATTAGAAGAAAGAAATAACTTTTCATTGAATGATCCTGAGGGAGGGGTCAATGCTTTTTGAGATGGGGGTGGTACTATTTCTTGCTGGCTGGGGTGGTAAAGTTGGGGGAGGGTCTGGGGATCTGAAATCCAGTGGGAGAGGATGGTAGGAAGTGATCCTGACCTTTGGGGGAGTCACTACTGAAAACGTTCCCCTTTTCCTGCAGAGTTCTCATTTTGTGCTGCCTGAGCTAGGTCATTCAGATCATTGCTTCTTCTACAGGGTTTATGCAGTGGGCAGTCTGGAAAGGGGCTAGGTCTTTTGATTATCAGGACGATTGCTTCAGTGATCTAATAATGATGACTACTAGTTATTGACTACTTCCTGTGTGGAGGGGCTTAGTACTAAAAACTCTAGCCATGAAATTTCTCATTTAGTCTTTACAGTTGCCCTGTGAGCTTAGTGCTGGCAGCAGCCCTAGTCTCATTTCATAGACAAGGAGCCTGAGCACAGAGAGTTGAGTAAACCTCAGGGCCAGGAAGCTTTCCAGGTGTGGGGCTGTGTTTGAAACCCTGGCCACCTGGTTTAGAGTCACAAGGTTCAATGTTGTTCTGTCTTGGTTTCCTTTGGCGCTGGTCATCAGATGTCTTTGAGAGCCCTTATTAAAATTTTTTCCTTGTGCCTCTGAGACCTGACTCCTACCTTTTTACCTGCCACCCCCCAAGAGAAGAAGCCCCATTTGATTGCCTCATCCCACCCTGTGGAGTTGAGAAATACTTTTTTAAAATAGCTTGAAGTTCATCTGGCGTGTTAGTGAATTTTCTGAATTGTACATCTGTCTCTAAAGATGCAGAAGCCCGGGTGGCCAGCACTTACCTATTTCTATGGAAGCACAATTTATTAAAAAGGCTTAACATTTTTTTTTAATTGTGGGAAAAACTGAAAATCTATACCCATTAAACAGCAACTCCTCATTTCCCTCTCCTCCCAGACCCAGGCAGCCACCTTCTACTTTCTATCCTCATGAATCTGACTGCCTAGGTACCTCATGTCAGTGGAATCATACAGTGTTTATCTGTGACTAGCTAATGTCCTCAGCATTCATTCATGTTGTAGCATGTATCAGAATTTTCTTCTTTTTTAAGGCTGAACAATATGCCAGTGTACGTGCATAGCACATTTGTTTACTCATTCATCCATCAATGGACGCTGGGGTTGCTTCCACCTTTTGGCTATTGTGCATAGTACTGCTGTGAACACGGGTGTACAAATATCTCTTTGAGACCTGCTTTCAATTCTTTTGGGCAAGGAGCCAGAACTGGAATTGCTGGATCAAATGCTAATTCTACGCTTAATTTTTCAAGGAACCACCACACCGGTTGCCATAGCGGCTGCCGCATTTTACATTTCTCACCAGCGGTTCCCAGGGGTCCCAGTTTCACCGTGGAGGAGCATCTTTAACCATGGCTGCTCTAATTCCCTCTCCTTTCTTTCGGAGCACAGGTCAGTCCATCGTGGGTTGTAAGGCCATCCTCATCGACGACCAAGTCTTCGTGGTGGTGGCCCAGCTCTTTGGTGGCTCTCACATTTACAAATACGATGAGAGCTGGACCAAGTTCGTCAAATTCCAAGACATAGAAGTCTCGCGCATTTCCAAGCCCAACGACATCGAGCTGTTTCAGATCGACGACGAAGTGTTTTTTGTCATCGCAGACAGCTCGAAAGCGGGTCTGTCAACGGTTTATAAATGGAATAGCAAAGGGTTCTACTCGTACCAGTCTCTGCACGAGTGGTTCAGGGACACGGACGCCGAGTTTGTTGACATAGATGGGAAATCACATCTGATCCTGTCCAGCCGCTCCCAGGTCCCCATCATCCTCCAGTGGAATAAAAGTTCCAAGAAGTTTGTTCCCCACAGCGACATCCCCAACATGGAGGACGTGTTGGCTGTGAAGAGCTTCCGGATGCAGAATGTCCTCTATCTTTCTCTCACCCGCTTCATCGGGGACTCCAGGGTCATGAGGTGGAACAGTAAGCAGTTTGTGGAGATCCAGGCTCTTCCATCCCGGGGGGCCATGACCTTGCAACCTTTTTCTTTTAAAGAGAATCACTACCTGGCCCTGGGGAGTGACTATACGTTCTCCCAGATATACCAGTGGGATAAAGAGAAGCAGCTATTCAAAAAATTTAAGGAGATTTATGTACAGGCACCTCGTTCCTTCACAGCAGTCTCCACTGACAGGAGAGATTTCTTTTTTGCATCCAGTTTCAAAGGGAAAACAAAGATTTTTGAACACATAGTTGTTGACTTAAGTTTGTGAAGGTGTGATGGGCGAGTTTAAAAGACACGTAGCACTAACTCTCAGAAGAGAGGACCAAGAAAAAAAATTTAAAAGAAGCCAGATTCAGAGCTCTGACATTAAAAATGCACTGGGGAAATAGTTAGAAGTTTTCCGACTTTTAGAACTCACATTTTAATCAGGGATTGCGTTTATTGGCTAACTGCATGACATGTCCATTCTCCCACTTAAAAAGATATCTTAAAGCTTGTAATTCCTGAGAAAAGAGTACAGTATTAACTCTTGCTATCTAGGAAAGTAATGTGCTTTTTTTTTTTTTT
>CM053513.1:79956837-80024071 GCA_028627145.1 Eidolon dupreanum
CAGCACAAGGTGCAGGGCTAGGAGTAAGAGGAAGTGCTGAGTCCAGATGAGACAGGATGAAAAACAGATCTAAAGCATGATGGGGGGAGGGGAACAGAGAGCTAGAGGGTGAGTAATCCACTCAGCTGCAATCAGGATTTCTTTTCTTTTTCTTTGTAAAAACTTTTAGACCAGACCAGAGTCTGCACTCTGCAGAGTCCCTGTGCTGAGGGAGGAGATATTTGTTCTGGCCGACTTACTTAAGGAGTGTAGATGTTTTTGGCACGAGGAGATGGAAGCTTTGCTCCATTAATCTTACTGCTTCATCCCAAGAGTCCCTCAAGTTTTAAACAATTTCTGCAAGAAGTCTTCCTTCCAGTAATAATGTAAGACAAAAACAAACTAACAAACAATAAAAATCCAAAGCAGAGAGACATGGGGGACCATCCCCGTGGAGATAGCATTAGTGGGGGCTGTGATTGTGTCTGTCTCCCCATCACCTATGGGTTGATTATCTCAACTTATTTCTTCGTTATACGCTCTGTGGCTAGGCTCCCAGACTCAGTCCTTCCGCATAACCGTGTGGCCAAGACACAAAGCCTTAAATGAGGACTTGTCCCCAAACTCCACAGAGTCATTGATAGATAGATCTCTTATGGAGACTAGAAATAAACCTTAGGTGTAAATGGTGCTGTGTTCTTCAGCAGTGGGTAACAAGACCACCTTGCATTTCAGCAAAGCGTTATATATTTTTTCAATGTACATTTGTGTTCATCTCATTTTTGTTCATAAATAGTTCTTCAGTTTATTGGAGGGCAGACATTATTCCAATTTCAGAGAGAAGGAAATAGACAAAGAAAATAGAAGTCAATTGCTTGCTTAAGATTATCCAGTAGTGAGTGTCAAAGCTAGAACTTCCCTTCTGAATAGCAGGCTTTGTATTTTCTTCCTTTGACACTGCCGTGCCCTCCAGACTTTGTAATCACGATTTTGAATATAGCAGCACCTCGAGATAAAATAAAAAATGCAACAGAATGTGCATAGCTAGAAGGAAAATAGTGCTGAAGAGACACCATCCAATCATCCAGCCCATTTAACAATTAAACACCACAGAACTGCTATTACATGCAAGGCCCCACTCTTGAAAGCCTTTTGGAAGTTTCAGATAATTTTCTTTTCTGAAGAGGGTTGCTAGCTGGCATGGTCGTTTCTCCCCTCACGTAGCTATGGAAAGGATGCTAAGGTTGAGAAGCATCTGGTTCTTGTCACAATGTCCACAAGATAAACAAGAACAGTTTTGTGAGGGAAAAACTAAAATCTTGAATGCACAAGTGATGATGAATTGCTCGCGGCCACACTCAGCCTTTGGGGAGCATGCTGGAAATGGCAGTGCTGCATTTTTCTTCCCTACGGAGTGAGAGGCTGTATATATTTTAGGAAAGAAATCAGCGTGGGATGCTGGAGGTTTGGCTGCCAAGAACACTCAAGATGGAAATTTCTTTGACCAGGGTATAAAGAAAGAGTGGTGAAGGGTGGCAGGAGGGGAATCTATTTGCATGCCACCTAAAGAAAATCTTTTTAGCTAACTCCTGATTCTTCTGCAGAGGTATCTGTGCCTCACTTGCAGCTTTGTGGGCAGTGGCCAAAGAGTCTGTTAAACAGCGCCCTGGAATAGAATGCAGTAATCTGGTTGTTGACGCAGTGAGTGAGATGGTCCAGACTCGGGATAAATGTAAAGGGGATGGGCAGAAAAGCAGGGCAGATGGTTGGGGAAGAAACTCTTTGGGGAAAGTGGAAATAAACTGGAAGGAAAGAAAAAGTCATCATTGATTTCCTTTGCAAGTAGAGGGTGGAGTGACTAGACAAATTGACAGCATCCCAATTACTAATGAAGAGAACCAATTAAGAACGGTCATTAAAAATAAGAATGACATGGAAAGCTATTGAGATGTAAACCGAGACACTCTTAGCTTTACATCATTCCATTGCTTGTATCAGAATCTACCTTTTTTTCTAGTAGGAAACTGCATTCCCCATTCAACCCCTTTGACTATCAGGAATGTATAAGACCTGTGATGAAATAGGCCAATATGCCATTTGGTACCATTTTTATGTATTTTCAATGCATAACGTAGGCAAAATAAGAATAGTTTATATGTATATGAAAGTGAATTTTGCAGTATGCAAGCTACAATGAATGCATTTTAAGGCTGAATATATATTTAGCTCTTTTTGGTAAATAGAGTTAACAAATGATATGCCTCTTAATTCGATAGATTCTGTAAACCTATGAATAAAACGTAATTCCTGCCTAATATGGCATTGCTCTCTGGTCTGTTTGAATATGGCTCTGTCCACTTGAGTCGCAGAGTTGAAGGGCTGCCTGCCCTGGGCTGTGAGGAGGGGCAGAGTGTGCGCATGTGTCCCCGTAGCTTACTCCCTGGTAGATGGAGTGTTATCAGGGGCCTTATGCTTCTTCTACTTGCAAACTGGAAAGTCACAACGAGTCACTGAAGAACTTTAGTTCCTCTACCTGCTCTGTGGAATCGTCGTTGGACAGACTGACAAAGAACTGTAGGAATTCGGGGGTGTCTCCTGATTCTGTGTGGGAAGAAGATGAGATTGCAAGGTCTCTTCCATTGGGCCAAACCGTGAACACCTGGATGGCAGGATTTCTGGCTTGTTATCTGCGTGCTTGGGGTCCGTCCTTATGCAGTAGGCGCTCACAAAACCTTTGCTGCATGTCTCTGTCTTTAAGACCCATTTAGTTTAGCTGGACAAATGAAGGGTCGAAAACTCAAATTGTATAAGGCTATGTACCTACTGTGTGCCAAGTACTTTGTGCTGTGGGGCCTTTTAAGAAGTAGAAGAACAGAGTCCTTGCCTTCCTGGGACTTACAACCCAGTTAAGAAGAAAAGGCATAATTACCTGAGGCTATAGTCACCATGCAATGTCTAGGTAACATCCTGCATCACAAAGCAGCACGTGGCTCCTTGTGCAATGAATGAAATGGGTATAACCACAGATTTACCTATTGGCGTGGCACGTGCACCAAATTCATCTTCTACTGCTGTGTAATGAGTGGCCACAAATGTCGTAGCTTTAAACAAAACACGTTCATGGGTTCACTGCTCTGGTGGGTCAGGAGTCCTGGCACAGCTCAGCGGGGTCCCCTGGTACAGCTCACAGGGTCTCGCGGGCTGCAGTCGAGGTATCAGCCAAATCGCATTCTCATATGAAGCTTCAGTGAGGAGAAGATCTGCTTTTAAGCTCATTCAGGTAGTTTGTAGAATTTATTTCCTTGAGATTATAGGACTGACAGCCTCATTTTCTTTCTTTTTTCGTGTGTGTGTGGCAGTGGATTTTTCTTTTTAAACTTATTTTTAATTGTAGTTAACCTACAATATTATATTCATTTCAGGTGTACGACATAGTGATTTGACATTTATATACCTTACGAAGTGATCACCACAATAAGTCTAGTACCCATCTGTCACCACACATAGTTATGCAATTATCGACTGTATGCCCCATGCTGTACTTCACATCCCTGTGACTTATTTTATAACTGGAAGTTTGTGCTTCCTAATTGAGGGCCTCCTTTTCTTGCTGACTGTTGGTCGGGTGGCCTCTCTTCAGCTGCGGTGGCCTTCTCCACAAGTCCTCTTGCAACGTAACGTGGTTTCTTCACGGTTATCATGACTCATCAGTATGACATCCCATCACCTTTGACCTATTCTATTGATCTGAATCAGGTCACGGATTCTGCCCTCCTTGAAAGAGATGAGATTGTCAAGAACACGACTCATAGGGTAGGAGTCACCTTAGGGTGTGTGCACCACAGGTACTAACTAAACAGAATGGATGCCCAGCTGATCAGAAGAGATACCAGCCATAAACAACTACTGACCTGGGCCCACTGCATTTCAGTAGCATTTGAGCTGTGAATATAGATGATAAATTCATAGGAGAAAAGGTAACCTCAGGCCAGAACGAGTACTCTTTTGATCAGGATAAAGTGGGAAAAGGGCCTCGTTCATTTTCATTATTGTTTTACCATTAAATCATTGTTTTGTATGCACAGAGAAGAATAAAAAAAGAACTGAATTTTTCCAGATTTGCAAGTCAGAAGCTTATTAATCCCACTATCTCGATGCATTACATCTTGGAACAAAAACGCTCTGTGTAAATTGTCCAGTCCTGACCATGTGCCTATTAGCAAGGCAAGTACACTTATTTTCTCTGTTTCTCAGAGAGCTAATTGAGGGCTAACTGTTTAAGAAAAATTGGAGGCATAAGTAATGTGTCACTTACATTGATCGCCTGTTCTTGCAATTGGTTTTTTACCTGCCTCCCAGACAGGACAACCCTTTACAAAGTAGGGACTAATTGGCACAAATGACTTTTCCCAACAAATTGGTAGCAGAGCTGAGACTGAAAGCCTTAGACAAAACTCACCTCTTGTGGCCACTGCCCCAAGCAGCCTCTTCTTAAACCTGAGCTGCTCCTGCCTTCAGCCAGATGACAAACCAAAGCAACACAGGAAACGAGGCCTACAGTAATAGAAGTGCTACCTCAGAACCCCCAGCACTTTCTAAAATTTATATGTGAGCCCTGAGGAACATTCCCCTGCATACATTCCAGGTGTCTACTCCAAGAAGTCCACTAGAAACCCAGAGAAAAAGCACAGCCGAGGTCCTTCGCCTTGCAAGAAATAATTGTTAGGGCAGAGAGAAACCTGCTCAGGTCTCCATCTTCATCTCACCCCATCTGTCACACCCAGAAATGACCCAGGGCCCTGATCAGCATCTCTGGTGGCAAGGCTGAGAGATTCCAGGTTGTGTTGCCAGCCGCGTTAGTTCCTTCATCGTCACATTTGCTTTCAAGGGTAAGTAGCATGGGCTGAAAAGCATATGAAAGTAAGGTTGGGGACTCGGAAGAAAACAGCAGTCTTGACACTTGTCCTGGCTCCAGCTCACTCTTGCTCAGCCCTGGCGTGACTCACTCTTAATCTCCTCCCTGTGTTTTGAGGGTTGTATCCGACCCAGAGAAAGATGATAATACTCTGAAGACCAGCGTGGATGCTCAACCTGTCACCAGCAGCTCTGGACTAAATGTTTGTGTCTCCCTAAAACTCATCTGTTGAAGTCTAACCCCCAACGTGATGGTAGGTGGAGGTGGGGCCTGTGGGAGGTGAGTAGGTCATGAGGGTGGAGTCCATAGGAATGGGATTAGTGCCCTTATAAAAAGAGGAGGAGACACAGGTTATCTTTCTACTTTCTGTCCTGTAAGGATATAAGGAGAAGGCATTCATCTGCAAGCCAGGAAGGAGGCTCTCACCAGACACCTATTCTGCCAACACCTTGGTCTTGTACTTCCAGCCTCCAGAACTGTGAGAGATAAATCTCTGTTGTTTACAAACCACCCAGTCTATGGTACCCTGTTACAGCAGCTCGAACTGACTAAGACACAAACCCCCAGTCTTCGAAGACTGTACCCACTGAGAAATAAGAAAATGCCAGAATAATACCTTTATTATTTATAAAGGTTATATTAGTGACTGTGATTTATTATCTATAGGCAAGTGGGTTTCCTAACACTGAACCCTGAAATAGACCTGGTCACAGACTTACAGTGTGGAGGACTTGGGGACATGCTCGCTCTCTGCATGCAGACCAGGAGGGAGAGGGTAAGATGGGCTGGAGCCATCTCTGTCCTAACTCACCAATCCCGTTAGGACATGCTGCATTGTCTCAGGTGGAAAGCGAAGCCCGCAGGTTCGTGATGGGAGTGTTATGACCTTCCACGTGGACAGAGGCACCAGGAGTAGAAAAGAAGCCTTTTCTCCGCTAATATCAACAACTCAAGACAAGGCGAAGTTTTTTCATCCTTCAATGGATCTCGGGAGCTCAGGCTCCCTGTTTTCTAAGTCCATATGCCAATTATCCACAGAGACCAGGGGAATATATTTCAAGCACTTGGAAAAGATCCTTTTGGTATGAAATAGACCAGAAGACAAAGAAAATTTTCCAGTGCTGAGAGAGGATCTTTTATGCAGGTGATGGGAGTAGACACAGTTGAGTCAATCTCTGTTCCTCCCCACGATCCTTTGCTAGATTTTTATTTGCTGTTTTATATTTTCACATCAAATAGTACCAAATATGATGAACTGTAATGTCATTCCGGGGTCCTGAAAGAAGAAACAGGTCAACTTTAAATTTCTTTCAGTAACATAGAAAGTCAGGAGAATTTCCTGGCATTTCGTATTTTCAGCAAAGTGTAGTATCTATCTGCTCTACTTACTAAAAATGACACTGTCTCCCACCGTTTCCATCTGCATTTACGTTCCGCACGTACCGCTGAGGTAGCTTTTCCTCCTTATGTTTACTGCCAATTCATTTGCATTCTCGGTCACAATAAATAACCCAGGAAAACCCTCCCATGAGGAGATGCCAGCCCTGGCTCTTCCTAAGCATAGAGCTACAGCCAATGACTTACAGTCACGATGACTCGGAGGAAAGGAAAAGTGGACGTTTGCAAAGAAAAATCAGTGAATGAAAATGAATGCTCACTGAGCTATTAGGAAATTCAGGGCATGAGACTGGAGTGAAATTTCTGTCAGTCGTGGGTGTGGAGGGAGGCCACGTTCCAGAGGCTGTGTCAGCTTCCCTAGCACCCAGTATGTCACCTGGCCGCAAAGAGTTCCCCAATTAATGGTCACTGAAAAGATGTTACTGAGTGAATGGTGTGCATTTGTTGAGTGCTGAACACTAGGCAGAGGGTATTACCTGCCTTAACTCATCTATCTTCACAACTATTCTATGAAGCAGGCCCTCTCATACCCCCATTTCACAGATGAGAAAATGGAGGCACAAAGAAGTTGAGGGAATCCCTGGGTCATACAGCCGAAAACTGGCAAAGCTGTAGAAAATCATGGCTCAAAGCACTTCAGTAACTTGCTCAAGTTTGTGCAGTGAAGGGGACCTGGGATACGAACACAATGAGTTCACCTCCAGAATAGGGTTGACAGTTTCGGATAAACAACAACACAATTTTTATTATAAGGATATCCCAAATATCGCATGGGATCTACCTAGGCTAAAAATTATTCCTTGTTTTTCTGAGATTTGAATTTAACAGATGCGGAGTCCTGTATTTTTTCCTGCTAAATCAGGCGACCCTAATCCAGAAGCCACCCTTTTAACCACTGCTCTGTCATCAGGGTGCTCAGAGTGCAGCTGGGGAGATGGTCCTCATTCTCATTTACTCTGCATGTCTGTCTTGTGTGTTTCACATATAAACTTTGGCAATGAATCTTCATGACCCAGGGGCAGGTCAATATTGTTATCTTCTTTTACAAAGGAAGAAACTGAGACTCAGATTGCTCATGTCACTTGTCCAGGTCACACAGAAAATACTAATGATGGCACTTGACCAGGTGCTATTCTAAGAGTTTTATAACTATCTTCTCATTTAGTCTTCACAAATCCTGCAAGACATGTTCATTTCATTATCCCCATTTTACAGACGAAGCAACAGAGGCACAGAGAGGTGAAGGACTTTCCTGGAGTCGTACAGCCAGCAGGTGGAAGAGCCTGGCTTTGAACCCAGGAAAATCTGACACCAAAGAGTCCATGCCCATCCACTGTGCTACATTCCCTCTTTATTCACAAATACAAAAAAAGCCATGCTTTGTAGGTACCGAGTGCTAATCCAGATGTGTTTGACTCCAAAGTCCGTGTTTTTTCTGTAACTCCATTCAGAGCAAAGCCAGTGTGGGGTGTGTGGTCATGGGGTGGAGGGACACACATAGAGGGAGAGGGTCTGCTTTACTGCATCGGTAATATGAGAAGCTGACGAGGTCATCCTTGTCCCCAGTCCTAACTGCAGCAAGGACTTCCCAGGACCAGCTTTTTCTGCCATCCACCATGCGCTCTCTTATCTCAATTACCCATCAGTAGTCACTGGCGTGGGCCCCTCTTCTGTGCCACCAGCCAGTCACTTCTTTTTGTGTGCAGGACACCAAGGACCAGGCCTGAGTCTGAAGACGTGGGTCACGTAGGCTGAAATCTTTTGGAGGCCTCTTGTTCCAAAGCTGTTGCATTTTAGGTAGGAAGCCAAGGTTCAGAGAAATGGAACCAATTGGAGGTGATAGATAGATGGTAGATGATAGCTAGATAGGTAGGTAGGTAGATAGATAGATAGATAATAGATAGAAAGATAGATGATAGAGAGATAGATGATAGATGATAGGTGATAGATAGATATAGATTGATAGATGATAGATAGATAGATAGACAGACAGACAGACAGACAGTTTTATTACAAGAAATTGGTTCAGCTCGGTTATGGAGGCTGGCAGTTCCCCGAACCTGCAATCTGAAGGCCTGAGAACCAGGAGAGCCAGTGGTATAAGTTCTAGTTTCAGCCAGAAGGCAGGAGAAGACCAGTATCTCAGCCTGGAGACCATTAACAAGTAGAATGAATTCTCTCTTGTTCAGCCTTTTGTTCTATTCGGGCCATCAAAAGGTCGATGGGCTCCCACATTGCGGGGGCCGGGGCAATTTGATAACTTGGTCTACAGATTCAAATGTTAATCTCATTCAGAAGCACCCTTGCAGATGCGCCCAGAAATAATGTTTAACCATATATCTGGTCACCCTGTGGCCCAGTCCAGCTGACATATAAAATTAACCCTCACAGCATGCTTTGTTCAAGGGTTGCAGACCCGGCAATTTCCTGTTTATACTCTGTCTTTACAGTAGAAGATTATGAATATGGCAGCTCTTCGAAATTTGCAACTTTAACCATCTTGGTTTCAAGTCAGTAAGAATGTAAAAGCCCAGGACCTTGTGTTTTACCAAAGCACAGCCCGTGGCCTGCGAGGCTGTGGCCCCTTGAGCTAGGGGTGGGCCCGCTGTGCCAGTACCTTCATCCCTCCTTGGTACTCGCCTCAGCCTCACACAGTAGGAGCTCGAAAGCAGAAGTTGTACTTCTGCGTGGATGGTAACACACAGCTTAGTTTATTGGCAGACTCTGTGTTAATCGCTATGCAATGTGCTTTCTTGTGTTTTGTTAGGGAAATTCATTCATTCATCATTCAGGAAATATTTATTAAGGGCCCGCAATGTGGCAGGCACTGTGCTAAGCCCTGGGGATTTAGAGTCAAACAAAATAGACAGAGCGCCTTCTCATGTAGAGCTATTTGCTATAATGATACTCAGAAATTAAGTGTCTCTCGGAGGCCTGTGGTCATATTCCCGGTGTAAGTGGCCTACACAGAGCTTCGTTCATGATTTTCTGGAGGATCAACTTTCAATAAGCTGAATAGTGTCATGAGTCTTCTCAGCAGAAAAAACAAAAGCACATTTCCACTTAAAGGTATGTCCAGAATCTGACCACATCCACCCTGGTCCAAGTCACCACTGTCTCTTGCCCTGATCATTGCAATGGACACCTAACTGGTCCCCCTGCTGCCTGCCTGACTCCCTCCCCAGTGCATTCTCTGCACAGTAGCTGGAGGGATCCTGTTCAAATGTAACTCAGATCATGTGGCTCTGAGAAAAGTCAAGGCTTGCCATCACGTGCAGAGCAAAGACTACATGGCCTACAAGACCCTCTTGTGCATGCGTGTGTGTGCACACACACGTGCACACACACACATCCTGTCCAACCTCCTCCCCTATCCTATTCTGCTTGCTCGTTACACTCTAGTCACTCCAGCCTATTCCTCGAATATTCCTTAGGCACAGAGGAGCAAAGGGTGGAAAGACCCTGGATCCTGAATGGCCACATGGAGCAGAGCTGCCCCACTAGCTTAGATGGCTCACTTCTAAACCATTAAAGAGAGAAAGAAATAAGCTTCTGTGTTACCTAAAACACCATACTTTAGGTCTCTTTGTTATTGCATGGGCTGTACTCTAAGCAGGGGTCAGCAAGCTAAGACTCTTGTGCCAAATCTGGCTTTCCGTTTTCGTAAATAAAGTTGTATTAGAACACAGCCTTGCTCATCCATTTATGCATTGTTTGTGGCTACTTTTATGCTTCAATGGTAGGGTTGAATAGTTGTAATAGAGATTCTATGACCTGCAAAGTCTAAATTGTTTATTCACTGGCCTTTTACAGTGTGCCACTGTAGAATTCTTGCCCCCCCCGCCCCGCCCCCACGGCATACCCCCACATCCAGGACCTTGCCCTTGCCTCTCTCCACTTGTCTCACTATCTCCGAAGTAGAAAGAATGGACTTCCCCTATCTTGTGCCTCATAGCGTGGCTTCTTTCTCCCTTGTCTTTCAGTAAAACTATATGATCCAGTCAGCCAATGAAACTAGAAGAATTTAGAAAATTCTTTTCTTTTGACAGCTCGCCCGGCTGTCAAGACTATTGTCTTGCTAAAGGAGTCGGGGAAGGCAGCTCAGAGATTCAAACTGATGAATGGCCTCTTTCTTCTGGGTAGAACCTGCCATTTCCTTCCCTGGGGCAACTGGGAGTTATTATTATCCCCGTGGAGAAGCACTCTGGCAGGTCCACTAGGTGGGGATGTTGTAGAAGGGAACTGGGCCTCAGATGCCTGAATGTCCTCCAAGGTCCTTCCTGGCTGAGCTACCTGAGACAGTAGCCTGGCTAACGAAGCTCTGCCTCTGCGGGCACCTTTGGTATAATCCAGCCAGGGGCCAGGGCTCTGCGTTCTGGCTTTCTCCTTATGCCCCGAGGAGCCTTGCAAGTCCGGACTGGGAGCTTCCCAGAGCAGGTACACCCCTGGGGACTGGCTGAGTGTACCTAATTTAGGGGACACTTCACAAGATGCCGAGACACACTTTCAGTCGGCTCACCACGCTCATGCTTTCCCAGGCGCGACCAATGGAACCGGCCCGAGGAGCAGCAGCAAAGGAAGATCGAAGGAATAACTGTAAAAAGAAAGAAATGTTTCTCTCTATGAAGACATCATGAGAAAATGCCTGACTGAAGAGTCATCGAAAATGGAGAGCATGTTTGAAAAAGCCCGTTTTACAGCATACACGGGTATTGCATATGTTGGTGACTTCTCAAAGGGACAGATAGCCATCCTCCAGAGGGGCTCAAATGAGCCTCAGTAGACCCTCACGTGAAGACCAGTTGCAGAAAACATGCAGTGTCAATTCAGATGATGTAGACACAGAAAGCGAGCTACAGTTGCAAATATAAACTACAAATTAAGATTGAATTATTCCAATGTCACAGCCTATATTTTCCAAATTTGGCCACAGCAATACCTCCCATCCCAGAGCTGGAATCAGGGTGGGCTTATGGCTCACTTGTACCGAGTAAAACACAGGAGAGGTGGCGCTGTGACTTTCAAGGCCGATCATAAAAGATGGGTTAGGTTTCCGTGTTATTTAGCAAATAACCACACACGTAGCAGCTTACCATGACATTTGTGGTTATCTTACACTTTCTTTGGGTCGTGTGTTTGGGTATGGCTTGGCTGGGTCTCTCAAGGATGAAATCAAGATGTCAGCAGGCCTGTGCTCTTTGCAGGAGGCTCAAGGAGGGACGGATGCATGTCTAAGCTCCTTCAGGTTATGGGCAGAGTTCAGCCCCTTGTGACTGTGGACCTCATGGCAGCTGACTTCTTCAAGGAATGTGTATACTAGTTTTCCCAGGCTGCCATAACAAAATGCCACAGATCGGGTGGCTTAAAGAACGAAATTTTATTTTCTCACAGTTTTGGAGGCTAGAAGTCTGAGATCAAGGTGTCCACAGGTATGGTTTCTTCTGAGGTTTGGCTTGCAGATGGCTGCCTTCTTGCTGTGTCCTCACATGGTCCTTTCTCTGTGTACGTGCCTTCCCATGTCGCTCCGTGTGTCCTAAGCCCCTCTTCTTATAAGGTCACCAGTTGGATCGGATTAGAGGCCACTCTAATGGTTTCATTTTAACTTAATCACCTCTTTAAATGCTCTGTCTCCAAACAGCCGCATTCTAAGGTGCCAGAGGTTAAGGCTTCCACCAATGAATTTAGAGGGGACACAGTTCCGCCCACAACAGCAAGCAATGGACAGAGGGAGTCTCTGCTTCTCAGAGCCTCTCACTTCAGGAAGCATCTAGGCCTTGTTTTAGAGGGTTCACATGATTAGCTCAGGCCCAGGTAGGATCAGCTCCCTTTTGATGAACTCAGAGTCAAATGATTAGGGACATTAACTGCACCTGAAAAATCTTTATGCTTTTGCCATATAATAATGCAATCGTGGGAGTGATGGCCCATTGCTTTGGCATGTTCTATTGATTAGAATTAGGTCACAGTTCCTGCCAACCTCAAGGGGAAGGGATTCTCCAGGGTGCAGACATTAAGGGACAAGAATCACGGGGTCTCTTCTAGGGAATGTCCACCACAAAAGGTGTTACAACTTTTGGTTACTGGGACACTCACCTGGAGCTCTGTGCCATCCTATAAGTGGTCTGATTGCACAGAGGGCTCCACACCGAGAGGAAGCTCAAACTGCTCCACATTAGGGAGACCCCTTGCATAAACCATGAGCCTAAATGAAGAAAGAGTGCCATCCAGGCACCCCTAGCGGCTCCAGCCGCCCCCTCTTACAGCTCCAGCCCCATCTGATCGGACTGCAGAAGAGACCCCAAGCCAAGCCGTTGCCTGGCCATGCATGTCCCGTATTCCTGACTCACAGAAACAATGCGAGATGATGAAATAATGATTGTTTTAAGCAACTATATTTTGGGGCCATTCTTTATGCAGCAATAGTAACAGGAAGAGCAGCCATTCCAAATGGGAGAGAGTTCCAAGGGAGCCGCCCCTCACAGATGACTCTCTGGGGTGAGTAGCACAGGGAATCTATCTATTTGGCAGCCCACGTTCCCTAACCTCTTACCTATTGTACTTTCTTCTGTTACTCTTACTACCTGGCACACTTTATGTTTAATTGTTTGTTTGCTGCCTCTTCTCCACCCCCCACCTCCTCCTCAAAAGTAATTTACATAATGGTAAGGCTTTGTCTCTTCTGTCAGTGCCTGGCAGGTATGGATCCTCAATATGAACTTTATTATTTTAACTGTCGATGGCTGATCTAACTGCTGGAGGGAGGCCAGAGCAAGAAAACAAGTACTCAGAAAAGGTCAGAAGATCAGAGAACCATACAGAAATAGAGCAGAACTGGTCCTTAGCGATCACACAGTTCAATGTCACATTTTACCCTTGAGGAAACGGGTGCCCAGAGTAAAGGCTGACACAGAAGGTTAATGGCAGAGCTGACTCCTAGAGCCAGGTCCCCGATCCTCCCTCTAAGGTTCTGACCCCTAGGTCACATCCTTGGCGAATCCACGCAATGGTGCCTGTATCTACATTCCTCCTGTGATCTTCCAGTGGTTTTGCCTGAACTTATACACATTGAAAGACATTTTATTTTATTTTTTATAGACTACTTCCTATTATTTCTCCATTAAAATACAGTTAGAGCATTCTATTGATTTTTTTTTTTTTTTTAAAGTATGTGTGCAGGTAGGCTATTATGAGTGAATTGCACTTCAGGACAGTCGCAAAGATTGTCTTGGCTTGGGTCTCCCAGCAAGCAGGGCCAGAGACAAAGGCTTTGCTGGGAGGGCTTACTGCTCGGGAGTGTGATCCATGGAGTGGGAGTGAGAAACGGAAGGAGGAAGCAGGATGCCGCTCCATCCCACCAGGACTGTCTCAGTGGCCATGTGACCTGCGTTTCAGAGCTGCCTACAGAGGGGATGAACGGGAAGCATTTGCCCACCGGCTCTCATCCCTCGATGGCCATGGGTGACCTTGCAGGCATTTGCTGTTGGCCATTTCTGGGTTGGGCAGCCTCTGGAGGTGCCTTGGATGATGGTGTCAGGATGCACGTCCTCTCAAAGCAGAAGGACAGAGGCGCGTGGAGGATCCCACGTAACGTGTGTGGTTGTGCTTGTGCAAAAGTGGTCAAGGTCTACCTGGAACTGGTCACTGCAGGAGCAGCTGGAACAAAAGGTGAGGCCCAGAGGACTTTAATGAGTATTCAGAAGGGGTCCGTCTGGTCCCCAAACCTCAGTTATTTCCAGTGTGGACAGGTGTCTGCAGTTCGGAAGGCAGCTCAGAGCTTCTGCTATGAGCCAGTGGCATTTCTGGCTAATCACATGGCCTAGATTTCTCATTGCAGAGTTCTCTAGGAAATTCCATCTGTAGAATCAAAGTCATAGGAGAAATTCAATGTGCTTTTATATTTGTAAAGAACCGAACCAAAATCCCACCTCTGGGAATTCTTGGTTGCCTCAGGCATCCCACTACCTTGATGCCGCAGTGTATATCAAATCGGTCCCCACATGGGCCCTGAGTGTATGGGGGGCAGGTGAGGAGAGTAGCCTACTAGGAAGGATGCTGTAAGAAAATTAGCAGTCATCACTTGCCGAGAACATATTATTTCCAGGAACTAGGCTAAGCACGTAAGAGCTCATTTAATTTTCACTGCAAACCTTTGAAGTAAATATTATTCCCATCTTATAAAGGAGCAGGACTGGCTACATAATTTGCAGGGGCCAGTGCAAAATGAAAATGCAGAACCCCTTGTTCAAAAATCGGGAATTTCAAGATGGCAGACAGCAAAGTATGAAAGTAACTGGGGAGCCCTGCTAAGCAGAGGGGACTCTGTGTAACCCCACAGGTCGTGCATTCAAGAAGCTGGAAGAAACCAAAACTCAGAGAGGTTAAGTGACCATCTTAAGGTCACGCAGTGGGGAAGAGTTGGAGCAAAGATTTAAGTCCAAGTTGTCTAACTCTATATACACTTTCTTAGGCTGAAGGCAAAGAAGTGAGCTGGAAAGTACATTTAATCTGGATTCAGAAGCTGAGGTTTGAGCAGCTCCTCACTTGTTAGGTTTCCCTATGCAGGTCTTTTGCCTTAGTTTCCCCATCCATAACTTCACCTCAGAAAGCCCAGCACTGTCGTGGTCTCTGGGAATGAGATGAGTGGAGATATTAAGAGTTGTCTTGCCTCTTGGCCATGTCACAGAAATCCAAAGTAAGGGAATGCCTGATCTCAGATCAGCCATTGCTACGAGAAATTCAGGGTTTTTCTTGGGGGATTGGATTTTGGTAAGAGAGCCTGTGAGGGGCAGACCTTGCTCCAAGTTAGAGCTGTGTGCATTAGGCCTTGAGGTTGTAGGCAACAGACCAAGCAGAAAAGGACCTTATTAAAAAGCTATTGGGTATAGCACATAGATCCCCCTACTCCAGTCTCTCTGAAATAAAGTCTCCCTTAGTTCAGTCTGATCAATAGAGCCTCCTGCTGGGAGGGGCCTGCACATTGGAGTTCTTTGAGTTCTGCTGTGGGGAGGCCCAACGCTCCATGTCAGAATGTCCCCAAACATAGTAAGGATGCTCAAACATTTGGGACAGACCGAAAATGCAATAAATATCCACTGCGTAGATTCTAAAGTGTAATGATGAGGATCAGTTCAGCTCATGTAATAGAAAGCCAACTGCAGAGGCCTAACCAAAGAAGGTTTGTTCTGCTCACACCATGAGCAGTCCATGGGTGGCAGTGCTGGGCTGGTGACACCGTTCAGGGAACTAGTCTCCTTTCTCCTTCCACTGTTCTTAGAGTGTGACTGACAACCTCATGGTTCCAAGGAGGCTGCTCCAACTCTAGACATTGTGTCTGCATTCCAGGTAGGGAAAGATGGGAAGAGCAACGGGTCCCCTTTTTTCTCAGGTTAACCATAGCTTTCCCAGATGCCCCATCCTGTAGATTTCCATTTGTACCTTTTGGGCAAGAACTGGGTTACGTGGGAAGGTAAGGAAAACAGCATTTACACAAAGCCATTCCAGACACAATCAGGATTTTGTTACTATGGAGGAAGCAACACAGATATTGGCTGGGCTGGCGTAGCAGTGTTTGTCGCAGCAGCTGTGATAACATGGCTCACCCTCACCCTAACATCCCACCTTCCCCACCAGCACTGCCCAACAGAAACATAACACGAACCACAGACACAAGCTACAGTTGGGCTTTACCATTTCCTAGTAGCCACATTAAGAAAAGTACAAAGAAACAGATAAAATTATTTTAAATATCTTATTTAACAATATGTCCGAGGCATTATCATTTCATCATGCAATCAACATAAAAAATTTCATGAGAAACTTCCATTCCTTTTTTATGCTAAGCCTTTAAAACCTAGTGTGCTTGATTTTATACTTCTGGCCCATCTCAGTTCGTCTAGCTTCACGTCATGTGCTCCACAGCCACAAGGGACTAGTGGCTTCTAGACTGGACGGCACAGGTTTATACTTTACAGAACTGGTTCTCAGTTGGGTATTTAAAACAGTGCAAGGGAGTCAGGCTCTTATATGACTGAGGGGCAGTAACTGTGCTCAGTGGGCAGAGATTCTGAGGGTCCTGCAAGACCCTTGATAACTGTACAATGACCAAGACAGTCTCAAAGAGGCTAAAAAACTGTCCTGTCCAAATGCCAGTAGTTCCTGTTGAGAATCACTCCTCTGAAATGTGTAAAGCGCTCAGAACAGGGCCTGGCTCATAGTGAGCACTTGATACAAGTTTATCATCATTATTATTATTAGCCAGTCAAGTCCAGACTATATCTCCTGGCATATAAAATCCTCTGGAATCTAATTCCTATTACTAAGAAACTATAAACATACATGCATATACACAATACCCATAATAACATATATGCCAGGTAGTTGTTATATCTACTATTCTACTTTATATATATCGTGTGTGTATCTCTCAGCTCTTCATAGTTCATTTCATGGGTCCTCAAATCTGCCTTCAGAACAAGAGAGGAAGTATTATGAGTCCCATAGTACAGATGAGAAAATGAAGGCCGCGGAAGTTGAGCTGCTTGCTTAAGCTCACACAGCTAGTGAGGGCAGAGACATGACTTCAACCCTCTTTATTAGAGATTGTCTGTGAGTCTGGGAGCCGTTCTGATACCAAGGCTGCAGGCATTGTGGCTGAAGCCAGCCCATCTTCTACTCCCAAGCTGCTGTCAAGCCCTTCCTTGGATGACACAGGGAAGAACGATTCTCCTTATCCCAGGCCTCAGGCTCCCCACACAGTTTCCCTTCTGTCCTAGAAATGAGCTTGGAGCCCGACAAAGAGAAACATCCCGTGCAATTGCAGCCTCAACAATGATAACTGATGAGGCACAATAGCAGGATCTGGCCTGTAATCAGCCTCAAGCTATACTCAGCTATTTAGGCGTCCATTCTGCTCGCTGCAGAGAGAGTGCAGGGAGAGGCACACACCCCTCAACTTCAGCTCCGGCTCATCACCGCCGCACCATGCAGAAAAAGGACCCCTTTGTGACAGCACCGCAAATTACAGCCCAGGCAATCTGGAGTCTCAGCTAGAGCAGATTCTTCTCTTTCCTAAAAGAAAAATCTGTTTTAAGCTTAATTATAGTCTGTCATTACCCACAATCTCATAATGATCCAAAGTCCCTGGCAGAATGATAATAATAATAAAAAAGAGAAAGAGAGAGAGGGAGAAGGAGAGAGAATCAATTCAAATATGAGCTGAAAAGACTCAGACAAGCACGAGGAAGGGAGGTGATGGTGGCATTCTTCAGAAACAATTGTGAAATGAGGATCAGAGCTTTAGAGTGGTAAATAGTTATTCTGACTCGATTGTCAATTTACCAGGCCCAAGGGCTCAGTATTAACTTTACCCACTTTCTGACTCTTTAATCTTGTTGCTCCAAAATTCACCTTGTAAAATGTAGGAGCAGTTCCCAAGATAAACCAATGCCCAAAATCGAATGACCTAGATTTAATAAGACAGTGTTTCCTAGATCCTGAGAGGATGCATTGAACAGGCTAAAAGCATTCAGGGATAGTTCTTGGCATGTTAGCAAGAAGATGCTGAGGTTTATGAGAAGACACCTTTTAAATCAAATTTTCTTTGTCAATTTCCCTGGCCTGGACTGTAATTTCCTTTCAGGTACAGCCAACCCCTGGGAGCTCCCTCTTGTGGCCATATTAGGAATGGACCTGTATCTCTTTTCCCAACTCCCCACTCACCCACAAAAGCAAAACTGAGAAGACCAATTGACCAAGCTGGTGGGTCTGGGATTGGAGACTAGAGAGGCAAGATTTCTGGGAGTCTGATGTTATGCTAAATCTTCCTAGAGCCCAGCTGTCCTCCTGAATCCATGAAGCTTCATGAAATGATGTGAACATCAGGAGAAATTTCTTTTTTTTTTTCCCCCTGCTTAACTTCTTTCTGTTATTTTTTATAAATTATTTGTGGATATAATCGTTTCACACTTTAAATGAAATATATGTATTTGTGATGTATGGAAAATGGTATTTTCCATGTACTGCTCTGTGAGAATTCTTGGAGCATCAAAGAATCCCTTTAAACTTTGCTTCCATAGGAGGATTCCTGATGTAATTCGGTTTTCTGGAATGCACATCAATGCCCTGGACGTGGGGCTCAGTTTGGAATGTGGAGCTGGTGGTGTTTCGAGAGCGCTGAGTGCGTGCCCCAGTGAGGTCCCTTCCCTGGGACGGCTGCTGGGCCACGAGGAAGCCCTGGCTGCCATCTCATGCAGCTCCTCATTCTCTTATCTCTGCAGTCCAGTTTCAAGAAATGATGGCATGACTTACCCATCGGCCCTGTTTCTTGATTCCGAAACCACAGGGAGACTCCCTCGTTGTGGGAACAAGGTTAGAAGAGAAATGAGTTCGGAATCATTAAGTTGCAAGTAACAGAAAACTCAGCTCAAACCAGCTTAAACAGTGTACGGAATTTGTAGGAGCAGATAAATGAGAAATCTGTGTAGGCTTCAGGTAAGGCTTGTTCTAGTGGATCAGAAACATTACCGAGGATCTCATTTCTCCCATTTCTCTTCTCTGTCTTCTAAGGTGTAGCAGGCACTATCTGTGCTCTGCCTGTTTCCCCTCAGCCTTACCTGAAGCCCACGTGCAGATGTTTCCTATATACTTTAAGGATTTTCTACATCTTTCTGACTGAAGGAATTCCCTGTTCCCAGGAGTGTACTCAACAAACCGGAAATACCAAGAGAGTTAACACCCCCAGACTGACCCTCAACATAGAAGAATAAAAGTTAGTGAGTAAATAGGCTAGCCTGCTGATGCCTAGTGGGACACTTATGATACATGCTCCACTCCATTTCTCAAAGTCCCCCAAGAAACTGAGCTCCTGCCACCCACAGTTTTCTCATTAATCCACCCTTTATTGGCTTCCATCCTTTCCCTAGTACCTCCCAGGGTTTTTGAGGAGTTCCCTCACTCCAAAATCTCTTGAACACAAATCCTTGACTCGAGATCTCTTTTGTGGGGGAACCCAGGCTAAGAACAAAGAGTGCTGCTCCCAGGAAGAGGAGTCTGGACGCTGGACTGCAGACCACAGATATTGCCCTGTTGAGAAATGCTGAAGACATACTTGACTCAGAGAAGCCAGAGGGGCTTCTTTCTAGATGTGGAGTGTTTCAGGGAAGGACACCAGCGAGCACAGGTAGTTCAGAATCTGCAGCCAGACTGCCAGCGTTTCCACTGTGACGAGTGCCCGGGGTGCTGAATCCAGTTCATTCTTTGGGGGGGGGGCAGATGGTGAATGGTGGGAACAGGTTGGGAAAAGGGAAGATGGTCCATTTTATTCCCAGGGGAATTAGAGACATCCAAAAGCTGTGCTACCCCACCCCCACTTTTTGATCTGAAGTTTGTCTGATCTGAGGTTTGTCCCCCACTGCTTCAGACTGACTGACTGCCCCCCACATCAACACAATTTGAACTAGTGGCATCTAATAGAAATCTAATACAAGCTCCAAATGCAAAGCACTTATGTGATTTAGGATTTGCTAGTATTCACATCAAATGAGGGAAAATAAATAGGTGAGATTAATTTTTAGTAATATATTTTATTTAACTCAAGTATCACACATATCATCCTTTCAACAGGTGATCAATATAAAAATTACTAAGGTGATATTTACATTATTTAAAAAAAAATACTAAAAGCCTTCCAAAACCAGTGTGCATTTGCACGTACAGCGCATTTCAATTTAGATGAGCTGTACTTTAGTGCTCAGTGGCTACCTGGGGCTGATAGATGCTGCGTGGGGCAGCGCAGCTTTGCAGCATAACTTATTGCTCTGTTTGCACTGGGCTTTAGAATTTCAAAGTGCTTGCAGATCCTTATTATCATTGGTCAACATTCCTAAGAGGCAGACTCTTTGGTATAATCATTCCCATATTGATGGGGGAGGTTATGCTATTTTATACCCCTAGGGGGCAGCAGGGCTGGGACTTGAGCTAGGTTTCAGTCCTGTGTGCCTTCCATCACATTCCGTGTATTTCATCTGGGTTCATACAACCATTTTTTTTTTTTTAACTCTCCTTCAATATCTAGTAGCTGCTAGACAAGATGACATCTCTTAGAATTGCTGACAGAGCCAAGTGGTGAGGGTTCCCTTGGTGGAATTCGAGGGATTTTCAGCCCTCTGGGTTCTGGGTCGGGTGGGGGTACACCCACGTGGAAGTGGGGGCATGGAGCCCATGGCATGCCAAGTCTCTTCTAGGCCTGTGAGTCTCAAACCACAGATGGTTGATTGGTGGGGACAGGAGCCAGCACCTGCGGGTCACCTTCGGGAGCAAACTGTCAGAAGTGGTTGTGCCTGAGGCTGACCTAGTTTGACAGTGGGCTGCGCACAGTCGCCCTCCTTCTCGGGATTCGTTCCAGGCGTTTGTTTTTTCACAAACCACTCTATTTGCCGCTAAAAATACTTCCCCAAAGCAGATACGCAACTGACCGTGACCCTTTGGCTGTTACAGCCCAGCTCCCGAGCACTGAGGCACTGAGGTCTCCCCGTGGGTCTCAGCTCAGGGACCACAGGGAGACAGGGCAGGGCCTTCCTGCCCCAAGACAGGCAGTGCTGGTTACTCCCACAGCCCACAAGCGAACCCCTCCCTAAGATACATGCCGATGTGCAGATGGAGGGCTTCTCAGTCCACCTGTCCGACTGCGGGCACAGTTACGTGGAGCTCTTCAGTTGCGACAGAGTAAACTCGACTCAGACTGAGTTAATCACTCTCTCTCTCTCTCTCTCTCTCTTTCTCTCTCTCTCTCTCTCTCTCTCTCTCTCTCTCTCTCTGTCTCTCTCTCTCACACAAACACACACTCTCACACACACATACACACACACATACACACTCGCACACACAGATGTGTTGTCTCAATGAGCAAAAATTTCAGGGATAGCTTCAGGCACACCTCGATCCAGGTGCTCAATGGATCACCAGAACGTTTTTTTTCCTGGTCTTCTTTTGGTTCTATTTTCCTCCATGTTGACTTTACTCTTAAGCAGGATTTCTCTCCACAGTGTCAAGGTGGCTGCCAGTAGCCTCAGGCTTGCATGCTCACTGCTCTAAGTTCAACCAAAAGGCGATCTCTTTTCCCTAATAACTTTTTAACAGTTTTACTGGGGGTATAATTGATATACAGTAAATTGTACATACTTAGGGTATATAATTTGATGCATTTGACATAGTCTACACCCAGAAAGCCATCACCACAGTCGAGATAGTGAGTACATCCATGACTCAAAAGTTTCCTTGTGCCTCTTTCTAATTCTTGCCACTCCTTTTCCTCCATTCCCAAGTAACTGCTGATCTGCTTTGTCACTTTAGATGACTTTGCATATTCTAGAGTTTTATATACATGGAATCATCATAGAGTATATACCTCTTGCCAGGGGTGGGGAGGGGCTGTCTGGATTACTCTGAGTTTAATTGACCCTTGTCCTGACTTTCCGTTGAGGTGGCTGACCTCAGTCTTCTCCTCATCCATAATCTCCCGATGATACATATTTAACAGTACCCTTGTTGGCTGCCCATCTATCTTGCCCTTAGAAACTTCTCTTTGTATGAGCCAGAGGGTGGTGGCAAAGGCCTGGAGGAGGTGCAGTGAGATGTGAGTCTAGGGTGTGTGTTGGGGAAAACTAAGGTAACAGATCCCTAAAATAATTGACATTGATAGCCTGAAATTGCCTAGATCCGGTTCAGTCCTCAGGGGATGGCAATGTAGTAAATTCACAAGTTCAGGCTGGTGAACAGCAGGAGTCAGAGGCTGTCAGCAGCCTTTAAACAAAACAGGACAGCATTAGAAGTCACTTTGAAAGTCTTTACATATGTTAATAGAGGGTCACCAAGGGGGTGAGTTGGGACCATCAGGCCTGGGGCAGAGTTCAGTGAAATCCTTGTTATGGGGTCAGGATGGGTTAACTAGGTTTTCAGTCATCTCACAAGAACCACTTCGGCTTCTACCTCAGCAAAGGGAGAAACGACTCAGCATAGATCCAATTAATTTGGTAGAAGATACATGAAAACCTGGAGGTTTATATTTTTGTCTCCCTGTATTCTAACAATTGTGCTCCAATTGTTTCAGATTCACCTCTAGAGTTTAAGACATTCGTTAAGCTTTCTGCCATTTTCTTGGGTGAAGATGAAAGCAAAGATTGTTTTCCTCTCTTTTTAAATTAAATCTGCCGGGGTGACATTGGTTAACAACATTATGTAAGTTTCAAGTGTACACCTCTATAATACATCCTCTATGTATTGCACTGTGTGCTCACCAACCATTGTCTACTGTCCCCCGTCACCATATAGTTGACCCTGTTTACCTTCTTCAACTCCCCGCCCCCATTCTGTTTTCCTCTATTTTGGGGGTGGGAGTGATGTCACATAACTGAAGTTTCTAGAGAAATTTTATCTTTGTTTCTTCGAAAAGCCTCCTTCAAATGTAACCGAAGTATGGCACTCCTCTTCCTTTCTTTTCTGCCAGGGGGATTTGGTCATATTGCCTCTCATGTCTGGGAGGAGTTATCTTATCTCTTGGGAGTCATGGGGCCTTCCGGCGCTGACGATAACCCGGGACAGCTCTCTGAGTCACCCAGGCGGTGGGAGAGGAGGTCGTAGGGAGGCACGTTTTGACTCCATTGGACCTCCCACCAGATGCTCCCAGAGCCGTCCTTACCCTTGCCCAGCTGTCACCCACTTGCCAGTCCTCTCCAGACCAAATAGACAGTGGGCAACAGTGGGAAGGAGAGCAAGTTCTGTCACCGGGGAGTGAGCACCTTACTGGAGGGTCAGGTGCATCTCTCGAGCAGCACAGAAAGATCACTTATATCTCCAGGGACATCACGATTGTCTTCTAACAAATTCTCAAATCCAACCTTCTTCTAAAAAGTCATTTATAAAAAGTAAATACTCTATGATTCCATAAATTTGAGGTATCTAAAGTAGTCAAATTCATAGAAACAGAAAATAGTTTGGTGGTTACCAAGGAAAATGGAGAGTCATTGTTTAATGAGTATAGAGTTTCATTTTTAAAAGACGAAAAAGTTCTGGAGAGGTTGGGTTGGGAGTGGGGGATGAATAGGCAGAGCATGGAAGATTTTCAGGGCAGTGAAAATACCATGTTTGATTTTATAATGATGGATATATATCTTTATACATTTGTCCAAACCCATAGAATGTACAACACCAAGAGTGAACCCTAAGATAAACTATGGATTTTGGGTGACATGATGTGTCAATGTGGGTTCATTAATTTTAACAAATGTACACCTGGTGGGGGATGTTGGTAACGGGGGGTATTCATGTGTGGGGGCAGGAGGTATATGGGAAATCTCTGTACCTCCCCCTGAATTTTACAGTGAACCTAAACCTGCTCTAGAAAATTAGAGTCTTAATTTAATAAACAATTCCCCCTTCCAAAGTTCTGGAGATCTGTTTCACGGCAATGTGAATACACTTAACACTACTGTCCACGTAAAAGTGGGTAAGATGGTAAATTTTAGGTCATGGGTTTTACCACAATAAAAAAATATTTTAAAAATCCACTTAAATGCCACCTATTTCCAAACTCAGGTGGTTCCAAATAATAAAACAGTTATTAATAGAATAGGCATTATTATTTAAAGCCAGATGTTCCAGGCGTGGACATGTGCACACACTACGTGTGGATGTGAATGAACATAGATGCCTGTAATCCTCTCAGGAGAGTGGAGTTTTGAGGGTCCTAAAGCCAACTGAAGAAAAAATAACTGTGAGCCTGGGGATCAGTGCTCCTTTGTCCTAAGAGACAAGACAGGGGAGGCTCTGAGAAGAGCGGTGGTCGAGTCAAGCTTAGGTGATTGAAGCAGACGGACATGGGAACCCATGGAGAAGAGGATTATTGCAAAGAGAAAAAAGGAGGACCTGGCCCTTCATGAAAACTCCTTGTCCTCCAGGATCCAAAAAGCCACGTTTGTGTACAGCGCTGACCCTCTGCAGAGTTCGGGAGGATACATCTGCAGTGTAGGCTTCTGTGAAGACCTGGATTTTGAAGATGCAAATTAATAATCATAATTCCTGGCCCTTAAATGGCGCCTTTTCCTGAAAGGCCTCAAAGAGCTGTACTTTTTACTGTTCTACACAAAATGCTGCTTTCTCCAATAACATTGTGAGGTATAAACAGCCACAAAACCGATATAAAAAGAAAACGTTTTAAATAGTCACTATCACAAGTATGTTTTGGATGGGAAATGTATTTGGTCGGAGAAATTGTTATCAGCTAGGCTTTCCCTTCTTTTCTCCCTTTTAAGCCACCATAAAAACCCAGAGTAAGTTACCATGAAAAGCTATAATAATGCTAATTTTGTTCCCATTTCCTGGCTTTTGCCACTAGACTCAAGGCTCTTTAATATGACTTTAAAATTTTTTTTTCCATTAATAATACCTTTTCTTTTGGCCTTTGCTCTTTTGAAGTTCTTATTATTTCCTTCTGTGACTGACAATGGCACATTTACTGTTAAAAATCAACTCCTAATGCATGAAAGCACATTCCCAAGGGCCACACTATCTACCCTCGAGTTTAAAAGCATCCCCAAAATGAGTGGGGGTGCATCACTCTGAATGGAAACATTCGGGGGATGCTCATCCTGAAACCTCCTTGGGAATAGGCAGATCAGGAACATGGGGGCGCATCTAAATGAGGAGGCATGGGTCTGATCTGTCACTTACTGCTGGTAGTCCTGGTAACCGCCCAGGCACCAGTGGTACCCACACATGGAGTAGTCACCCATCATGGGCAGCGATTTCTTCCACACTCCTGCCCCTGGCCCCTTTCCCTCCTCCCCAGCATGGGCACAGCTGCCTTTTTCTCCAGAAGGGGTCCCTGAGGGTTCACAGATGCCAAACTGGGGTGTCAAGGGAATCTGTGTCCTTGAAGGCTGGAGTTGAGGAACAAAGGGAGCATCTGACTCAGAAGTGAGAATATGTCAACTTCTTGTGGCAACTTGGGCCTGGCTGTGCTCATCAGAGGCCCCGAGGGACCGTTACACATACCTCAGACCCACCCCCAAATTGGGAACAAGTTACCTTAATAAACACAGTTTGCTTGGTGGCACAAACCTATTTATTGAATAAATGTGTGAATGTGTAAATGAAAAATAAAGGAATGATTTGCATTAAGCCCCACCACAACCTTAAGAGGTAAATACCATCTTTATCCTCATTTTATAGATGAGAAAACTAAGTACTAGAGAGGGCGAGCCCTTGCCAAGGTCACAGAGCCGCCTCATGGCAGAACTAAGAGTCAAATGTTTCCCTTTTCCAAAGCTCAGGATGCCCCACTTTCCCTTCCAACCTTGTGCCTATCAGCCAGATTTGCACCTCCAACTCTACTAGATTTGGGGGCCATCTTGAAGTATTTTCACATGTTGGCCTCCAGATAATAAAAATAGTAAAATGGCATGGAGTAATTAGAACTAACATTTATATAGTGTTTACCCTGGGCCAGGCACTGTTCTAAGAACGCTTTGTATATTAATTGATTAAACTGTCTCAACCCTCCCCTGAGCTAGGGTTAGAATCTGCCTTTACAGACGGGGAGACTAAAGACAAATATGTTATTTGTCAGCAAGTGGCAAAGCCTGGCTTCAGAGCTGGGCAGTTTGGCTCCAGAGTTCATGCTCACAAGCTTCGCGCTGTCGTCGGTGACAAAGGCGGCCACCCTTGCACATCCCCGGCGTCAGGGCCTCCCCGCTCTCCCCGTCAGGATGAACACTCTCGGTTCTCACTTCCCCAGGCGGAGAGAGACCACGGCAGCAGAGCAGCCCCGACATGCGGCACGCCGTCAGCACCCCTCAGATCCTTGGCACAACCCACCGACTCCGCTGCTCACCCTCTGTTCGCGGTGAGCCCTGCTGCCCTCTCCGCAGACCTGTGGATTTATAAAGCAATCACCCACCTAAGCCAAGAGCCCTGAGGGGTCTGTGTCTAAATCCCCGGCAGTGTCTTGGGGGAGGGGCCCGTATGTCTTATCCTTCTGCCCGTTGCCCTCTTCCCTCAGAGGAGTTGGCTTCTATCTGCATAACGTACTGTTCTTGCTCGGAGGTGGGGCCCCCCGTCATGCTTCGGTGCAGCTGGGAATGAGAGCTGTCCACAGGGCCCTCTCCCCCAGGTTCCGAATCACACACAAAGTGTTTGGTGTGTGCGTCTGCAGAATGCGTGGGAGCCCCTTGAGACCAGGAATCATGCCCTGTTTGTCTCTTAACCTCAGAATGTAGCATAGAATCTGGCTCACTGAGGTGTTCTATTGATGATAGTTGAATAAGTAAATACATATAGGAGCTGAGTCTATGTTGATTACATCAGATAAGGGAGTCACCCCCCAGCCCCTCTCCAGGTGATGGCTTGGACAGAAACATCTTGGAAGTTCCTTCCTCCAGGAGACAAGGCCCCCAGGCACGTGGGGATGGGGCACAGTGCATGCAGGGTTATCCTGCCTGCCCCGCCCACAGCAGCTCCTCTCTCATCTGTTTATCTAAGAAGTTTCCCGTGCATCATCCCAGCAGGAAAGAGATGCTACATTTCCATGTGGTCATTGAGGAAAACTCAATGGGAGGTTATTTACAATGGTGTAGGTAGGGTGAAAGGAAAGCCAAAAGGGATGATGAAGCTCTTGCGACTAACAAGAATGGTTGCTACCCACGTCCTAAAGGGCAGAGGGAGAGGAACGGAGATGAAGGAGAGGGCCAGGAACCAGGCAGGAGCACAGCCCATGACATGGCAGGGAGAGAGCTGGGACGACAAATACCTTCATCTCTCTTCTCCCATCTTTCACTCTCCTGCCGGCTCTTCCTCCTGGCTGAACCTGTTGACTTGAGGGGGTTTGAGGATGCAGTCCTCAGCATCCCGAAGCTCAAGGCATGGGCAGGAAGGTGGGAGGCTTTGTCCATATGAGCTGCTATAACAAAATAGACTGGCTGGCTTAAACAGCCAACGTTTATTTGCTGACCAGCTCCCAAGGCCCCACTGTTGAATACCATCGCATTGGGGGTTATGTCTCAACATGAGAGTCTTGGGGGACACAGATACTCAGTGCCTTGCAGCTGGAGTATGAGTCTGAAGGGCAAATCAAATGTTCAGCACAGTAAGAGGAATTCGTTGATTAAAAAGCTCCTACTATTAAAAAGACAAGACTAAACAAAACTTTGAAAACCATTACTCTGATCCATCCCTCTTATTTCACAGGTGAGGAAATTGAGGTAGAACCATAGGGTCTAGAATTGATACAAAGTGCAAAACTAGAGCCCTAGCTACCTTTGCAAATTCCTAGTTTGTCCTCACAGATAACCTTCCGGCTTTTTCTTGTGGGCGTACTTCAGAGTTACATGGTTCTCTAAGCACTGGTGTTCACAGCCACTTGCTGATTTTTTGTGATAGGTCTCTTAAATCACCCACTATAACCCACTGCCTGGCCACTCCAATGCCTCTGAATTTACAGTGCTACTTAGTTGCATCCATGAAGGGGGCTCTCCCAATCCCGTCAAGCCCCCAAATTGATTTGGCACTCGAAGCCACTCCTATATTTTATACTGAATCTTCTGAATCAGTTCATTGCATTTTAGCTGTAGCTATATAAAATCTTCTCCAGTAAAATTATTTGGCCATATTGTGAATGGTTTGGCCATGATCTATCAATGCCACTATCACCAATAATAAAAAAATTATCCTCCCTCTTTTCTTTTCATTGTAATGAATTTTCTAAACTCAGACTGAACCTCAGAAGGCACTTTACTGGCTTTTTAATTTTTAAAAGATAGCATTTTGTATTTTTATATGAAACGCAAGATGAATGGTGGCAAATGTTGACTATTTCCTATGTTGCAGAAAGGTTGCTGGGGACACTCAGGAAAGCTCGGCTTGGATTTCTTGGGAGGAAATGATGGGCTTGGGGAAGGCTCCGGGGAGTCCAGTTTGACTTAAACACCTGTGAGTTAGTGCAGGTCAGGAGGATGGCGTTTGTTAAGCAAAGAGCAGATATGAAAACCTGACTGAGATTGTTACAGTGCATTAATGCATTGATAAAGGGAGAATGTTGGCATTACATACCTAATGGTTGCAAAAATATATATTATTGTCTTGCACAAGAACCTGATTTCCAGATCAGGTAGGAAGCTATTAAAACCGACTTTATAATAGCATTATAAACTGGCTTAGATGGAGGAAGCAGATGGTAGCGCAAAGAGGAAACAATTTACGGCTCAGGGAGGAAAAACTATAAGTTTGCATATGAATATTTAGACATCCCAAATAATTGTGTGTTAAAAATTTGAGTCTTCAACTCTGAGAGTCTGTCTGGAGTCAACATAATGAGATTTTTTTTTTTCAATTAGAGTTGACATTTTATTTTATTTTATATTAGTTTTATTATAATGAGAGTTTTAAGGCAAATCTTAGGCTGATGGTAAAGCTGGAGTTAATGTTAACTTGCCTCATAGGTTAAGGGGAGGAAACTCCTACTCCTTGTTAGGATAAAGTGGCCTCATAGTCACCAGACTGTGTTTTTTGTTTTTTGTGAATTTTTTGGACAACCATTTAACATATGTGTTCCTTCTTCAGGGGAAAGCCCTTTAGTTAATCAACATTTTATCTTCTCTTTATCTATACAACGGGATATACAATGGCATTTTAACTAATAGAAACATAAAGATGAAAAAAAAACTTTAAGAAGTACCCTTCCTTTGTTGTAACATTTGCATTAATTTTATAATTAGGGGGGAAAAAAAGAAGATTTTTTAATTGAAAAAATATTGTTTGAATTATAAAAAATTTGAAGTAAAATATTAAGTCCTCACTTTTCTGCCACCCAGTTAAGTGTAGACCACTTCAAGGACATATGTGAAGGCTCTGAGGAAGAATTCTTCCTTGTCTCTTCCTAGTTTCTGGTGGTTGCTGGCAATCCTTGGTGATCCATTGTTTCTGGATGCACCACTTCAGTCCCTGCCTCCATCATCACATGGTGTGTCTCAGGGTCTCTTCTCTTCTTAGAAAGACACCAGACCTCTTGGATTGAGGCTCACTCTAATCTAGTATGACCTCACCTTAATTAATTACATTTGCAAAGACCCTCCTTCCGAATAAGGTCATTCTCTAAGGTTCCGGGTGGACATGAACCTTGTAGGGGAGACACTATTTAACTCAACACACCCACGAAATGTAAATTCTCAGACTCCACCTTAGACCTACGGAGTCATACATTTTGGGTGTGAACCTGGCAATCTTCGAGTGTCCTAGAAAGAGCCGCATATATCTATCCAGCTTCGGCCTTCAGTCCTCACAGAAAACATATGGAAAGTCACCACTTCGAGGAGAAAGCTCTCATTAATGGGATTTGTGCCCTCATAAAAGAGACCTCAGAGAGCTGTCTTGTCCCCTTTTCTCCATGCGAGGACACAGCCTGAAGATGCCCATCTACAAACCTAGGACTCGGCCCTTAGCAGACACCAAATCTGCTGGCACCTTGATCTTGGACTTTCCAACCTCCAGAACTGTGAGAAATAAATTTCTGTTCTTTATCAGCTACCCCATCTGTAGTATTTTGTTTGGCCATATTTTTATGGTATTTTCTCATAGTAGCTTTAACAGCCTAAGACACTGTTTGTTTTCTTCATAGCAATTATCTCAGTAAGAAATTACACAATTATTAGTTTATCTGTCTACTGTTTATTATTTGTCTCTCCCTCCGGAATATAAACTTTATGAGAAAAAGGACTTTGTCTTGTTTACCACAGCATTCCCAGTGCTTGGAACAATCCCCGGCCTATTTTAAGACTCAATAAATATTTGTCAAATCATTTAAAATATCGAGCATCCTAACTGATCCATGAGCCTTACTTTTCTACAAAAAAAAAATCGTATCCATCTTCATGGAAATAGTTTCCTTTAAATCCCAACTTTGATTTGCATTTGCCTATTAAACCAGAACTCTCTATCAGGCTATTAGGAAAATGGCAGGCTTTTTTTTTTTTTTTTTTTAATCTAGAAAATACTTTAGGTCAAGATCTGTGGTGCATTTTAAGATGACTTGGGCATTATTACCATTCAGTGGATAGTGCAGAGCCATCCCGTGGGTGGGCTAATGACAACATAACACTTAGTCCCCCATCTTCCCAGGACAGACTTCTTGTGCCGCCCATCCCCTCCCATTTAAGTACATATGAGTCGCTACTTTCATGATAGAATATCCAAGAGGGGTTGATGGTTCCCTATTAATTTCTGAGCTCCCACCAATTTTTCCATCAGGGCCATCCGGGAACAGCCCCCTCTGTGTTAGTCATCGGAGCTCATGTTCTAGTATTTTTCCTCCCTGACTCACTGGCCTTCACCGTGCATCAGACATCGACCACGGCCACATTGGGGAATGCCTTCCCCTGAAATAGGTTTACTGCGATTTCTTTCATGCCTGGTTGGAACACAGAGTCATAATTAGAATAAGGCTCCTCTCCCAGATCATTGCTCTGATGGTTCTAAATTGGTTCACACGATCTCATTTCTTTCTGAGTGAACAGGATCTCTTTGCCTTTCTGGTTGTAGACATGTGAGATGGACCACCCGGTCCCTGACACTTTCCTCTCGTTCCCCTTCTCCCTGGTGTTTTCGGGTACTCTGCCCTATACATTTCATTTTGGGAACCACAGTGCTAGGTTGTAATTTAATTTTTCTAAATTTAGTCTGTAGAAGGTTCACAGCCAATGGAAGGGAATTACAGCTTACCAAAAATCCACATTTAAGCAAATGAAAGTCCCCTCTGGGGATCTGGATTTATTTATGAAGTTTGGGGACTCAAATGGAGACCAAATAGATCTAGCAGTCACACATCCCTATTGCAATTGAGCAGTCTCTTAAGCGCAAAATCAAACACAATATAAATAAAGTGGCTGGAGTCTTTCCTGAGTGTCTCACCTTAACTTCTGCTGTCTCTGTCTTGCTATCCCCTAAATGTCCCCAAAGACCCCATTTTATCTTCTGGAAGACCTGTAGCTTTTTAAGGAGAAACAATTGCATCTCCTAAAATGCTTCCTGATACCTCAGGAGCAATCCAGCGATGTTGAATGTAGAATTACTAAAAGATCAGATCTGTTGATGATCTTGATTAGAAAAAGTGCTAGTTGTGTGCAACATCTTTCAGAAAACCTCTGTGTACCCCAAACTGTACTTGGCATTGAGGGACATAAAGAAGTGAATCAATTTTCTATCTTAATCTCTGCTAATAAGCAAACTAAAAAGACCAGTAATAATATAATAGAGCAGTTCAGAGCATGCGCCGTTAAAGAAAAAAGGCTGTGCTGGAATCCTGGCTAGAATCCTGTAGGAATGCTTAGCCTTTCTGTGCTTCAGTTTCCTCATCTACAAGTTAGAGACAATAAGAGTAGCTACTTCTAAGGTCTTCATGAAGTTTTAAATAAGTTAATACGTATAAAAAGGAGAATGACATGTAGTAAGTTATTTTTATTTTATATAGATATAGATATGTGTGTATCTTTATACAATGTGAAAAATAATTGGTATTATAAGAGAGCGGCAACAGAGAATGCTATCAGAATTCAGAGGCAGGAGACATTGTTTGCAGCTGAAAGGAACCATGGAGGCTTTCTGGAAAAGTGGCAAAAACAGTTATGCTCACTAAATACTACATTTGCTTAGCCTATTTCCCAGATATTTCATCAGGGTCATGTGAAAACTTCTGGCCAATAGGATGCACGTGAAAAATCTGGGCTTACTTGGTCTCTCCTCTCTTGCTGCAGTGAATGAGAAGGCTACCCATCCCAGACACTACAGCTACAAATGGTAGAAAGGCCATCGGCCTGGGTAACTGAGTGTTGGTGTAGAGTAGAGACCCCTCCTCTGACTCAAACACACCCATACAACTCCTACAATAGATATGTAGCACTAGTGAAATATAAACATTGGGACTTTGGGCTTAATTTGTCACTGTAGTGTTACCTAACCCATCTTGACTAATATAAAATTTTATATTCATTATAAGATAACCAAGAATCTTGGTTTTTGCACTTTTTTCCCCCCGGAAATACTAAAACCTGTTATATTGGCGAAGGTAATCCTTGCTACTATAGCAAATAAACACCTAACTGTATAACAGCCTCTCCTAACATGGCAGACATTGATTTCTTACACAAAATCCCCAAATGGTGTTCTTGATTCGCAGGTGGCATCTCTCCATGTGATGATTCAAGGACCCAGGCTCCTTCCATCTTGTGGCGTTGTCATCTTCCTGATGTAGTTTCCAAGGTTACAGTGCCAATCTGCATCAAGCTGGCAGAAATGGAAAGAGAATGGAGAGCCATGCCCACAGAGACGGAACGCGCCAGGCCCTGAAGAGGTCAGGACACATCATTTCCGCTCACTTTCCATTGGCCAGAACTCAGCTATAGGCTCTCCTTTAACTGCGAAAAAGGCAACACAATGTCATTTACCTGTGTGTCCAGGAAGGAGAAAAAAGATGTTTGAGAAATAAAAGCAAGCTCTGCCACACCTGCTATCGTTCCCCTAAACGGCTTTCTTCTTGATATACGTCTGTTAAAAGGATGAGTTAATAAATTTCTAGTTCCTCAATAGACATTGATCAACACCACATGCTTGCTTGGTGGCTGGGGTGTGGGGGACGTAGAGAAGAATGTAACAGAAAATCTCTCTCAGAGAGTTCATAACCTAGTAGAAGAAAAAACACTGTGTGTGTGTGTGTGTGTGTGTGCGCGTGCGCATGTGCGTGTGCGTAATATAAGGAAGAAAATGACAAAAGCTCCGAGTCAGGTAAGACTTTTTGGAAGTTCAAGAGAGGGGTAGGGGGAGGATTCTGTGACGTGAGGGGCTGTTATAAGTAAAATGAGAAGGCACAGTGGTAGATAATCGAGGAGTCTTTATGGCAGGAAGTCAGAGATTGAGTCTGGCTGGAGTGAAGGGTATAAGAAGAGAGTAAGTTTAAGTTAGAACGGTTTGTTGAGGTCCAAAGCTCTCAAATTCTCACTAATCACATACGAGTATGTGTATTTCTGAGACAGGCTATTCAATCACCTGTCTCCACAGTTTCTATTTTTTCCCCATCTATTTTTCATTAGCAGGTAGCCCGCTCCCTTTCCACTTCAAATAATTATAAAGATGATTATGGAAATGATAGTGATGGTGGTGCTAATCATTAGGAGGGAGAAGAGACTTTGGAAAATTTCCTAATCCACTCGGAAGCCTTTCCGTCTCACTCTGAGCAAAACCCTGGAAATCATCATTCATGAGCTGCCCTGGGCTGATCTCCGCTCCCTGGGAGCCCACACGAGAAAAAGCGCAGCAGATTACGGGCTGCTTTTGAGAATCAGCAGAGCAGGGCCGCGGGACAATCAATTTGGAGGACACAGAAGTCACTGAGCAGCACATTTAGGCCAGCTGTGAATGGGACCAAACATCGTCACCAGACCATAGGACTGAAAACCACTGGGGTTGAGACTGGTTTTCTCCACCCTCACCAATGATTAAAAGTTAGAACACCGTGCTAATAGGGGTGCTTATTCTTCATTTAAATGAGGCAGGCAGACCAGCTAAGTGCACAACACTAGTAACCTGGCTGAAAAAGTTTAGCAAAAATTCAAGTTCATTTCAGCTGACCGTAAATGTTACTTAAAGGGCGTGTGCTGCCTAGCTCGTCACATGGAGTGCAACCCGCACCACTTGCTTTTCTCCTTCCTTACTCCCCAGATTCATTTCAGCTCCCAGATGCATTAGGAACAGCAGGAAAACGCCTCTATTCTGTGAAGATTATGGCACACCTGTATTGGTTTCCTGGGTCTGTCACAACAAAGTACCATGAACTTGGTGGCTGAAAAGAACAGCCATTTATTCTCTCAGTTTTGGAAGAGCGTTCAGAGAAGAAGGAACCATAAGTGCCAAGACTCTGAGTGGGAGGGTTCCTGGGCCAATGTGATTAGAGCAGAGAAAGCAAGAATAAGGGCGGTGAGAATCCTAGATAGCCTAGTAATGTCAAGTTCACTCATTGGCCGTGGTAAGGAGTTAGGGGGTTAATTAAGAAAGGGTGAAAAATACACGTACTGTCCATTCTGTTAAAATTTCTAGGCATCCTTCAAAACCATCTTGTGTCCACTTTCCCCGATTCTGTCCCTCCTCTTTATCCTCTGTCACCTTCTCCTTCCTGGGCACCTGCCCCATCTACACACACAGTACTAATCTTGACCTCTTTTATGCCAAATCATACAATGTACGTATCTCTAGAAAAGCACTTATCATGTTGCTTCAGACACAGTAAGCACTGAGTGGTGTTTCCTTCTTTATCTCTTAAACTCCTTATCATATAGGGATTTCTGCTACAAATCAAATTTGAACTGTTTTTAGAGAAGACCTAGTTTATATACAAAGATGTAAAGATGTAATAGAATCCTTTCAAAGAATTCTCTCGCTAATGCTAAATCGTAGTGAACAATGCATTTCCTGACATTTTCACATTCTTAGACCAGAGAAAGAATATGATTGAGGGCAGGGGGAAGGAGTGAGAATTTTGTAAAGTTCTTTGGTCCCATCTTTTTCCAGACTATATCGTTATTCATGGGACAAAGGAAAAAATTCCTGTAGAGTAAACTGGACTTCATGGATGGGCACAGGTGTATGTGCCCTGACTTTTGTCCAAGACAAGTCTTCGCTATAGAAAATACACATGTTCTATATAAAGAACTAAGGAACTCTAAAGGACTCCAGGGGGACATAGGAAATTTCGTATATGCGTGTGTATGTGTGAATGTGTGTGCAGAAGGGAGATGGAGAAAGGGAGAGAGAGCACCTGAGTTCGTGTGTGTCGTAGGTGGGAGGAGTGGTGGATCAAGTTAACATAAGGAAGTTTCACAGGCATTTGCTTAGACAGCTATAGAAGTAGTACCCTGAGAGCGACGTTATTAAATGGAAAGGGTTTTTTTTTTGTAAGTGGAACACTTCAGGCTAGGAGGTTTCAGCACCTGCTTTAATCATACTTACAACTATTTTTATGAAGATTTACACTTATAGAAGTTTGAGTAGTTTTCTCAAGTTCTTTCCCTTTGCTTGTAGTTTGGAATTTTTCCATGTTTTTGGACGCAAATAAATGCAGCTGTTTGCTTTGTTAGAACTATGGAAAACATATATTTATGCTGCATTTGTAATAGAGAATGTTCAATTGAGACTGAATTTGGCTCCTTGCCTTATGTTTCAACTTTTTTATCTAATAACATAAGGTCCTTCATTCATGCAAATGATGCTATTGACTCATCAGCATGGCATAGCAAAAGAACAGGGGTCCAGGCATAAAAACAACTCGAATTCAGTTCTGCTTCATCAGTAATGACCTTCCTGGATGCAGCAGATTATATTTTCCAAAGATGGCCTCAAAAATCTTACATCCCTAAGTCAAGCCTGGTTAGTACTTGAATGGGAGACCACCTAGGAAGACCAGGTGCTGTAGGTGTAAAAAATAAAAAATAAGGGATTGTAAGCTAACAAGGTCCTTGCAATCTGAGAGGTCAACCAAGGGTTGCCTCACCTAAAAAAAAAAAAAAAAGATCTTATATCCCACATACTCCTTTACAATGTGACCTTGACACTTTCTCATCAGGCGGAAGACTCTGGGTCCTCTCCTCTGGAATTCAAATAGGCTTGGAACTTCCATATAACTAATGGAATGCGGCAGAAGTGACCACACATGAATTCTGAGACTGAGTCACAAAAGGCCATGGGCAGCTTCCGCCTTGTTCACCAGAACATTCGCACTAGGAGCTGGCCTGCCATGTGAGGAGTCTGACTATCCCGAGGCCGCCATATTGTGAGGAAGCCAAGCAGCACGGAGTAGCCACGTATAGGTACTCCAGTCAAGAGCCTAGTCTTTGTGTCCTCACAGCCCAGGTGCAAACTGATTGCAGAAGCCTTCAAATGCTCCAAACTTTCAGTTGTGGAGTCACTTCCAACCTTTAAATATTTCCAACTTGAAGGCTCCGGATGTGCCAGACACAAGCTATCCCTGCTTTGCTTTCTGAATTCTCCATCCACATGATCCATCAGTATAGTATCTTATGCCACTACGTTTGGAAGCAAGAGAAATGGAATCAGCAGCAATAGAAACAGAAAATCTGGAATCTGGAAGGGGCGGGGCTACTGTAACAGAAAACTAAAACACATGGCATTAGCTTCGGGACCCAGTGGCAGGTGGGTTCTAGAAACCCCTTTTGAGGGCAGTTAGGGAAAGCGGGAAGGGCTTCAAGGAGAGTGCTGAGGGTTTAAAGCAAACTGAGGAAAACGTTATTAGAAACTGATGGGAAGGAGATCCTTCTTATGTAGCAGAAGAAAATTCAGCCAAAGTGTTTCCTGTGGTAATGTATAAATAGAAAATATATCCATAGAACCTCGTAAACTTGATTTCCGGGTAGCGTATTGAGGGTGCTGGCTGACTTCTAGTTGCCTATAACAAAATGAAAGCGTGACATAGGCTAAAGGATGAATTCTTAAGCTTCTAACTATAATGCAGAAACTATAAAAAGACCCTAGAACAACAATCTTTTCAGCCAGGAAGGGATCCCAAATGAAAAGTGGCTTCTGAGAAAATATAAGTTCATGATGTGGCTTTAAGATCCTTTGTTTAAATCTGAGAAAGGTCTAAGGTGCTATCTCAGAGATTCTTCCAGAAAGATAAAAGGCCTTCTAAGAATCTGTAGTGTGAGCTTTGTAGATCCTCTTCATTAAACAATAAAACTTCTAAAAATCTTGAGGGTGTTTTTCCACAATAACCACACCAGGGCCACGAGAGAGAAGGGCCTGAGTCAAAGACTTGTAAGCGTGGTATTGTCTAATACAGTGAATTATATCTATCAATACATAGTAAAAACACTTTTTCAAAAGGAACTATGTCAGCTTTGGCTGGAAGGAACAGAAACAGGACAAAACAAAAAGATTTTTGACTTCTAACTTTTTAAGGATGAAAAGTCTATTTAGTTGCATGCATAAGTCATTTCTTATGAAAAAGGAAGCATAACTCAGAGAGTAGAACCAAGATCCACAAAGAAAATCTCCTAGAGAGTAGAACTGAGTCTAAATCTGTGCCCAGGTTTCCGACTTGCTATGAAACCAGTGGCCACTGATGCCTTCTGTTTTCCCTATTTTTGAATGGGAATGTCGACAGCAGTTATGCTAGACCTGTCTTACTGTCGTATACTGCTCGTATATGCATCTCTTTAGTTCATAGATGTTCAGATTAAGGAATAGTATTTCAGGAGATGGACCAAAGAAAACTACCTCAGGAGCTTCATCCACACTTGGACATGACTTAAATGATAAGATTCCGGCTTATAACTGATGCAGTTAAGAGATGAAACTGTGTGTGTTTTGAGAGAGAGTTGATTCATTTTAAATGTGCAATGGGTATTGTAGCCAGTAGGCGTGGCCACTGTCACAGGTTATGCTTTCCAAAGATAACTGCAGCAATTTTTTCCATTCCACAAACTCCTCTGAATTGTAACCTGGCTACTCCTCTCACCTTCAGGTGGAGTCTGCACAAATTTTGACTCAGTTATGAACATAAAAAAAAATGTAGTGGAAATGATGTTAAATGTCTTCCAAGAATGGATCATAAAAAGCAATGTAGTTTCCACCATGTTTGCTGGAATAGTCATTCTTGCAACTTTACAGCACCGTGTGAGAAATAGCCACCCTAAGTCTGCCATGATGGTGAAAACCACGTGGACAGACTAAAGTCAACACTCTTGTCAATAGTCTTAGTGTCCTCCCAGACCAGGTGTCAGGCATACAATAGAATGAGCCTTCGGTTGATGTCAGCCCCAGCCAGAGTCATTCCCTGCCTTTGAGTCTCTCCAAAAAGACCCCAGCCTCACGGAGGAGAGCAAGCTGGCTCTATTGTGCCCTTTCTGAATTCCTGAACATAGAATCCATGAGCATAATGACACGTTTTACATCAGTAAGTCTGGGATGGTGTGTCATGCAGCAATAGTAACTGGAGCCCTGGACCTCATTTTGTTTTCACATATGTAAGATGAAAAATTTGGTTGGTATGACTTCCAAGATTCTTTTTCAGCTACAAAGGCTTGAAAATCTGATATTATCACCTTATGACTTAAAAGCCTTTGGATCAGACTGCTGGCTGTTCCCTGACCCCAAATCTATTCTCCTTTCTATGCACATGACCACCCAGATAGAGAGTAATTTCCCAGGTGCCTTTGCAGTGGTGTGTGACCATATGACTGAGTGGAGGAAAAAGTTTCCTTGTTTAGAAGGAAATTGCTGACCCTGGACTTACTTGCCTTCCCAAAAACTGGAACACGCTTGGGCCAGCAACTCAGCTTCAAACTTGCACTTGAGATCAGTGTCCTAGGTGAAGGAAGAACCATATTCTGTAAAGAACCTGGGTCTCTGAATGGACTTGAGAGCAGGGCTGCCCTACCAGCCTGTCACATGAAGGAGAAATTAAATTCTTTCTTATTCAAGCCACTGTATATTTGGTTCTCTGTTACTGAAGCTTCATTTTAATCTTAATATACCTCCAAAGGCTTCCAAGGCTTTGTGACAAATTCCAACTTCTTTAACATGGCTAAGGCTCTGGTTCTCCCTCCAGCCCACTCTCTCATTACTTTTTTCCTACTCTGTGCTCAGGTTAAGCTGGTCATCATGAAGTTCTTTTGTTTTCATGCCTGAGTGGCACTCCTCAGCCAATCCTTTTTCCCAGAGAACTTTTACACATAATTCGGATTTTGCTTTAAATGACACTTAACTTAGATTCCCTATTATGTGCTTTCCTACCATCCTTAGATTTTTTTTTTCCACAGCACTTATCACTTTGCTAATTAAATAACTTGCATAACTTTGATACCCTCTTTGTCACTATACTGTAGACATTAAGGGGACAAGGCCCATGCCCTTTTTGTTTCCTGCTCTATTCTCAGTACCTAAACAGTGCCTGGCACATAATAGGTATTTAAAGAGTATTCATTGAATTTTATTGAATGAACTTGTGAGATAGCTGACCAAGGTTTGCAGTTCAGGCTTGTGGCCATGGATGTAAGCAAAAGATGAACTTGCCTCTACAGTATCAACCTACGACCTTGGTTTCATAGTTATTATGTTCACACATCAGCTGAGTTCACCCCGCCAGGCTGTAGGCCTCCTGCGTTTGCTCCCTACAGGCCATCTTGATGTCATCAGGGACACTTCTGATAATAGAATCTCTCTCTTTAAAAAATTGGTTTATGGATGAAAAAGTCCAAAGTATATAGGATGCTGAGTTTGGCAGAATTTGTATGTAAATTGGTATTTTGCTGGTGATCAATCTTGTGCTAAAAATGGAAAATCAATAAAAAAAAAAAAAGAAGAAAATCTAAGGGGAAAAATAAGTTGTAGACATTTTTGGTCCAATGAGTTTCCAAGTCCGAGGACACTGCATCTGAGACCAAGGTTACTGTCTGTTTCAAGAGAGTGTGCAAGAAAACCAGACGACCATCTCCCATACACGGAATACAGCTGGAGCTCCCGGCATGAGAACAGTTCCAAAGGCAAGGCTTCCCATCGCGCTTCCTGGGAATGGCCTTGCAGTATCTATTTGAGATTAAGAAAGGAGTCATCATATGTGAACAGCAGTTCTAGGACCTCTCGGGCTGCAGAGTTCACTGAACTGCCGAAGGGATAAGAGCTGACCTCGTGTGCCAGGTGGTGACTGCAGAAACCGCAGTGAGCTTAAGGACAATGAAGTAACAGGCAAAAGAATATAAATGAGTCAATAAAAAGACCCATCTCATCTCAGTGCCTTCAAATATATATATCAAAATGGGTTGGCATAACAGAAAGATATGGGTTGCAACGGGGAAGGGCAAATGTCACTGAGTAGAACCAACCAGCCACTTCTGATTGAAGTGTGGAGGGGTGGGGCTTAGGAATGGTTAAGCATTTGTTGGAAAGCTGGTGGATCCAGGTAATTTATCTAGTTGCTTAATTAACTTTGTTGTAGAGAGATTTGGAGACATCTCATTGAAAAGTAAATAGCTGTTTGTTGTGAATTGTCCATCCCCACTTCCATCAAATTCCTATGTTGAATCCTAACCCCCAGGACCTCAGAATGTGACTTTATTTGGAAATAGGGTCATTGCAGATGCAATTGGGTTAAGATGAGGTCATACTGGAGTAGGTGTGCCCCTAATCCAATATGACTGGTGTCCTTAGGAAGAGCAGAAATTTGGACAGAGATAGACACAAATAGAAAGAAGGCAAGATGAAGAGATACAGGGAGAAAATGGCCATCTACAAGCCAAGAAGAGAGGCCTGGAACATATCCTTCCCTCAGAAAGAGGCAACATAGCCAGTTCTGATTTTACACTTCTAGCCTCAGAGCTATAAGAAAATAAATTTTTGTTGTCTCAAGCACCCAGCCTGTGGTCCTTTGAACCAGCAGCTCCAGCCAACTATTACAGTAGCGTGGCATAATAACAGAGCACATGGGTCTCGGAGATGGGTTAGTCCTGGACCACCCCTCACTAGCTCTGTGACTTTGGTCAAGTCATTTAAAAAACTTTAAAAAATTCTCAGCTTCCTTTTCTTGTAAACACAGATAATTGAGAGTGATACTCAAAACATTTAACAGTCCATAATTTGTACTACAGAGGCCGCTGAACCCACTTACAGGAGAGTGACTCTAGGTGTATTTGTTCTTGAAGATTCATTCCAGTCTTGGATGGCTAGACAGGCACCAAGCATTTATCTGCTGAGGTGCCAGCAACGCCTGCAACAGAGCTCTGCCTACTCCATTAGGGTCTGGTCAAATCAGGCCAGGAAGACACATGCGGATGGGAGCCATCGTGGAGGAACCAGTCCGGGCTCTCGGGCTCATGGGGGTTCCCTGGCAACGCACACCTAGTGCTGGGGTATTTGGTGGCAGAGAGATATGAGGTAAGGGGCTCATTCAAGGGGCATAGAGCATCCGATACTTACCAACTTATTTGGAAGTATTTTACTATTTCAACAACCAATAGGATCTTCCTGAGTTTTACCTGCTGAATATCAGGCCTGGGACAATTACAGATAATTACACAGTTTTGTGAAGATTAGATGAGATGACACATGTCATGTCAAGTATTTAGCAAAGTGCTAATGTCATATGGCAAGTGCCTAATAAATGCTAGTCTGCATTATTATTGAGAAGAATGGTATTTAAATAGAGCTCAACAAACATTTAGTAAGCACCTACTATGTGCCAGGCCCTGCCAGGCATTAGGAATGCAGAGACAAATATGGCATAATCCCTTCCCTCAAGGAGTTTATTTTTAGCACAGTTGAGACACTCTTTTCTACTTCCCTGCTTTTCATAATGGAAGGAGACAGATGGAGGGTCTTTTAGTATGTCAGCGCCTGTTATTGTCGGTTCCACCTTTCCATCCACACTAGATATCCTCATACATTCCTCACTTGAGTATTTCTTTAAGGACTCGCCTATGTCATGGTTTGACTTAAGTGATCCCTGAACTAGTAGATTCTAAAATGAATGAACAAACAAATGATTTGTGTTGAGGCTTGAATTTAATTGATTTTGATTCTATTAAGATGAAAAGAGGTCAGGCTTGGTTACTACCTGTCCTGTATTCTTTTGCCAAACAGGGCACCAAAGGATAGTTTGTGTTAAAAATCAGAATCGTTGCTGCGGTGGCTTGTTCCCAACGATGGTGACCATCAAATTCCTCCCTTTCCCTGCGTGTGTGGATCCGCCCCCTTCCTTTCTAGAGGCAGAATCTACTCCTCTGCTCTCTTGGATCTGGGCTGACTTGCGAGGCACTTCGAACAAAAGGATGTGCTGGATGCTATGGTCTAGATGTTTCACTATGCTGTGGTCTAGATGTTTCTGTCCCCTCAAAATTAATAAGTTGGAATTCTAACCCCAAGGTGATGGTATTATAAAGTGGGGACTTTGGGAAGTGATTAGGTCCTGAATGCTCTGCCCTCAGGACTCACATTTATGTCCTTATCAAAGAGACCCCAGAGAGTTAGCTCGTCCATACACTGTGTGAGGTCACAGTGAAAAGAGGGCCATCTAACAAGTGGGTTCTCACCAGACACCAAATCTGCCTGCATCGTGACCTTGGACGTCCAGCCAACTGTGAGAAAGAAATTTCTGTGGATTTTAAACTAAACAGTTTATGGTATTTTGTTATAGCCGCCTGAATGGACAGAGACGTACTTCTACTTTTTTGAAACACTTCTTCTTGGGCAGCTGCCTCTGGGAACCCCGCTGCTATGTGCGGGAAGCCCAACATGGAGAGACATGAGCCGGTGGTCCAGATGACAGCCTCAGCTGAGCTCCTAGCTCACAGCCAGCATGGACTGCTAGCCGCGTACGTGTCTGCCTTGGACACCTGGCCCAGCCAGGTCTTCAGAGGACCACAGTCCCAGTCTCTGTTTAACTTCCATCAGGGAGACTCCACAGAAGAACCACCCAGCTGACCCCAGCCGAACCACAAAACCACAAGAGATGATGATAAATTAACATTTAAGTCATTCATTTGGGGCAGTTTATTGACTAGGAATAAATAACCAGAATTCTGCTCTTCAGGAACCTCAAACATTGTCATTTTGTAAGCACTGTGAAGAAGCCAGGGCATGGAAATCTGAAGTTCTGGGCTCCCACTGTAGCTCTGTCCATCACAAGCTCTGTGACTTTTGTCACTCTGGGCATCTATGTTTCCTCTTGTACGATAAGGGGTCCAGGTCGCTATGATTCCTCAAACTTCTAACGCTCTATGATGCTGTAATCTTTCTTGGTAGATATGAATATCGTCTTCACTAAACTTTGGTACAGAGTTCCAGCCAAAGGTAAAATTCTGCTTTAATTTGATAGAATCACAGACCTTCAAGGTCATCTGGCCCAGTCTGCTCATTGTATAGAAGAGGATAAGTCACAGAGAGGTGAAGGTACTCCAGTTTCCGTACTCACTGCTCCTACCCACTGCTTCCTTTCTAAAGTTTTTGTCCAATTACTTTTTCCTTCATCTTGGAAAGGGGGCATTGCTTCCTCTTCTTCAAATGTTCTGGGATTTGGTGAGTGAACTGGCTAACATGTGCTTTTTGTATCTTTGTGGTCTTTGATCCTGCCTTGCCCACCTTTCCACATGGACCTGGTTTTTCCTTTTTTGTGTTTTTAATTTTTTTTCAGTTTTTTCTTTTACTTTTTATTATTCTAGAATGTAGATAATATAAAAATTTTTATTTTAACCACTTTTAAGTGTATCGAGTGGAACTGGTTTTCAGGGTTCATTCCCAGAGGCTGCCTGTATGACACATCAAAGCTAGAGAGGCCAGTTCTGGAGCATCTCTCCATGTTTCTGCAGCATTCAGCTGCTTGGGGAATGTGGCTAAGAGCCTCAAGGACAAAGAACTGGGCCTTAGTCTAGTTGTAATCCCCACAGCCTAGCTCAGCGTATAGGAAGGCTCAAGAAAGGTTTGTTGAGTGAATAAATGACCTTTTATATTAAAAGAGACCTTCCCTAGACATTCTTATATCACCTTAAGATGATTTTTCCTGTTTTATGGGAACAAACAGCATTAACAAATGGCAACCATTGTGTCACATGTGGGCATATATGTGACTCTTTCCCCAAAAGTAAGTTACTCAGTGCAATAGCAGGAACACGATGAGCTCGTAAATACTCTTGTTGACAGTTTCTCTTTAGAAATCATGTTTACTTGCCATGTTCTGTTTCTGTTAGAACAAAGAGAACAAAGAGAATTTGCCCTTCGGTGACTGAATGAGGTCAAAGCATAATAATCAGTGACACCAAGGGCTGACAATTCTGCCCTACAAATGTAATAAGAATGAGCCGATCACTACCATCCTTTGAAACATTTGCTCAAGATCCATCCATGTTGTCACAAATGGCAGTGTTTCATCTTTTCTTATGGCTAAGTAATATTCCATTGTATGTATGCACCACAGCTTCTTTAGCCAAAGGACACTTGAGTTGTTTCTCAGTCCTGGCCACCCTGAATAATGCTGCAATGAACATTGAGGTGCATATGATAAGCAAAATCAGTCAGACAGAAAAGTTGAGAACCATGTGATTTCACTCATATGTGGGATATAAAACTGAAAGCAACAAATGAACAAAAACTCAGATAGACAACAGCTGAGTGGTTACCAGAGGGAAAGCGGAGAGGGACTCAAACATATGGCAATGGAAGGTTTGACTTTGGTGAATACACAGTACGGTATACAGATGATGTATTACAGAATTGTACACTTGAAACCTATATAATTTTATTAACCAATGTTACCCAAATAAATTAAATTAAAAAAAGAATTGCTCATCATAAAAATACTTTTTTTATTATGATAAATAAAATATGAGTCTTTTTAAATTCAAAAGAAAGAAAGAAAGGAAAGATTTGCTTAAATATGCCCACAAAGTAGAGCTATGGGCTGCAACCAAACACCTCTTTGTCTGCCCTGAGACCAGGTGGGTCACAGCAGCTCAGGGCCCCACAATTGTTTGGACATTGAAAGAAATCCACAGCTTCGATAGAAAGCAAGAATATTTGTCACTCACGGGAACGAAAGGATGATAAAACTCTTTGGCCTGGCTTTGTCTCTGGTGTCTTGAACCTCCTGTTTTATTGCAATTACAAGTTGCAGAATAAGGCCTGGCCCAGAGAGGCTACTCCCAAACTGCAAAAGGTTCTCTTTGCTGTCACCGTCAGGGCCATGCTGGAGAGGCTGCTACCTACGGGGAGAGGCACAGCATTAGATAAATGCCATGACCTGATACGAGGGAGAAGATAAAAATCAACATCCAGTGTCGTGAAGGACAGCCTAATGGACAATAAATATTTTACCAGCTCTGGCCATTTATATGGAATGCCACCTTTTCACCCTTTCTAGCAAATTGTTTTGTTTTGTTTTGTTTTCTCCCCAAGCCCCATTATTCTTTCATAGTGCAGAAGGAAAAACAACACTTCTGTCATTTCACTAGCGAATTCTGTGCACATAGTAGGTCCTAGGTAAAGCTAATTTCTCTTCTTTTTTTCTCCCCTGTCCAACTCTACTGGACAAAAATTATTCCCCAACCCCAAGACAAAAATCAGACAGGAGGACAACGTAGGTGATTCTATTTTGGACAGTCATCAGACATTTTTTTTTTTAAATAAGTCTTCCAGAGCAACAGGGTCAGTCCCTCTACTGGCCTGCGGGAGAGGCCATGGCCCCCAAGTCAGATGCTTCTATTTTCAGCTCCCCAAGTCCAGAGAGTGGTAACCTCGCCTTGCTGAGGGCCACACAGCCAACCCGCCAGGGCCAGCAGCTAGGGCCTGCAGCCTCTCTGCATTTTCATTTCCATAAATTTACATCACATTTGTGCTGAATCATATCCCCGCCCCCCACGCAGAAGAAATGAAATACATTATCAATAAGTACAATGAATTCAAATAAGCTGAGAGGTGAGTGACTTTCCCTCTCTCTTTTCCATTTAACTCCTTCCTTGGGCCATATCTCACTTATTCCACACCCCCCACCAGCCTGGGCGTCTTTCTCCCCACCCACCCCTGTGCCCAAGGTTTTCCACTTTTCTCTTCTTGATTTTCATGCCTCTCATCAGGATCCCTGGGCCCTGCATCTCCCTCTGTCTCTCCTTTCCTACCTGGCCTCCTCTAGCAGATCAGCCTTTTCCTGCTGACATCTCAGTCCCCCCTCCTGGAACTCCTCCATCAGCTGAAGGAGCTGCCCCTCTGCGTCCCCTTGTCCCCACCCCCACCCCAGCCAATCACACCCACGCTTGTGCTCCCTCTGGATGGCAATTGCAGTCCCGGGCCTGCCAGGCCATCATCAGCCCCACTCAGTCATTTTGGGTACCTCCTGGAGGTTCAGCGGGGAGTGGAACTTCCTTTCACCCCCTGCTGCCGGGCTGATTGGCAGCCAGCAGGGCTGGAGGGAGCAGTGCGCAACTGATTGTTTGCTGCTGGGCAGGGAGAGGGCCCAGGAGCTCAGGGGCTAAGAGACAGAGGATGCTCTGATCAGGAAGCTGGCCAGGCTCTCCTGCCTGCCTGTCTGGTGTCTGGCTGCTGGCCCTGGAAGAAAAATGGATGAGGCCCTTTGCAGAATGTCCCCAGGTAGGAGGAAGAGAGGAGGTTCATCTTTTACAAAATTGAGGCCAGAGGCCCAGGGGACCTCAGATCTCAGGGCTTTGCAGAAGGCCTGACTACGGTACACACTGGGACTTGCAGTCCCCGGGCCCGTGGATGAAATCAAGAACAAAGGAAGGCATTTAGCAATCAGCCCAGGGGTGCTCCTGGCAGGACCTGTCAAAATGGCCCGCCTTTGAAGAGCAAGAATTAGGGACCTTGGCTTACATAGAGCTAATTAAACACACACACACACACACACACACACACACACACACACACACACACGTGTCTGTGTGTGTGTGTGTGTGTGTCTACCATTATAAGGTGTGGCCATTATGAATCATTGTCTTTCCAGACTCATCAGACTGGGTTTCTTAATTCGGGCAGGAGAAAAGTAACTGGGGAAAGGAGTGGCCATGAATATTGTCCCAGTTGTATAGTTCTGAGAAAAATCGAGCCAAAAATCTCTCCTGGAGATTTGCTTCGTTCCCCTTAATGAGAACTCTGACATTTTTGCTTGGGCAGCCAGAATGTAACAGAAAATACTGTCGGGAGAAGGTGTATCAAAAGCTTTAGGGTTTTCTCCATATGTCTGGGGCTGTTGGCACTTGGCCAGAGTAATCCTGCAAGTCAGTAGATAACCTGCAAGGAGAGGCCCAGGTTTCTAACAGTAAGTTCAAGTCGTCCTTTCTTTTCCGATTTCTCCAGAGATTTTTTTGTTTTGTTTTGTTTTCATCAGTATCCTCTGGTTCAATTTCTTAGATTAAGCTATTTTTGGAGTCTCCACATCTAAAACCCTCTCCAATTTTTGAAAGTGAAAAGTATCACTCAAAGGCATCTGAGTACTTTCTTCTAACACTGTATGTGCATATAAATAAATAAATAAAACTGGCCCCGGGGCTATGAACATACAAGGAAAAATTAGGTCCCTAGAGGTTTTTCAGAGAGCTAAGGAGATGTGAAAATAGAGGCTAACGCCAATGTGTCGCTACTTAGCATGAGGGTGGCAAATTTAAGACAAGGGCTCTTGGTTTTAAACTAGTCCTGGGCAAATGTACTGCTTTTATCAGAGTAAGGATAGTTGGTCAGCAGTTTTATTTATTTTTTGTTTTTTCGAAAAAAGTTAAGCACAGTATAATTAGCTTTGTTTTTGTCAGCCCAGGCTGCTGTTGATGAGGTATCTGGAGGCCTTCTGATATAGGTGCCTAAAAGCTTAAATAGCATTTAATTATTATTATTACTCAATGTCAGGCTACATAAATGAAAAGAGATAAAAAAGAATCGCTCGCAGCAACACTGCCTTGGTCTGTGATTTCATCACATCTCACAAGCGAAGCAGATTCGAGCTGGCACGTGGGGCATGAAACCTCTAAGGAAAACCCAGGCGACTGAAGATGCTGTTTCAACCGAGTTGGAAGTTTTTCCACATGCTGGGGAGGGAAGAGGCTTGCCTCTTTGATTTTCCTCCTCGATTTTATTTTTAAATACCTTCATAACTGGCTGACTTACTTCAGAGAAGGAAAGCAAATAAGAGAAATGGTGTCACACAGAGAGTTGTCCTAAAGGTACATGGCCTCTAACGTAAGATCTCTTGGCTCCCAACTGCTTGCCGATGGTCTGTCCTGCTGCCTGAAATACCAGCGAAGGCTCCCAACGAGCAGGAGTACTTAAAGCCTCAGCTAAACATGGAGACTGGAAGGGGCAGGATGCTTTCCCACCTGAATGACAGCTGAGAGCGAGGAGCAGACCAGGAGGCAGCAGGAGGCAGATGGACCAAGTTATGTCCACTCTAACAGTCTATTTCATTGACAGGTCAGGATGAAACCAGACGGTTTGCCAGGGGGCAATATATTGGCAAACAGTACCTTGCTTCTTAGCATGAGACATCAGGCTGTTCGAAGCAAGTGCTTGGCACTGAGTTAACCCCAGACGTTCAGCTCAGGGATGACCTTCTTTCTGCCTCCTTGGATTAAGAAGGGAATGAATTAGGTGGCCCAGCATGGTCAGAGGGCCAGAAGCCTTAGCTGCATTCTGACTCCTTCTTTCTCTCTTTTTATTCCTTAGAGAAAAACCTTGATGGTAAGGTTTGCAAACTCATCAGGTTCCGGGACTGGGACTATGGTCGGTAATGATATAGAACCCAGGATGGCTATAGTATTTGCACACAACAGGCATGGAATAAATGTGCTGGCTCCTTCTCTTAGTCCTTGGTCTGTCAGAATCTGTTGTAGAATCTTCTTTAGATGAGGACTCAACAGGTCATGATGCCAGGGGCTATTGCTTTTTGAGGGCTGCTGGAGCTCAGGCCATCCAGACTCTTTATCATTAGTGTCACCATTTGTGTCAGTTATTTGTTGATGTACAGCAACCCGCCGTACCCCCAATATTAGTGGATTAAAACAACAACAGTTTACATAGCACGTGATCTGTGGGTCAGCAAACTGGGCCAGGCTCAGCTGGGTAGTTCTTCTGCTGGTCTTAGCTGGGCTCATCTGTGGCAGCTAGGGGTTGATGGCCTCACTCACATATGTGGCAGTTTGCTGGTTGTGTCCTTCATCATCCAGCAAGCTTTTCTGGGCTTGTTTCTATGGTGGGAATCACAGGATCCCAAGAACATCGGCAAGGATTTGCCTGACTGCACAAGTGTTTTACAAGCCTCTTTGTGTAGCACATTTGCAAACATTGCATTAGCCAAAGCAAGTCACATGCCTGAGCCAAGGGTCAAAGTTACAGACAATGGCTGGGACGCAGACAAGAAATTATTGACACCGTTTCACAAACAAGCTACCACGTCAACAAAACAAGGCCAACAATAGAATGCAATCTTTCCAAGTCCCGGGGGTGATACTTCATTTTCAGGTCTCCATCATACAAAAGAGGGCCTCTTGGAGCCAGAAATCCCAGCTGAGTCTCTGTTTCTCCACTTTCAAGCCTCAACTTCACCATTTGATAAGTGGAGATAATATCCACCTTATAGAGTTGATCCAGGATCAACAGGGGCTAAAAATAATAAATAAATGTTGGCTGTGATGCTTTCACACCTGCAAAAAAGGTTCACAACTTCTTCTCAACCTACCTGTTCATCTGCACAGGCAGTGCTTCTGCAGTATGGAAAACTCACTCCCTATTGGTGATGGTCGACGAGAGGATTTTAGGTGGCACAGGAAAACCACCTTGAATAATGTCACTCATGGATGAGCCTGGCCTGCCCTGCCCAGTCGTTTTCTTTAAGTCCTTCCTCTTAGAGGATGTTTCAGTTTGATGCTGTTATGTCTTGAGCATCTCTCCTGACATGTGCTAAACATCACACTCAGAGCCTTTGGCTCTACTTAGAATTCAATCTCATTTTATTCCCAATTTTTACACTTGCTTTCTATTTATGGCAGCTGATAATTTAATAAATAAATAGAAGTAAACCTTAGTAGCTTGAAAAACAATGTTAAATATATTACACGCGGTTCATTCATTCATGCATTCACCAGATCTTTGTAGAGCACCTACTACGTGCCAGGCCCTGTACCTATCATTCCTCAGAGAACACAGCAAAGCCTCCTGTTGCGGTGGGGCTTATACTGTAGCGCCAGGAGCCTGATGGCTTTCGGGGAACTGCCGGATCTGGGGATATGCTTCCTGAGGGGGCACTCAGGTGCCTGCCCCGCCCGCCTCCCGCACCGCAGAGCGGTAATGCCGGGGTCAGGGGGCTCCTCGGGGCTGAGACCCGGGCTGCCCTTGCCCTAGGAGCCCGGGCGCGGGCCAGGGGTGGAGGTCGGGGTCGGGCAAGCGCGGGGCGGGCCGGGCCGTGGCCGCGGCCCCCGGAGGCCTCGGCTCCTCCTCCCCTTCCTCCCGCCGAGGCTGACGTTGTGTCAACAGCGCGGCGGCTGCAGGAGGCGGCGGCGCGGCGGCGCGGAGGCGCGGGGCCCTCGCGGGCCCGGGGGGCGGCGACGGCCGCGGCGCGCGGGGAGGAGGAGGCGGCGGCGGCGCAGCGCGGCGTCCGAGCAGCGGGCCCGCGCCTGCCGGAGGCGGCCATGAACAGCGACCGGACGGAGAGCGACTGGCAGGGGCTGGTGAGCGAGGTGAGGCCGAGGCGCCGGCCCGGCGGCAGGGGCCGGGCCGGGCGGCCACCAGCCCCGGGCCCGCGCCCCCCGGGGCGCGCCGAGCCGGGGCGGGGACGCGCGGGGACGCGCCCCCGGTGGCCGCGGCGCGCTGCCCCCGCGCGACCCGCCCAGGGCGCCGTTCCTCCCGCACTTTCCGGTCTGTCCCGGGGCCACTTTCTCCCACGCCATCTGGTGCCAGCCTTTGGGGAGGGGACTTCCCTCGGGCACGGCTTGGCCCTGGATTGGAGAGAGAAGCCCGGGGATCCGGGAGCAGGAGCCAAGTCACACCTGTCTTCCTGTTCACCACTGTTTTGGAGCCAAGCGATTGGACGCCCGGCGCCGAAGCTGAAAGGTGGTGCCAGGGGGGAAATCCGGCCCGAGGTAACACCTGGGCCAGGTGGAATTACTTGCGCGGAGACTTGGGTGGGGGACGGCCAGGTCCTCCGTAGCCTTCATTCATTCACTTATTCAATTCAGTCAACACGTGTTTACCGCCGTCCTACGATGTGTAAGGTGGTCAGTCATTTATCCTACGAAAGGAGTGAAACACAGGTGCTGAAGTCATCGACTTGTGGAAGCAGAGGTCACCATGCCCCTGTGTTTTGTCATAAACGCCCCTGAGGTCTGTTTTGGGACTCCTATGCCATTCCCTCTTCAGCCCACCCTAAGAGTGTTTTGGACTGGTGGGGCTGCCCGACTTCTCCAGGTGAGAGGGAGTGCTGGTGTCTCCTTATCACAGGTAATTTGCTTGTCCTGACTTACACCATTTGTGAAGGCAGTTAGTTACCCATGTTACCTAGCCATGCTGACCATCCACCAGAAGTTCTCTCTTCTCTGTCTCCTGAAAATTATTCTCCACCCCAAGGCCCACGTGGGGCTTCTTTTTCTTTATTCCTGTGCATATGTGCAGGCGTTATGGTTTGCTTGCTCCCTTCCCTTGCGGGGTGTTGGAAGGAAAACCCTGTATCTTCTTTTTCTTCTAATCATTTTCTGAGCCTCCAGGTCAGCCTGATAACAGTACTTAATGTCTACTGTGTGCAAAGCATTGTTTCTGAAGAGGAATGAGATATCATATCTTCTTCCCTAGTTGAGTTTACTCTTGGGTAGTAGTTGAAGGCTCCTAACTGCACAGTATTATGAAGCATTGTATTACAGCCTGTCCTTATCTCCTGTAACGTTCAGGCTTTATCTCAGGGGACAGATACTCTGGGCATCTTTTCTCTCAGGCCCTTAAGAATCATACCCAGCAGTCAAGGAGGCTGGAGGTGGTTCTTCATAGAAGTCCAATGTTGGGCTCAAAGAGCAGCAGAATATTCACTATGCCAACAATTGCTTATCAGATGCCTTTTGGGAGTCAGGTTCATTGCTAGGTGCTTGGGGTTGAGTGGTGAAGAAGAGAGAACCCCTTCCGCCCTCAAAGGACTCCTGGAACATGTGGTATGATTTGGGAGGGGAGTCAAACTAACACTAAGGGAATATTAAAGAATGGAATGTGAAGGACGAAAAACTGAAGGAAGGAGGTGCATTGTATTGTAACCTAGCAGTCTCCCAGCTAGGCTGTGTGTTTTACTTTGCTCATTGTTCTAAGGGCCTACACACTGAGCACCATACACAGCAGGTGCTCAAAAACTGCTTGTAGAATAAGTCGACATCCTGAAGTGGGTCTTTCTGGAGTTGTCTTGCCTATGCCAGCCGCATTTCTCCAGAGCTATGCCTTAATGTCTTCCACAGGCCTTCATTAGAGGCTTAGGATGTGGCAGGCACACAGCGAGGAATTGGGCGATGCGAAAATGCATGCATATGCCTTCTGCCTTCACAATGGCTAATAGCTATTTGTAGAGTCTGTCTTTGATGTCAGCCAATTTGCATGCCTCATTCTCATAGTCATATAGGGTAGAAATCATTTCTCATTTTACAGATAAGGAGACTGTGGCTCAGAAAGGCTAAGGAACTTGCTCAGAGCCTTACAGCTGGAGGGGACAGGGTTGGAACCCTAGTCTGTCTGACTCTGGGGCTTTGGATCTTTAGACCTTACTTTGTATTTTTAATCATCAGTTCATCTGTCTGTATTTTTCACCAGACAGCAGGTATTCCAGGAACCATGTCTTATTCATTTTTGAATCCTCGGCAAATAGATTAAGTGTTTTTAAGAATGTGATCCACAGATCACCTGCATCAGAGTCATTTTAAGAGCAGAGTGCAGAGTCGCTTTGCATTTTTGGCAAAAATGCAAGATTCTAGGTCTCTCCCCAGATCTATTGTAGTGGATAGAAATATCTCCCCGCCCCCACTCAGCTCCAGTGGGTTCATCTGAGCCCTAACCTTCCACCCTCATGAATGCGACCTTATTTGGAAATAGGGTCTTTGCAGATAGATTCAAGTGAAGAATCTCAAGATGAGGTCATCCCAGACTTAGGGTGGGCCCTCAATCTAATGAATGGTATCCTTACAAAAAAAACCAAAGATAGATTTGTGACACAGAAATACAAGGGGGAATGCTATGGGAAGACGGAGACACACCGAGAGAATGTCCGTGTGAAGATAGAGGCAGAAATGGGAGTTAAGGAGCAACAAGCCAAGGAATGCCAAGGGTGGCCAGCAGCCACTGGAAGCTGGAATGACCTGGAACACATTCTCCTTCAGAGCCTCCAGAAAAAAATAATTTTATTACCACCTTGGTTTTGGACTGCTGACCTTCACAGCTGTGAAAGAATACATTTCTGAGTTTTAAGCCTCCTAGCTTGTGGTCATTTGTGGGCACAGGAAACAGATGCACGTAGGGTGGGAAAGTGCATGGAGGTATAGCCCCAAATCTGCAATTCTCACAAACTGAGCTACCCAGGTGACTCCCCTGCGCCCTCGGTTCAACTGGCCAGGTGTGGACTGGGCCTGGTGTGGAGAATTGCCCAGTTCTCAGCCAGGTAGGATTCAAGGAAGAGTGTGGTCAGTGATCATTAGTGTTTCAAAGTGATTTTGGAAGCCAGCCGAAGGAACTGGGGTGGACATCCCCGACATCTGACGGGGCCAGATGGGCTTTTTGATGTGCTCACAACTATTCCTGCCGAAGTCCCGGTTTCCACCTCCCAGCCTGGATCTGCACTCCGTTGCCCGTCCTGCCCAGAGCCTGTGCTCTCATTCAGTCTGCTTCCTTGGCTTGCCTCTAGGAAGCAGTTGTCATTTACCACGATCCTACAGAGATCAGTTATATTTTCATATTTTTAGTGTAACAAGCTGAAATTACAGCCTCCTCTTAGGCCCTGAAGTAAACGCGGCCATGCGTGTGAGGGAAGCATGGCTGGAGTTCTGTTCTGGAAATTAAATATGTGGGGAGGGGGAAATGTTCTTCTTATCACCACCTGAGGCGATCTTTCAAAATCAGGAAAACCTTGATATGCAGCCATGCGGACAATCAATAACTTTTTATTTCCAAGATAAAAATCCTGGTCATCTCTCCGCCTACTGCCCTATGATAAACCATGCCTAATTCAGTTTCATATTTTGAATTTTGGTTAATTAATTAGATAGCAATCACACTCATTCTCCTTGAGAGTGTTGCGTGTAGTGGCTGTGAGACAGATAGAAGACAGTTAACCCTGCGCCTCTACCCAAAGTAGAGCCACTGATTTTTGGGAGAGAGCGATCGACTGGGCATATCGTGTGGCCCTGTGGTTTAGGGCACAGCTCTGGGTCTTGGCTGTGGACTGAGACCTGGGTGTGGGTCTTGCTTCTACCACTCTCTTGATGCCAATGATCAAAAGCCCAACCTAGAGTGCTTTAGCTCAGAGAGAATTTGCTGGTTGGTGTTGTGGGTTGAATTGTGTCCCCAAAAAGATAGGTTCAAGTCCTAACCCCCGTATCTATGAATGCGACCTTGTCTGGAAGAAGAATCTTTGAAGAGGTAATCAGGTTAAGGTGAAGTCATTAGGATGGGCTCCTGATCCAGTGACCAGTGTCCTTGTAATAAGAAGAGGGAAATTTGGATGCAGAGAGATGCACAGAGGGAAGACAAGGTGAAGTCACAGAAGAAGGAAGGCCATGTGATGACAGAGGCAGAGATTAGAGTTATTCAGCCAAGGAATGCCAAAGCTTGCTGGCCACTGTCAGGACCCAAGGAGAAACAAAGAAGGATCTCCCCTAGAGCAGTGGCCTCCAACCCCCAGGCCATGGACAGGAATCAGTACTCTTAGGAACTGGGCCTCACGTCAGGAGGTGAATGGTGGGCAAGCGAGTGAAGCTTCATCTGTATTTGCAGCTGCTCCCCAGTGCCAGCATCACCTCCTCAGTTACACCTCAGATCATCAGGCATTAGATTCTCATAGGAGCGCTGGTCCTTGGTGCCAGAAAGATTGGGGACTGCTGCTCTAGAGCCTTATTAGGGAACTATTCATGGGGCCCTACCCAGACCGTATGGACTGAGAGTGGTTTGGGACAGTGGGGGTCGTTTGCCAGAAAAGGAATGGATGTTGAGAGAATCACTACACTGTGCAACTCCTCTGAGTCTGGTTTTTCTCATCTTTAAATAGGATAATAAAATACCTACGTCATAGGTGCTATAATTGTGAAGCTCAAATGAAACAATGCTTTTTAGTGCTTAGTTCTTCAACTGACAGGTAGTAAGTGTTTAGTGACCATTAGTACCATGAGAATGACCCTCAGGACACAAATTCAGGTGTTCCCAAAATGAAAACTTCTTTATTTTGCTATAACACCTTAATTTTGATTACTAATTCCCATTATAAGGGTGGAAGAAATGTAATCTGGATTGGAGTCACGCCTCTCTCTTTCTCTGGACTTGTATTTAAGTTCTAGGGGGCTTAAGTAGGACTCAGCCAGCAGCAGGGGCGATGGGATGGAGGGCACACATCTTGTCTGGGCTGTTTTTGTTTAGCCACACGCTCCTTATTCAATCTAGTATCTTGTCATTGGTCACTGGAGGTCACGCTGTGCCCTTCTTCTAGCCCTTTGGCTCTCTGTTCCACACCCATCCTACCTTGGGTGATGAAGAACAAGTTGATGTAGTGCTCCTTCACTGCTCTGGGCATGGGGGACTTTACTCCAAGGTGGGGGCAAGGTCATATTCTGCTGCCCCCGAATTACTTCTAAAGTGAGGGCAATTCTGGGAAACTACTGTGTCATCTACATAGAGGTACCACACAATGGCAGGCTGGGTCCAGGGAACTCAAGATTGTTTTATACTTCCTAAGAAAGAAGGGTGTCTTTGTTAATCTCTAAGCCACTGTAACCAAGATCTCTAGCCCCCAAATATATTGTTTTAAATCAGGTAGCTTTGTAGGTGCCTTTCATGTCACAGTGTGGTGGTTCATTGGGAGGGCATCCTTGCTCCATGAGCCATTAGAGAACCCAGGTTTATTCCATCTTGTTACTCTACTGTGTCTTAGGGGGTAGTCCTTAATGGTATGGTTAAAGCTGGTTGTCACCACATTTTTGTCTGAGCCCATGGGAAGAGGAGGAGGGAGGGAGGGAGGGAGGGAGGGAGAGAGAGAGAGGGAGAGAGAGAGATAAGTAAAAGAGGGGGTAGAGGGTAGTTGAGGCAAGAGGCTTTCTTTAATTAGGGGTGACTGGATGTTGTACACATCACTTCTACTTATGTTTCATTAGTCTGAGCATAGCCACATGGCCACACCTAGCTGCAAGGGAGGCCAGGTAAGGCAGTCTTTAGTTAGACATGCCCAACTTAAGTTTGGGAGAGTTCTTCTTATCACCATCTGAGATGATCTTTCAAAATTTGGGAGAGTAAAAAGTGAGAAGGATATATAGGACACAAAAGACCCAAACCATAAAAAAAGAAAACGAAAAAGAAAAATTGGACTTTATCAGAATTAAAAACTTCTCTTCTTTGAAAGACTCTGTCAAGAAAATGAAAAGACAAGCCATAGACTGGGAGAAAATGTGTGCCGAAGACATATCTTATATCCAGAATATATAAAGAACTTTCCCAACTCAATAATAAGAAAATAACCTAAGTTTAAAAATAAGCAAAAGAGTTAGATAGACACTGCACTCAAAAAGAAATTTGGATGGCAAATTAGCATATGAACAGATACTCAACATCATTAGTCATTAGGGAAATGTGAATAAAAACCACAATAAGATGCACAACACACCTATTAGAATAGGAAAGCAAATAAAAAATCGATAAACCAAGCACGGACAAGGATGCAGGGCAATTGGAAGTCTCATGCATTGCTGGAGGAATATAAAATGGTACAGCCACTTTTGAAAAGTTTTGTAGTCAAAAATACACCTAACTAAAGAACCTAGCAATCCTACTCCTAGGTATTTACCCAAGAGAAATGAAGACACATGTTCATATTGTATATAAGTATTTATAGCAGTCTTATTTATAATTGCTGAAAGCTGGAAATGATCCCAAAGCCCATTAACCAGGGAGTGAATAAACTGTGCTATATTCTTATAATGGAACCGCGCTTAGCATTAAGAAGGAACATACTGATCCATGCAAAAACATGGATGCATCTTAAAAACATTCGGTAACTGAAAGAAGCCAGAGACTCAGATGTACCTACTGTAAGATTCCATTTATATGAAATTCTCAAAAAGGCGAAACTAAAAGGACAGAAAACAGATCAATGGTTGCCAGAGCCTGGGAGTGGGGTGAGTGGACCAACTGCAGAAGAACATGCAGGAACTTTTTGGAGTGATGGATGCATTCTATGCCTAGATGGTGGGATGTCTGCATGACTGTGAAAGCTGGTGAAAATTCATAGAAAGAACTGTATACCCAAAAAAGGTAAATTTTTTTCTATGTAAATTTTGCCTCAATAAATCTAATTTTTGAAAAAGAGGGGAACGGATATTTAAGACAGCCATTGTTGTAGAGAGCTTTACTCTTTGCCTCTCCAATTTCTCTACTCATCAGGTTTCCATCGCAACTAGCCACACCCCCTTCCTTTTTGGTCTCCCAGTCTTTGCTTGCTCCACTTTCCCTACCCCAGGATGATTGGGCAAAGCTTAGTGTTTATTCTTAGAGACTCACTGATAACCAAGTTCTCCTTCCTTGAACTCTGCTTTTGCCCTTTTTCCAACTCTGAAATCTTTTGTAGTCTTTTGTAGGGGTCATGGGGAAGGGGGATACTGATGTCTTAAGGACCAGGCTTTCAAAACTGAAAAGCCAATAACTTTGTTACCTGTGTTACTCCCTTGGAACACAAAGGCAGACTTCTTGGAACACAAAAAGGCAGAAGCGTATGTAGGGAGAAACAGCATAAGGGTTACAGGGAATGGAGGCAAGATGGACAGGTAGGGTATCAATTAATATTTCAAAGTATTGCTGATATTAATATTATTGTTAAATGAAAAAACAGTGCACGATAGTGAATGATATACCTTAGACACATATGTAGGGAGTTGGTGAGGCTCAAAGTAGGAAAAGTCTTCTGAGAAGAAGTGGCACTTGAACTGACCCCTCTCCTTTGGTTCAGGGGGTATGGGCCATCATGCTGGGAAGCAGGTGTGAATAGCTGGTGCTTGATGTCTGAGGTCATGCTTCAGATGAAGACCAAAACGGGAAACTTGTGGGTTGAAGTTTAGCAGACATGACAGTTGGATAGCCAAGGGCATCAGAGAGAGAATGACTTCAAAAGCAAGACAGAGGGTGTGCTCTAATGTAGCTGGTTACAGGGAGGCACTGGTTGCTTTTTTTTTTTTTTTTTTTTTTTAGCTGGAATACAAGTTGATGAAAATGCTTGGGTAGATTTGTTTCCACTGAACTCAGTAATCACTGAGCCTTTATTGTCAGCAAGCCTTTATTTACCAAATAAAGACAAATTGGTAACTTTGCCAGGAATCAGGAAAAGACAAGTTAAGATGAGAGACTAGTAATCTAGTTTTTTTTCTTTCACGATCAACATTCCCAAATTACTTCTATTGTCCCGATATCATACCACTTATCAGGTGGTTTTCTAACTAATCCTTGACTCTTCTTCTCTCTCCACTGGACTCAAAAGATCTAAAACTCCTTGAGAGTAGGGACCACGTGTTATTTGTGACCTTAGCACTAAGAGCTGTACCTTGTCCTTTGTAGGTGCTCAGTAAATATAGAACATGTGAATGCCTGAGTGTTTGATGAGATAATAAGAGGATATGGCATCAGTGGGAATAGAGAAAAAAGGATGGCTACATGAAAGATTTTTAAAGGATGATCCCTACAGGATTCCTAGCCAACGGGCTTGGGAAGATGAGCTAGAATGAGTCCAAGGTAACCCTTGGCGGGTGGCTAGAGAGTGGTGGTGCTGGGTATGACAGAAGGTGGGGGGGTGACCGAGTCTGGCGAGAAGAAAATGAGTTCCATTTAGAACTCTGCATTGTTCACAGTTTCCTGGGAGCACTTGAACTCTTATAAGGCGAGCTTAGTGCTTACTGGGAACATTTTTGATGAGCAGCTATCTTCATAGAGGCAGGCTAATTTCAGAGTAAGTTTATTAAAATTAGCATGTGGGGGAAAGTGAGCACAACTGCTATTTTTAACTAATGGGATTCATGTTCTCTCCTGTGCAGGGGAATTCGCATATGTGCTTCTAAAATTGACAATTTCTACTCTTATTATGTTAAAAATTAATTTACTGACTTACACATTGAATAAAATAATTGGTTGAAGATTAGAAAAGGACTTTGGCTAGTCCCTGAATGAAAATGACCAGAGCGGATGACATTTCTTACTTGCTGCCTGATTTTCCACTAATAAAACTATACTGGGGCTTTGGGTACCTCATGGTAGAGGACTTTGCTTAGTGGAGTGCCTGCATCTCTCTCTGGCCGATCAGGTAAAATGGTGCCAGTGGTAGGTGCTACCTGGTCCCCAAGGAACAGAAACCTTTGGTTGAATTTTTATTTTGAAATCTCCCCATCTTCCTTTCACCTCTTCTAGTCTGCTGTTTCCAGTATCTTATGCTATTTTATCGTAACACATCGTAGTTATGTTCAGTATATCAGATTGTCTTCAATCCAGTCCACCTTCTATACAACTGACCTATTAAGCCCCCTTAAAAAAACTAAACACTTTTCACCAGGTTCTCTTACTCAAAAGTCCCCATCCCTGGTATTCAAGACCTTTCTCAAGCTGGCCTTGACCTTTATAGCCTTAGGTCTCCATTGTTCCTTTTATAAATGGCTGCTCTAGCCAAACTGATCTGCCATGTGCTCTGGCTCCTACCTTATTCTCACACCATGACTTCACTCAGGTGGCCTTCCATTTCTTCCCTGACCACAGCCTTTATCAGTCCTTCAAGGTGGAAGAGAAGCCCACATTCCTCAAAAAATCATAAAACCATCCATGGCCAACCATGCTTGAAAGAGCTCTTTGTCCTATTGCCTTACGTAGCTTAGGTTCTAAATCATTCACACAGCACTTAATGGTCCCTGAGAGGAAGGGACATTCTCTGTGTGTGGATCTTAACTCCGACACATGATAGTGAGCTCCTGAGAGAAGGGACTGTGACGTCCTATGTTGGGGTAGGAGACAGGAATTCCAGAATGATGAGCTTCATGCTATGGCTGAGGAGGAGCAGGACCTGAGTGAGGATACTGACATAGCATTTCAGAACCGACCCAGTTCCAGCCTATTTGCATGGCCTCTGCGTTGATTTCACATCCTCGTTTATGGAAAGGGAGTCAAGGGTATATAGCTTTTTTAATGGAGGACACACTGACGGGGGTTAGTGACATCAGGATGGCTTCATCTCAGTGTTAGTTTGCCTTGTTGGCATGAAGGAGGAGTGAAGGGACAGCCCAGGGGTATTTCAGTGGGATGGGGGACATGGCCAAGGAGAAGGTCAGCGTTCAATGTATCAGACACATTGAGTACTACTCTGTGAAAAATGTCGTACATAAGATAGTTGCTCTCAAGGGGTTTACAGTCCAGTGGTGACAGAGAATGGGGATAAGGCCACTACACTACGACACACTGTGGCAAGTGCCCTGCAGGTTAAGGAGAAGTTAATCTAGATTGGGGGATTGAGGAAAGTTCTTGATGGAGGTGGCACTTGGGCCAGGAATCTGGGGTGGGATTTCAGCAAGTGGAGATGGAAAGGAGAGGTGTCCTAAGCAGCAGGACAGATAGCAAAGGTGCAAAGGTGGCAAAATGCAGGGCTTGTCTGGGAAATCCCAGATTGTGTGGTTTCTGGCTGGGGACACGTAGTGGGGCATTAAGTATTGTTTGTTAGGCAGACCTCGAACTCCCTGTTAGCTGAATAGGGTGGCAGAGTCCTGAGTGTGGGCTTCATTGTGGCAGCTGACAGCATGTTTGTACCTTCAAACAGGGCAGAAGCTGTCTGGATGCGTTGGGAAGGTAACTGATCTTCCAAGAGTATATGTGAGGGGCCGAATGGGCATGGGGATTGAGCAGGACACTTGTACCAATCAATACCTGTACCTCTGTCTCCTTGCTCTCATCCACTCTCAACCCACCTGAGTCTGCCTTCCACCTCTTCTTTGATCCTGAAAATGCCTTTGCCAAGGCCACCCAAGACCAGCCTCCTACTTGTCACACCCAGTGGTCTTTCTTCAGGCCTCAACCGACTTGACACCTGGCTGTGCAGCCTCTGACACTACACTCTTTTTCCCTGCATGCTGGGCTTCTGTATCCTTCCTTGCGGCCACTGGACATGTCCCCCATGCACCTCGCTCTCAGCATGCCCTACACCGAATTTATCCCTCTGTCTTCTGCCTTTTATCTCTTTCCTTCTTTTGTCTTATCTCAATTAACAACATCACTGTGGAGTTTTCTTTGATTCTTCTTCCCAACTTACCCTTCTCCCCAATTTAATTATTCATCAAGGCCCATATTTTCTGCTTTTGTACAAATCCTTAAGTAAGGGCTCCATGTCACCATTCCACAATCCCTCCATGGCCCAAGTTCTCCATTCTCCCGGGAATATTTGCAATGTCTACTAAGATCGTCTTTCCTCTATGCAGTTATAATAGTTGTCATTCTAAGCACTGAAGTGATTTACCACTCCTGTGCCTAAAGCTCTCTGAAGTCTTTCCAGGGCTTGTAAAGCAAAAGCCAGTCTGTCAGTTGGTCTCCAAGGGCCCTGTTGCCTCCTCACCCCCAGTGGCTCCCCATATCCCTAATGCCTACCACCTCCCCCACTCTGCAGAACTCCTGATTGTTACCAGGTCATTTCCTACCCTGAGACATCTCTAAGCATGTGCTTACGTGCACAGGTGACCTTCTACTTTGAGGCCCAGCTCAAATATCCTCTGCTTGGGTTTCCTACCTTCCTCGGGCCTCTAGAGGTTGGGAAGTGGATGGTATATTTCAGTTGGAAAATGTGGGATTGTTGGCAGGATAAGAAGGCAAGGTAACAGGGTTCCTGAGTCTGGGGGACCCTCAGAGAGGTGGATGGTCACTAATGTCTAGCCCAGTGCCAAGAACATGACAGTTAGCGGATACCTGTGAAAGGGAGGGGGGCAGGGAGGGAATAAAGAGAAGGAAAGAAGGAAGGAAAGAATTTACCTTGCCATTTGCAACACTCTTTGAAGCCCGTCTTGCTCACCTGCTGGTGTGCCCCTCTTCCAACCTCTCCCCCAGGCTTATCTTGGCCCTGAAGGAGCTGAGAGTGAGTGTCCACATGGCCCCAGCCCATGTCCTCGCCAGCTTCCTGGCTCAGACTGCAGTGGGTTTAACAAATCATCAAGCTCCACTACTAGGTCACTGCGTGGTCTTGGGCAAATCTGACTTCTTCAGACCTGGACTTCATACAATGAGGATAATAATATCTGCTTCGTGTCCCTCATTTAAGATGAGAATAAAGTGAGATGATGTGAAAGTGTGTTTTAAAGTCCCCAACCCTCTACAGCCAAGGTGATGGTCCTGTCCTTGCCAGGGCTTCAGGAAAACCCTTCCCAGGCCTTCAGAGATGCTTCTGCAGAGGGAGGTGATGTGTCAGCTGCTGGCTGTCAAGATGATGCCATTGAAAATTCATATTGATTGGGGCGGAGATTGACATATCTGCTTGCTCTGCCACCTGCAGACCCCATGACCAAGGCAATATTAGAGGTGGCAGGGATGGGACTCCATTTTTTTAGCCAGTTCCAATTTGCTTTTTAATTTGCTCCAGCCTGGTGAGCGCATCAGGGTCAAGCTGTACCTTTCCTTCTTTCCCGATAGTCTGCAGCGGTGCCCCACCTTTCTGCAAGTTCGTAGCTACTCAGTCAGTTCCTGAGCACCTTCCATTTCTGTGGCCTCTTCTGTGCCCCCCTTAATCACCTTCTGACTTTGCATCCCTCTTGTGTCCCCCAGTCCAATCTTCTGCCCCGATAATTTGGCCCTTCCCTATCTGTACCCCTCTCTGGTCTTTAGAGCCATATACTGACCACTCTACTTTCCTCATTTGTTGGGGTTTTGAATAAGCCTCTTTCTTCTTAAGCTGATGGTGGCGCTCAGGAAAAGATACAGCACTTGCTCACAAAGAAGCAACAGTAAACCCTCTCCCCCATGGCTTCTTGCAGGCACCTCCCTCAGCCTCCTCGCCTCCTGCATCTCCCTCCAACTTTCTATCCCACCCATCACTGCCTGCCCAGGTGCCTGGAAGCAGAACTCTGTCTTGACCCTTCCCGGCTCAGAGACCTCCTGAGCTCCTGTTGGCTCTCACTTCAGTTCAGACTGTTGTTATTTAAGACCTTTCTTACTTCCATCCAAACCAAACGTTCCAACTGTATTTTGTATTTCTCGTTTTCACATGTCCTGTGCTCCTAGCAAACAACCACCTTGGGTTTCCATGCACCTGGCCTTTCCGCAGTCCCTGCCCTCTGCCTGGAACGCTTGTCCTCTTCTCCTCACTTCTCTTCCAAGGCTTGGTCATGACCGCCGTGCCCGCTGACTGAAAGCTCTCTTACCTTCTCGATCCCATAGCATCTAAGCACACCTCTGTGACCAGTGTCTGCCTGGATGCCTGATGTTAGAAGTATTTGTGTTCTTGCCTCACCTCTAGCCTGGAGTTACTGAGAGTAAGAAAGGGCTGATTGATTTGTGAATCACCCGTTGTCCCCAGCATAAAGTCCTGTGCATAATAAACAAATTGAAAAGAGATGACAAACCTATCTGGCTCTCAGGTAACACCTGAATTGAAAAACTACTGAATTAAAACAAGGACAGCCATTTGTTTTTGTTGGGACAAAAACATTCTCATCCGTTTCTTTCCCCAAAGTCCTCATATATCCATTTGATCTCACAGACTGTCCGAGTTTCAAAATAGAGATTGTGATCTTTTACAGGTTGTAAGTCAAATTTCCTTTTATTAAGCTCTAAGGGATTTATGAATTTACTATTAGTCAAAATCCCTCCCTCTCTCCCTCTCTTCTTTTCCTTTCTTCCAAACTGGAATTTTACTGTATCAGGTATATTGCTTGAGAATAGTTAGGCAGCAGCTATGGGTGGGAAATCATTTGCTTATAAAGATCTGCTTCCTATAATAGGTCTCTGCCCTGTGTTGTGTTGTGTCTGAACACGCACCAGCTTTAGCTCTGCTCTCAACTGAAATTGAAGCTTGCTCCAAGGTTATCTGCCACCTAGAGTTGACTCTTATGCAAGAAATGATGTCATTTCTTTGGTTCTTATGGTCATCTTCTCACCATGAGAAATAATAAAAGTAACTCCTTACATTTGTCTTTCTTTCACTGATATTTAAGAGGATTTACTGTGCCCCAGGCACTTTGCTAAAAGTTGAGGTGCAAAGTTCAACAGCATGTTGTCACCTCTCTCTACATTCCCTTATCTGATGCTTATACCCACCTTGTCAGTTAGAATGAGCAGGGGTTAGGGTCCTCATTTTATAGACAAAGAAGCTTCTTTATGGTCATTTGGCAAGAAGCCCATCTTTTTAATTCCAAGTTAGGTGTTTTCCCCACTGGACACTTTGGGTTCAAACCTTCCGCCCACTCATATCGGCCGACCTGGCACTAAACCCGAGACCTTGAACTGAGAAGAGAGTTTTCTGGTCGAGTTCCAGATTCCTGCCCAGAATTCAATGTGGGCTGGAAGTTGAGCGAAAGTGGTATCTGGAAACCAGCCCATGTGACCATATCTTGCAGGCCTGTCAGGACACCACCTCTGCTGTTCGTAGGCCAGAGGCAGGTGTGCCAGGTGTGCCAGGTGAGCCGGCCCTGTCAGAGCATGTGAGAGAACCCACCAGTGCCGAGGACCCACTGCCTCACTCCTGCTCACGTCGCTCCCAGAGCTGAGGGCCACCTTAGGGAGCTGTGGGTGCCCCACCCATGATGGACTGAATCTGGGAGTGTGGAGAGGTTTGTGCAAAGTGAGTGGCCAAAAGGATTGCTGGAGGTGATACACCCTCGGGTCACGGTGGAGTTAACTTCAAATAGCCAAGTAATATGAACTCACTGCACCCCCTACATTTAGAAAATATAGATACACTTAAAAGAAAAAAAGTGCTAATTCCAGTGCCCAGAGCTGACTGTTGTTAACACTTTAGTGTATAATCTTCTGGACATTTTCCCATGCCTTCATTTCTAAAACCAAGTTTGTGTCATATGCTTTTTTATTTTTTATCCGTGTCAAGGCTAACAGACATTCAGTGAGTGCCCTGTGTGTTTTCACATGTACATACACCTGCGTAACTGCCTCCCAAATCAAGATATAAAACATCCCCAGCCCTCCAGAAGGTTCCACGTGTCCTTTCCCAGTCACCTCCCCTCCCAGGTGACCATTATTCTGACGTCTGTCACTGTATGCTGTTTTTAGAACTTGTTCTTTCTCCTACTCAGCAATAAGTAGTGTGTAGCTTCTGTGTCACTAACTCCTTATCACTGTCATCGTGATCATCAGTCATAACGGCATCCACGGCATTGACAAACCGTACGTTTGTTGGACTTCGAGCCTACGTCTTAGAAATACTGGCTGCATTGTTTCCCGCTGTCAGAAGGCCCAGAAGTCTGACGACACCAGGGGTTCTGTTTGGCTCTAGTGTGGGCCGCAGGGCCAGTGCCTTCGAGGCTGTCCTATGGCTTTTGGTGTGGCCCACTTGTGCCTTCCCCGACTCGCTCATCTCTTTGAGTCCACGTGTGTCATGCAGAATGCCCTGCCCGCCCCTGTGCCCTGGGGAGGTCATCTCACATCCTGGCACGTGGTACAAAGATCTTGAGAGGAGAGCACATTCTAGGGTGCTAGTTCATCTCATTCCTCAACTCCTTTTTAAAAAAATTATTTTTGAGGGAGGAGAGAAACTCACTGGACAACTCACACAGGCAGGTGTAGAGAGAGGTTCTTTTCAGATGACTTTGGGGAGCTAGGGAAGTAGCCATTCGGGTTACTGGACTCTGTCATGAAGGCACCAACAAGGATTAAAATTCCACATGTCTCCCAGAAACACTCTCCTGCCTGAAGCCGAGCAGTTGGGTCTTGATCACGTAGCATTAACCATGCACCTCTGGGATCCTTCCCTGAAATCACTCTCTCTGGGTTCAGCTTTTGGTTATTTTACTATCTCTGTTACTAGGACCACTACTCTGGTCACTGCTGTTACTCTTAGCGTCATTATTACTAATAGCAGTAAAGTTATTATATTCTTCCATTTATTAAGCACATGTGCCAGGCACAGCATGAAGCATATTTCATATAATGTTGAGTTCAGGCACACACGTGAAGGAAAAAGGAAACATTTTATCGACCCCTTTTTAATGTGCCGAGTCCTGTGCCGGATGCTTTTTTGTGTGCAATTTCATTCATTCCTCGTAACAGCCTCGGGGCAACTAGATGACCACCATCTTATAGCTGAGGTGAATACAGACAAGAGTTGATAAGCAAACGTGAGGGAATATGTGAGTAATGCAAGAGCAGGGATTTGAACCCTAGGTTTTTCTGATTCCAAAGTATGTCCCACTCTACCACAGCCTCACTGAATGAATGAATGAACGAATGAATGAGTAAACCAACCAACCTGGTACAGCGAAATACTCATTTTTAGGAAGGCCGTATTTTGAATTATGGAGCCACAGCAAAAATATTCTTTCATTTAAACTCTATTTAATACCTTGATTATGGTACTTATATACTTTGTGTTGTGGATATACAGTGTCACCTGTCAGTGGTGACATAGGGTTCTAATATGAATTTGATTTCATATTTTGCATTATAAGGTGTCAGATTTCCTCAAAATAACTTGTTTGGCAATATTGGCATATTATTTAGGATTAATTTTAATGTAATACCAGAAACAACAGTGGTTTAAATATGATAGACTTATCTATATTTCTCTTTCAAGAACAATAACTCTGGAGGTAGGCAGTTTCGGGGTGATATGGTGGCTAACAGTTTGTCAGGGATCCAATCACCTTTACTTTCTCTGGTTTGCTACTTCATTCCAAGAGTGAGACTTTCCATCTTGTGGACCAGTGTATTGCAGGAAGGAGGAAGACATGAAAAAGAGTGTGCCCTCCCCTTAAGGAAACTTCCCAGAAGTCCCAGAGGACACCTCTGCTTCCATCATATTGGCCAGCACTTTATATGTATGTATGGGATCATAATAGTACCTACCTCATAAGGTCTCACTATGGGGACAGAATGAGCTAACGTGTGCAAAGTGCCCCGAGCAGTGCCTGATACACAGTAAATGGAAGAGGAGGGTCTGCCATCTGTGTTTTGACTGATGCTTTCATGGTC
>CM053513.1:80024571-80037815 GCA_028627145.1 Eidolon dupreanum
TCCCATTCGCCAATACCCCCACCAAATGCAGGACTCCTAGTCTCCTACTGTTGTTTCAATGAGACTTTGCATTTATAGGATCTTTGGCTGGATGCAGTAGAATGTAGTCTGTGCTTGTACTTGTTTAGAACACCTCTGTGCTACCAAAGGTGGCATGGACACCCCAGCACGGTCCTGAGACTGTGCTTTAGCCTTGAACTCGTGCGCTGCTGTGGCCTCTCAGTCCTTCCAGACTTCTGTAGCTGGTCCTCACTTTTGAGATACCCTAAAGCTAGAGGCCTCCAGAGCCTGGGCTTTCAAAGTGTAGATGGAGTTAAGAGTCACCTGTGCCATGTGCTAACAGTGCGGATTCCTCAGCCACAGGAGACGCTGATTCAGGGCGGATGCCCTGGGGCTCAGGAAGCTGCATTTTCACAAGCAGCCCAGGGTGGTGTAGAGCAATCTTTTCAGGTTTCCTTGTTGAGGTGGCCACACCAGGGTGTGTGTGTGTGGTGGGGGGGCGGGGGTGGGGCGGGGTAGGAACTACAGAGCAGGCGTCCCACCTTCAGACAGGGGAGTGCCCATTTGAGGTGTTTTAGAAATGAGGCTTCAGCCTAAGACTGTTGTACTGATAAAAATAATTGACATATAATAAAAAATTTTGAAATCCACTGTTCTGGACCGTAGTTAGCAGAAGAACAAGTAGCCCAGCAGTGGCTTTCTAAAGACCAACCTTTTCTCGGTGTGACTCCGTCTTCCAGATAGAATGCGTTTGCTTCTTACCCTTTAGTGGAGTCGTAATCGTCCTGTTTTCCACGCCATGGGGAAGTCACACTGCAGTGCTTCTTCTTCTCAAATCCTGGCCACTGGCTCTTAGGAGAGGCCTATGTGCCTGTTCTCTGCCAGGTACCTTAGACCCAAGGTAGGGTGTCCAATTACCACTCCTACAGTTTCCAAGACCCCACGTGGAACATGCCTCATGAGGAAAACGACTTCTCTCTTGGGCCTTAACTGATTGTAGTTCAAGGTCAGGGGACTTGGACTTCCACTTTGCCACTAAGTGGTGGCCTGTACCTGTTCCCCTTCAGTAGACCGCATGTTACAGCTAACCTTGCCTACTGCACCTTGCAGTATTTCCACAAGATTGGGATTTTCTTTCCCAAAGTCGGAAAACCGCTGGGTATCTTTGGGGCCTTAGCTTTGGATCTGATCAATTAAAGGAACAAAGGTGACCATCTTGGTGCCACCAATACTAACAGCACAACAGAGGCTGCTGATAATGAGCAAAGAACCGAAGGCACAAGGGCAGAGCTCTTCAATTGTGTGTAAATGGTATTTTTTTCCCTGTGAAATCTCAATACTTCCCTTAGGACATTGCAGTTGAGGTTTCTGAGACACTCCTTTGATATTTACTCCTTGGGGATTTTACTCTGGAGAAATCACTGTGGCAACAGAACCATTTTTGCCTCCATGAAGACGATGTGGAAGTCTTAAAATCCAGGACATTTTAAGGCAGGATTCCAACCTCATTACCGCCAGGAATACGATCCATCCAAGGTGGAAGTGTCCTCTCTTAGAACTCAAATCCATCTCAGAATGGCTTTTTTATCCCTCGTTGTTTTGGAACCTAAGCAATTACTTTTTTTTTTTTTTTTTTAAGGAAAAAAAATGTGCTAATGCACAAAACTCTCTTTTTCGCCTTGCATTTATTTGAAATTGAACTTAACAAAGTCAGTTCCGAGCAAGCACTATACATGAGTAATGCTTTTTGTCCATAAAAGAGCATTGACTCTAACGGAAGGGGAGTGCTGATTCTCTCCGCTTTGTGTGCGCGTCCGTAATGACAAAGTGCTCATGTCAGAGTGTATAATGAAACTATAAATTGTTTTCATGAATGCTCTGAATTTGGTCTTTTACGGGGCAAATTCAAAAGGTATTTAGTGCCACATTTCACATGTGTGAATAACACCAGGTGGTGCAGTACATCCAGTAAAAGTAAAAAAGTCCCAGTCGGGGCTCACACTGGGCCCAGGTGGTGGCTGATTGTCAGATGAGGGTGGTTTACGGCGGGGAGAGTGGGTTCCAGCAAGATAGGCCGACTGTTTGGGGATAATTCAAAGTGTTGCTAAAATACTTAGCTCATGTAATTGGTCTCTGGGGAATGGGGGTGGTGGGTGCCTACGTGGGAATCACAGAAGTGCATATCTTGGCCAAGTTGGTGAAATAAAAAAAATTTCAAGTGAGAAAATGTCTGCTGGGTTGTGTGGTCAGGTACAATCTATGGCAGTGATTTATGGTTCAATTAAATTATTTTTAATAACGTATTTTGTATTTTTTCATTGTAGAAGGCATATGAGTATTCTAGAAAATATAGGAAACATAGAAAAGCATAAAGAATAAAATTTAAAAACATGCACATAATTTTACTACCAAGAGACAATTGTTAGTAATAAACAAAATTTTTATTAAATATTTTTCCATGTGTATCATTTTGTAGAATTTTAATAAAATTTTACATAATTTTATCTGGATATATAAAAGTTTTTTTTTTTAAATTTGGGGTCCAGCTATCCATTTATTTATTTATCTATGTAATTTTTTTAAAGTATTCCACTTTTTAACTTATTTGTCAATTACCTTATTTTGTCTGTCCTAGTTTGCCAAAGTTCATGAACTTCATACAAGGTCTGGGTGACATGAGGGAACTATGCCAGGTATTGTAGCATCTTAGGTGCATATGTCAGTTACTGACAAACGTCTCTGGATATATGGTCTCTAAAAACAAAAAAGGCCACAGAACAAAACAAAAAACCAACCCTACACGGTGTGCTCAAAATCCCACACCTGTTGACTGTTTGACCAGTCGTTTGGATTTGGCTGTTTTGCAGTACCTGGTGTGTAAAAGGAAGCTGGAGAGTAAAAAGGAAGCCCTGCTGATCCTTTCGAAGGAGCTGGACACATGCCAGCAGGAAAGGGACCAGTACAAACTCATGGCCAATCAGCTTCGAGAACGCCACCAGTCTCTGAAGAAGAAATACCGAGAGCTGATCGTATGTATCATGTCATGGCGACCTATGAAATATATACGTATATGTATGTGCTTGTATGTGCCTATTTATATGGAGTATTTTAAAGAGGATTTATATTATAAGTCCAGATTGCCTAATACCAAAGCCACCAGTGTGACATGTGGTTATTTAAATTTCATTTTGAATAAAATTAGAATGAAATAGAATTGTACACTCGGTTCTTCGGTCTCACCATATTTCATGGGCTCAGTTGCTGTAGGGGCTGGTGATGACTGCATTGGGTTGCGTTGTTGCTATGGGGCATTTCCATGGTGGCCGCTGTGCTGGACAATTAGATACAGGACATTTCCATTGTCACAGAATTCTGTTGGACAGCACTCTATGAATGTTGTTCTAAAACTTGCTCTTTTCACTCAGCACTTGATTTCGGACATCTCTCTAGGCCATACGTACACATTTTTAAGAACAGTTGCATAGTAATATTTTCATAAATCTTTAAAACTTTCCTTTATCCTGGGCATTTAGCTTTTCTCTAAGTTTTCATACGGCAAGATTTTTAAGGGAATAAACTATACCAAAGTGGAAGGTACCAATGGCATAGCGCTATTCTGCATTTCTTACTTATTTTTTCTCACTGATAGAATTTTTTTATGTGCTGACAGTATTACTGACATTTAACCATTTGTGCTGGGATCATTGGACTGTCCTGGGACAGCGACAGAGGAGATAGAATCCTCGGGTTAACGTAATGCTGACTTCTTTGTGGACAGCATGGGGTAGAAGGGCCCTGGCTCACGGAGCATTTACTCCTTCACCTGAGATATTTGTATTTTCTAGATGGCACACAAGAGAGGAATTGAATTTTTTTTTCAGATAAAAAGTCTGATAGGACTGGAAGTTGTCAGTTAATTTTCTTTTGAGCATTTCCTTTCCCCAACCCCCCAAATTGTTCTGCCCATAGAGAAAATTCAAGTGTGTGTGTGTGTGTGTGTGTGTGTGTGTGTGTCCATTACTATTCCTTTGCATCTAACTATTTAAAAGAGGAACTCAACTCAAACCAAATGAAATGCTCAAAAATAATTTTGATAAATCCAGTTGGTTTATTTAAAAAATTTTTTTGATTCACATCGTTTTAGAAAATATATAGATTTGGTCCTAAATGGAACTGATTCCGTAGAGGTTTTTCCAAAATAACTCTGGTTCAGTTTATAGTTAATTTTTTAAAAGTGTATTTGAGCACATTACTGGTTGCAGGGACTGGGAGTGGAAAGTATCTGAACTTAATAGTTTGGTTCAATTCCTTGAATGCAAGCACATCTTTTTTTTTTTTTTTTTTAAGTAAAATATAGCATTTGTTTTTTTGTAGGATGGAGATCCGTCACTTCCCCCTGAAAAGAGGAAACAGGTAAGACTTATTCCTGATCTTTGATCTCTCCAACTGTTCATATTGATGCCTTACACAGCAATTAGGGGCATCGGGAAATCACCCAAAGTACAGAGAAATCTTTTATTTTCCAGAATCCTTTTGTACTCCTGGGGGCAGTGAGAGGTAGGGAAATGCTGACTGCAAAGAGGGGCTGAGGTGGGGCGAAGGGCGAGGGAAACCCAGTGAAGTCCAGCAGGGCGAAGGCACCTGGTTGACTGCGTTCCCTCTCTCGTTGAGAATCCTGTGGGAAACCGTGATGAGGGTTCGTGGCTGTAGCACTTGAGCTTCCTGGCCCAGGGATTGATATTGTATTGCTGTTAGCTCCTGCAACTTCAGACTTTAAAAAAATTTTTTTAATTTATTTTATTTTATCTATCTATATTTTAGTATAATTGGCATACAACGTTATATTAGTGTCAGGTGTATAACATAGTGATCCAGCACTTACGTACCTTAACGATGTGATCACCAGGATAAGATTAGTAACCATCTGTCACCAAAGTTATTACGATACTATTGACTACGTTCCCTGTGCTCTATGTGACATCCCTGTGACTTATGAATTTTATAATTGGAAGTTTGTACCTCTTATTCCCTTTCACCTTTTTCACTCATCTCCCCACCCCTTTCTTCTCCTTTGGCAGCCATCAGTTTGTTCTCTGTTTGTATGAGTCCATTTTTGTTTTGTTTTGTTTGTTCTTTTTTTTATTTTTAAATTATTTTTATTTATTTTTTATTTTTTAGGTGAAGCAACCCTTGGTTGACCCCACAGACTGCAAGGACCTTGTCAGCTTAAAATCCCTTATTTTTTTATGTTTTATACCTACAGCACTGGTCTTCCTAGTTGGTCTCCCATCCAAGTACTAACAAGGCCCAACCCTGGTTAGCTTCTGAGATCAGATGGGATCTGGCTTATTCAGGGTGGCATGGCCATAGACACTTTTTTTTTTTTTTTTAGATTCCACATATAAATGAAATCATATGGTATTTGTCGTTCTCTGACTTATATCACTTAAAATAATACCCTCTGTGTCCATCCATGTTGTTGCAGGCTGTAAGACTTCATTCTTTTTTATTTCATTGTGTGTGTGTGTGTGTGTGTGTGTGTGTATCACACCTTCTTTATCCATTCATCTACCAATGGACACCTAGCACTTCAGACTTTTAAAAGCCATCTTACCGGCAAAACTCACAAGTCTTTTATGTTTTTCTCTCCTAAATGGTAGCCAGCATTGTTTATTGATGAATCTAATTTTTTTCTTATAGATTTTAGATGCCCCTTTTTATCATGAACAAATCTTTGTCGATCTTTTTCTCAACTTACTGTTCTTTTCCACTGAGCTTCCTGTATAATCCTGTGGTTGTAGCACATGATTCTGGTTTTACTTTATACGTGTTTAGACTGGTGCCCTTCCCTTTGCTCTTCCTTTTCAGGAAGATGAAACTTAACATTTTATCAAGTGCTCCTCTGATCTCACCCACTTCCAACCCATATCTATTGGTATTTTGATGGAGGTTTTGTTAAATATATAGATTAATTTTGGGACAGTTAACATTTTCATAATATTACATCCAGGAAGATCGTACATCAAATTTCTTTTAATCCAGTTGCATGGATAGATACATATATATTGCTTTTTCTAAAGATATCTTTATTAGAACTTTTCTCAACTTCACAATTGTTCTAGACTGACATGCTCTGAATTTTAGCCTTTTATGGTCTTGAAGGGAGCCTGGATGATGGTGATGTTAATGCCGTGTGTTTTATGTTAGGGGGAAGTGTCTGCACCAGAGCAGAGCTTCAGAACTGGTGGATGCCAATAAGGGCACTGAATTGTTGGGTCTCTTACTAACTGTAATGGCTAAATCAACATCCTGCTTTTGTTCATTGGTCGTTCATATACCTGGCACTGCATGTAAGCTCCTTGGGTTCATTATCTTGTGATTTTTGGTGCCGTATAAACAGTATGCCCAAGACACACACACACACATGACCTTTACCCTTCGGTTCGCCTCACTCCCATAACTCCCTTCCTATTTTATTTGACTATTTTACAATGCTTTGAGTTTGATCTAAAGTCAGATTTTTCTATAGAATCAATTGATTTTTTTTTCCTAAAGAAAATTTTGTCGAAATTTATCATTAATGTCTAAATATTGAGACCCTTAACCTGGAATTGCTAGGTGCTTTTGTGTTTGTGCTTTTGGTGGCCCTAAGCAGTCACCTTTGCCACGATTTTCAAGTTTGTTAGTATTTACAAAGAAGTTGTACTGTGTGAGTTCATATTCTATGACTTTATAATAAAAAATTTACATTGACTGGGGAGAATCTGATGGATTCCAGTAAGTCTTTCAAGCTGCATTCTCACAGAGCTAAAAAATAAATTCAATGTCCTAAACACTGGCTTTATAGCTTTTAATATGGCATTCAGTTTCTGTCCATTGAGGATTTAGTGTGGTGGTATGAGCCTGCATTCTGTATCCTTCCTGCCTGGGTTGGAACCACTGACTTGCGTAAGAGATAGGATACATTGGGGTGCAAGTGACAGAAATTCTAAATTGCTAAAACAATAAAGGAATCAATGACCTCATGTAACTCGAAGTTCAGAGGTAGTACAGCCATCATGTACTCATTCTCTCCTCCGTGCCATGCTTAGCAAATAAAAATACAGGACACCCAGGTAAACTTAAATTTCAGGTAGACAATTGATACTTTTTTAGTACAAAAGTATGTCCCATGTAATATTAGGGACATACTTATTCTAAAACATTATTCATTGTTGATCTGAAATTCAAATTGAAACGGGCGTCCTGTATTTTATCTGGCCCCTCTATCACTGTGTCAAATTTTAACATCAGCTTATTCTTCAACTTAGCAAAGCTTTCTTCTAAGATGGGTTCCCCTACTCAGGAGAGGCAGAAAACCCAGCCCTGGAATATAAGTCCTTCCCTCCAGGCCGATTGGGCCAGTGTAGGACACGTCCCCATGCCTGGTCTGTAACATTTCCCAGGAGAGTACTATATACTAACTGGCTTAGATTAATCACCTGGATGGAAGGGCTGTTAGGGAGCCAGCAATGACACCCACCAAACTTACTGTGTGGCCTTGGGAAGGTTCCTCTGGGTGTCTGAGTCTCAGCTTTCTTATCCATAAAATGGGAATAAATATGGTGCCCACTGTATAGTGTGGCTGTAAGAAACAAATGAAGTAATGCAAGTAGAGTCCTCAGCACAGCACCTGGCATGGAGTGAGCGTCAGCAAATGTTTATCATTCCTCCTCCTCCTCATTATTCCTTTCTTTAAAAAAAAAAAAATCAGTTATATATTAATATGCCCTTATCAGGACCCTTTGGTTATACTTGGCAGCTTGAAGCAGCTTGGGCCAAAGAGGAGGTTCCTGGCTCACAGGACCTCAGAAGGTTTGGTTGAGCAGCCACCACGGGAGGCAGAAATGTAGCCAGGCCTCAGGACCAGCTACCACCAGAACTGAGGTGCCCAGATTGCTCCTCTGCCCGCAGTGTTCTCTGTGTCAGCTGTAATTCCTTTTCTGTGGACCTGCTCTCTCCGAAGATCAGGAAGCTTGGCTGCCAGCTGCAGGAGGGCTACAGACTCCACTTCTTCGATCACTAGAAGAAAAGCGGCCCCTCTAGTCCTAGGGACAGGCTCAGGGTGACAGAGATTCATGGTGGCAGCCACTGCTTCTGAGTGCTCACTCTCACAGTGTGTCAGGCCTGTGGATGATCTCATTTAATTCTCGCACAACCATGTGAGGTAGGTGCCATCCGACAGGTGAGGAAATTGAGGCATATGGAGATCAAGGAAATTAGCCAAGGAGGGAAGTGATGTAATCAATTGGTGATAGAGGCAGAGCTCATGCTCAGAACTGCCATAACTCAATAAGTATGTATTGGGCATCTTATGGGCATCTTATTCTAATTAGATGGCAGGGACACAGGGGTGAAAACAGTCAGACTCAAATCCCTGAGCTTATGGAACATGTGTCGTGGTTAGGGTGACACTTTCGGTTTGCCCAGGGTCATTTCCACATACGCCTCTTGTCCTGGTGTAATGTATAGTACACTCTCTCTAGTGTCTTGGTTTAGATGGTGAATAATATAGTCATCTTAATTCTGGTAGGGATGCTATGAACAGACAAGAAACAAAATAACTAAATTGTATAGGATGTTAAGTAGTGGTAATCGGTGATAAGGAGAGAAAAATAAAGCCTAAAACAAGGGGGAGAAATCTGGCTTAATAATGGGAGAAATGTCTTGATAAATAGTGGAGGAAGATAGTTCTAGGACTTGGAAAAATGAAGACTCTTACCTGTTTAAATGTATATATATATATTTATAAATATATATACACACACACATATATTTAACATATATGTATTAATTTTATTTATCTTTAGCTAGTTAATTTATTTGGGCATGTGATTGGGTTTGGGGTAGGTGGTGTTAAGATGCCCACTTCATTAGCTCATGGTAGGGAGGAAAATGCACCATTACATTTTTAGGCACTGGTTACAATGAAACTTTCCACTTAGCTAGAAGCAGACAGCTTTGGCATACATGTGCCAGCATCGAAAGGGAGAGGCACAGTTATTTTCTTAATTTATTCCTCAGGGGTAGAAGCATGTACCCTGACCTAGTTCACCTTGTATAAGCAGAAGGCACTAGAACAAGAACCAGCTGCCAGGTTAACATATGGGACACGAAGGTCACAGGGTCCATGTATTGGAAAAGAAGAAGATGCTGAATTGCGCCCATTGGCCTTGAATCTGTGGCTTTCATTTCTTAACTCAGAAAAAATCTCTGTGATCTCTCCCTATCGGACTCTTCTCCTGTTCATTTCTTGACTCAGAGGAAAAGATTGCTGTGATTAGTATGTCCTGGACTGAATATTTGGGTCGCCTCCCCCCGTCCTCAATTCATATGGTGACACTCTACCTCGCAATGTGACGATGTTCGGGGGCGGGGTCCCTGGGAGGAAGTCAGGATGAGATGAGGTCGTGAGGGTGGAGTAGTGTCCTTGTGAGAGTCACCAGAGAGCTCTCTTCCTCTGCTCTGCTCTCGGCCATGTGAGGGTACAATGAGAAGCCTACAGCCTGGAAAAGGGTCCTCACTAAAACCCGACTAAAACCCCGATTTCAGGTTTCCAGCCTCCAGAACTATGAGAAATCTCCGTTGTTTATAAGCCACCCAGTTTTTGGTATTTTGTTTCAGTGGCTTGAGCTAAGGCACACTTCCTGTTGGACTCTCTTCTTGTTTCAATTCCATTTCTCTGGATCAGTGGTTCTTATTATACTCTTGTGAATCAGAGATATATTTGAGAATCTGATGGAAGCCATGGGCCTTTGCTCCAGAAATGGCGCATACCCACAAAAGATTTATGGACAATTTTAAAGATTCACAGACTCTCTGCAGCCAATCCATGGGTCCTTCTCAAATATAAGTAGAAACAATGCCACATTCTCCATCTCTGTAGTGCTCTGTGCTGTTTAAGAGATCATGTATGCACGCACGGCAGGCTGGCTGGCTAGCTGGCTGGATGTCATCTCCCAACTATCTCTGAGGTCACTCTGCCAGGTTGTGTCTTTCTTAAAGTCTCAAGGGCACTTCATAGGCATCATGGATTCAAATGTAATCCTTCCGCCTGCTGGCTGGGTGATCATGTGTAACCTTTCTGAGACTAAATTTCCTTCTCTTCAGAATGAACATAATAATGAGACATCTTCATAAAGTTCTTACGAGGAATTGTTTACTGCCTTGTACTTGGGGAGCATTCTATGGTGAGTGCAAAAAATGGGCTGGCTGTTTTTTAATTTTTTTCTGATGATTTGTCCGAAGTCACACAGCAGATTAATAGAGCAGGACTAGAATCCAGATCTTCTAACTTGTGGTTCAAGTTCAGATGTTTTGTTCTGTACTCGATTCTTAGAATGTGTGAGTGGAGAGGAAGCATTGCCAATATTTAATCCAACCCATTTTCGAAGTCCAAAGATTAAGCCGTCTGCTTAGGAATGGTGGAGAACCAGAAAATGAGTTAGGAATTTTTTACCTCCGATCAGGCCATCCATTTTCCCTGCTTTTTTGGGGGTCGTCCTCAGAGGACAGACCAGAACTTTTATGTTTGTAGTTCTAGAGATATAGCTGTTGAGGCTTTCTTTTAGAACTTAGAAGCCTTTTTTAAAACAACTCAATTTCCAATGGCAAATCACCCGTTAAAGAAGCTGTGAAGAAATCGTGACAACAGTGATTGCGCTAATAGCTTCTCGTGGGATATTGGAATGAAAATTTCTTCTTGACTCTCCAGGCAGAACTGCACACAGAACACCTCTTTGCACTGCAGAGAGAGATCGCCAAAAGCTCTCAAACGACCCTTTCAATATTTTTCTTTTGTTAAACAAGCAGTTCCTCCAGAGGAGACGGAAGGGAATTTAAATGATCTTAGGTTAATCTTCTTGTTAGGTGGGGTTTTGGGGGTCACCGCAGCACATTTTCCCCACGCGAGCTCCCCCTTGAATAAATAATCAGACACGTTTGAGTCTTTTTCGGGTTTGATTTCCGGCAGACGTAGCACGGGAGGCATTCCTCTTGGTCCAGGAGGGAGCCTTTGCTTTCTTCCCTTAAAAAGTGATGGCTTATTTAGACGGTGACATGCGCCAGGATGACAACCCTGGAGAAATCAGAGCACAGAGTGGCCCTTTGTGGGATGGGAGGGAGCCTTTTACTTTAGTAAAGTCTTCTTGGTCAATCTTATTTTAGTCCCCGATGACTGCGAATCAGAGTAACTTTGTATCTGTGTCCCGGTTTGATGCTCAGAACCTGAAACTTCCTTCAAAGGTCTCCAGTGCTTTGAGATGTTTCTTTCATAACACTTTGAACAGTACGATTTTACTGTCACTCCAGGGAAACTGGGAAGACATCCAGGGCCCAGCCTGTGGGAAATCTCCCAAAACAGAACAGTAACTTCCTTCCAAACACAAATGCCTCTTGCTACAAGCCTTTTGAATCCTTGCAACAATTTTGTAAGGAAGGTGAGAGCAACCCCCAATTTATAGATGAGGAAATTTAGGCTCAGTGAGTCTGAAGAATTTGGGAGCTGTTAAGGGAGCCACTAAGTGGCAGATGCAGAATCATAATGACCAAGATTAAGCAAACATTTATTTAAATAGCAACCTCCCAAACCTATTGAAGAGTGTTTGCCTGTGGGCTGGAAATGCATTGACTTGCAAGTGTGTGTTTTGAGATTATGAGGTGGGAGTAGGCTGCTGAGGGCTCCTTGCACAGCCAAAAAAAAAAAAAAAAATATGTATGGAATAAGCCCTCGAGTGGTTGTTTTTTTTTTTTTTCCGTAAATAAGAAAGCTGTCGCTGTAGCAGAGGTCGTCACTTTGACAGTTGCTATGAATAGGGGGCCTTGCTCAGCAAAACAAGTTTCACTCTATTACTGTTAACACAGAAGTCGCCACAGACCAAAGCAGCAGAGTAGAAACTGCAATTAAATTTGCTATCAATCACACCTCTCAAGTACACTTGATGTTTCATCAAGCATTTTTTTTTGTCTTTTTTACGTATTGTTACTTAATCTAGTACTTTCCCCTATAGAAGGTGTGGGTTGAAAGGGGACAGAGTAGCAAACTTTTTAAGTGGGTGAGCAGCGTTTTCTAAATCTGGTCTCTTTCTCTCGCATGCTTTTCTCTTCGCTCCTCCTAAGGCAAGTGCCTAGGTCAAGATTTTACCTGTCTGTCTCTCTCTTATTTTTTTTTTCCCCTCCCATGTTTGAATTCCAGTGTTAACATGTCAGCAAATTGAGAAATTATAGGGCTTTCTGGTAATGCATCGTTTTTATATTATGACGTAGAGTAACTTTGCCATGGCTGGGTTACTGAAATAATGTATATCTAATAAATTACAAAGATTCGGATGTTTAAAGGATTGCTCCTGGAACCTTACTTCTTTCCCGCTCTGGTCGCTGTGATGCAGGACAGGGCAAATTTCCCCGAGTCATCAGGGGAGATCAGGCTCTGCACCGAGAGAAGAGGGTCTTTTGGCAGAAAGCGTAGAAAGAATTCAATACACACGCCAAAGTTAGAGTCAAAAGGAAAGTTTATTGGAAAAGGGGTAACACTCCACAGAGCGTGGTCGGTCTCCTCTCAGAGGCAGAGAGTGAGGAGGACAGTGGGAGGGACAGTGAATGAGACCGAGAGACAGTAAAGCACTGAGAGGGACCCTGAGTGTTCAGGGAATCCAGTTTATATGTTGTTCTTTAGTTCCCATTTCCTTTGATTTGAACATACAGTGAAGAAGGGGATGAGTATGCAGCGTGAAAAGGTAAGAGTATGTGGCGGGAAAGGCCTGCTGGCAGTTTCCGGCCTTTAATCCATAGGTCCCCCATGGTTTTAGCCATAGGGAACAACTCTTGGTACCTGTTTCCCCTTCACAGGTGTGGGGAATGGGCTGTCAGCAGTCCAGCAGACATCTTCTAGTTCTGCAGGTGTCCTCCCAGCTGGCCGCGGGGCTGATCAGCACATTGCTGTCTCTGATTGTGGCTTGATTAACATTTTAATTCTCTTGCCTCCTCCCCGCACTAACTCGTCTGAATTACTTAAGGACTCAGGTGAAAACAGGGAGCCTGCGCCTTTCACTGTTCCGGCGTCTGGGCTGGCGCCAGGTTGGAAGGTTAATCTCAAACTTTTCATTTCTTTCTTTCTTTCTTTCTTTCTTTCTTTCTTTCTTTCTTTCTTTCTTTCTTTCTTTCTTTCTTTCTTTCTTTCTTTCTTTCTTTCTTTCTTTCTTTCTTTC
>CM053513.1:80037915-80072530 GCA_028627145.1 Eidolon dupreanum
AAAATAAAAAGGGTGATAAATGATGAGAAAGTGACTATGTAACATATGAGGAAACTAATGGAAGATAGGGCTTACTTTAGGTAGGATTATTTACAATGCCAGCCCTCTGTCTCTGGTCATGAGATGCTCTCCTCTTCCTGGTACTGAAGAGGATGTGACACCTTCCCAAAAGGAAATCTATGCCCTGCTTTTAGGCATAAAAAGGGAGGAAAGAGAACTCTCTGTATCTGTTGATTCTCAATTGCCTTCAGCTCAAAATAATCCTATGACAAAGTGCATATTTTGGAGTGGCACATTCTGATCCTCTCATATCCATCTTTTCATTTCTTACATCATCCTTTTGTCCCCATCTCAAAGATTTAGGGCTGTTTCTTACAATTAGTATCCTGAAGTCCCTTCCTTGTGAACCAGGGTCGATTACTTGATCATTGAAAACAGGAGTTCTTAACAGTGATTGTCATTGCCAAATGGGACATAACATTTTTTAAAGATCTTCCGTCACTTCTTATAAGTTTAAAAGAATGTGTTGCATCTGGAGGTAAACCGTTCTGACATATTTTGTGGCATTTATAAGGGAATTGAAACACAGTGTTAGAGCCAAGTGCTAGTGTTTAGGAAGCAGTAGGGCTTGAAGAAAGGTGGGGGAACCCTTCCCTTTGCCCACAGGACGAGTCTGCCTCGGGGAGAATTTCTGCAAAAAGGCGAAGCACTGGGCAAGAGATGCATGATGCAGGCTGGTCTGTCAGCTCCCAGATCCCCGCCCTCACGGCGGCTGTCGGGGTTTGTAGTCTTCATCTCTGTGCAGAGAGGATTTCCGTGAGCCTCACGGTTCCCACAGCAGGGCACAGCCTTGGTGAAATGCTTCTGCAACGTCAGTTGTCATTGGAGGCTGAGTTGTTCCTTCATGAAGGAAGGCATGTAGGAGTGGAGAGCTGTGATACGCTTTCGGCCTTGGGTGTCCGGGTTATATTTTCATCAAATCTCTTCACTGCCTTCCCCATCCCAATTTTAATAGATAAACTGCAAGCCAAAAAGAGTGATGTAAATATATGGATTCTACAATATATTCCACCATATTCAGCATTTCTCTATGATCAGAGCTAAAATGTCAACCTTTAATGTCGGCCATGGCTAGATCTGAATATTTAGAAGAGGCTTCTTTTTAAGCCTTTTCATGTTTTCCTATTTATGCTCGCCCCTTTCCCCAGAGATTTAGAGGAAATAATCTCTTGGTTTTGTTTTCTTTGCCTGTGAAATCTAACCCAGCCTTAGAGGGTCTGCCACATTCCCCTGACATTTCCTGTACATTGTGCTGCTATTTTATACCGATGGTCACAGAGTCCTCAATAACACGGGGACAAAATGCTCTGCATAGCTGATAAATTATAAGCAGGCGCCATGTGTTAGCTTGATGGATTGTTACAGTGAATGTGTGTGAGTCACGGGTGTTATTTTTGGTCAAAAGAATTGTGTGAACTTTTCTCCTCTATTTCGGGTGCTTTGAAATGTACTACTTTTCCTTTCCTTTTTTTTTTTTTTTTTTTTTTTTGTACTTTAAAGTGTATGTCAAGGAATTAGGCACCATATCAGAATAGTCATTTTCTAGTTTTCAAAGTTATTGTTTTGGAGTTGAGGAGGTGGAAGGACTGAATAGAAAAGAATTGTGTGTTGACAAGTAATCCAGCCTGTGAAATGTAAAAGAAAATTACAAGTCACCTGCTTTAAAGCGGGGCGCCTCCCCCGCCTCAGCCTACTCTAGGGGTCAATTTTAAGGCTGGCATAGATTTGCTGTGAACTCACTCACGTGGAGGGGATGCGATTCTGATTGACTATTGTTTTGCAGCTGCTGTAGATATGGCTGACTTTGTTTTGGTAGATTTCTTTTCAGCCAAGCCGCAGAGTAAATAATGTTTGACAGTCACATCACTGGAAACCTTGAGGTACATACTGGGTGCCTGCCCTGCTCTAATGTCTAAATAGTGGGAGCATCATTGAGTCCAGTGCTGCCCTAAGTGGGGCCCAAGGACCAGTGCCAGGCGGCACGCTGCTGTTTCTGGACAAGCTAAGTACAGAAATTGAGAGTAAGTGTTCAGAAACTTTGGCAGCAATCCGACAGCATTATTTTATGTCTGTTAAGTCTAGCTAGCAAACACTTGGGATCTTGATGTCTTCTTAAATTCATTTTCCTAGTAATTGTTTTTTATTGCATTTTGCAAAAGTACTGATCTGTGACAAAGTGGAGGTAGAGAACTGGTCCTTCACCACTGAGATGGAATCCTATTGGTTACCTACTGTAGTTATGTTGGTGAGCGAAGTTCAAGGTCCTCCCACCCACCAGAGGGGCTCAAGCTGTTATTGATTCAAAAAGGGAAGGTTAGGGATGTTGCTTTTTTGTGTGTGTCTTTTGTTAAGTTTTCACTGTTACTCTTAACAAGCATTTCTTTCCTACCACCTCTTTGCCATTTAAGAAAAGGCAGGCTCCAGTGAAGGTGAATTTCGCTGTGTCTCCTGTGAAGGTGAATTTTGCTGTATCCCCTGAAGATGGGGTGCTGAGATGCCCAAACGTAACAGAGGTCGGCTCTGAGAGGCCACCTTCAGCCAGGAGAGCCATTGCAGGGCTGTTCCTCCAGCCCTTCTCTGGGCCAGTCACCTCACCTGGGGACCTGTCCCTCCATCTATTGAGGATTATGCTTCCTTAGCTAACGTCTGGGAAATGTTCTGGAGTCCCTTGGAAGAAAAGCAGAGGCTGCCTGCTTGTGATAGTTTGTGCTAAGGAGGGAGAGCTACAGGATGGAAGGAGGAACCAGGGGAAAAAAAATCAGGAATTGAATCATCTCTCCACTTCACTGCAGTATCTGGGATTAGCCTTCTCCTGCTCTCCAAAGTAGAAGTTTTGCAATGTGATGCGCACAGGAAGAGAGGGAGGCCAGTTGCCTTTTCCCCTGCCTGGATCTTTCCCCTGGATATCCACAAAGGCCTCATGTTCACCCCCTTTTCCTTTTCAAGTCTTGTTTAAATGTGGCCTTCCCAGTGAGGCCTTCTGTGACCCTTTTCCCTGGCACACCCTTCCATTTCCTGCTCTGTTTTCCTGAATAGTATGGGCCATCCAGCTATTGGGTTATTATTTATTTTATTGTAATGTAATTTAAGTAATGCAACATTATCTATAAAAAGGTAAGCTTACAAGGGCAAGGGGCGTTGTCTGTAGTGCTTATTGCTGTCTAAAACAGTGGCTGGCACATGACAGGTGCTCAATAAATATTTGTTGTGCAAACAAATGGATAAATAAGGAACAGTGAAGGGGCAGGATCACAAAGGAGATGACTGTGTTCGAGGAGGCATATGGCCACACGTTCCCAGTCGTTCACTGAGAGGCCGAGTCGGGGCAAGTGGAAGGACACAGTTAAGCCAAGGTGATCAGCCTTTAATGAGCACCTACTGTGCGTAAGCACTGTGGTGGGTGTCCTGTGTTCATTATTCAATTTTAGTATCAAATCCCCACATGAAGTTACTCCATTTTACAGATGGGGAAACTCAAGGGATTAAGAAACTCGTCTATGGTCACCCAGCCCAGTGAGTGGCAGAACTGGGATCCAACTTAGTCTATCTGATTCCATCAAGAGAAATTTCCCTAAATAGTCCTCTGGTAACAGAGTCTCTTGTTTCTTTGGTTTCCTACCTGTAAACATGGTAATTAAATTTTCTCATCCTTCACCAAATTTTTATCTATTGAGAACGGAAATCTGAAGAGATTGGAATGCAACCATTACAAGATATGACCTTTGCAAAGATGGAGTTGAAAAATTAGATCGCATTGTTGAGTAATGTTCACAAATAAGTGAGTAGAAATCAGGGCTTGGTTAAATCCAGCCAGTAGGGATGAGTGGGATTTTATTATGCAGGACTCTACACCAGGCACTGGTTTTAGTATTGTTAATTGTTATTATTATTTCATATCCTTCCCTAGGCTGAGACCATAACCTCCAAGCTCAGCATATTATGTCTCATTTAGAAAACTATTTATGGAGTATCTACGAGGTGCTTGAGGTAGATCAAGTAGAGAAAACAAAGCTCCCTGCCCTTCATGGAACTTCTTTTTAGTAGAGAGAAGTAGACAGGAAATAAATAGTAAGCAATAAACCACGAAGTAAACTACATGGTATGTTAAAAGATAAATGCCATGGAAAAAAAAATAGTGCAGGGGAAGGGACGTGGGAATTCAGGGTGGAGGTGGTAAGTGTGCATTATTAATAGGTCCAGTGGTCCAGGGGGGCCCCCTTGAGACGATCAACTTTGAACAAAGGCCTGAAAAAGGTGAAGGTGGGAGCCAAGGGGTGTTCTGGTGGGAGAGCATTCCAGTGAGAGAGAATGGTAAATGATGCTGAGCTGGGTTCATGCCTGGTGTATATGGGGTACAGCAAAGAGCTCAAGGGAAAGCTAAATTGGGGAGTAGCTTCACGGTAGAGATACCAGATACCCCAGTAGATGGGTTATGGAGGATGAGATAAAGTGAAGAATCAAGAATGAGTCCAGGTTTAATCTGTCTTTATATTCTCTCACCCTTATTCTCCTCCTAGTACCTAACATAACTGAGTATTCCCCCAGCTTATCAGCAGCGAAGTCTTTGGAGATTTAGCTAGTGCCATAAAGTCTCTGCATCTGGGTTTCTTCAGCCATAATATGAAGGGATCTTCGAGATCATCTTTAAAATCCCTGCATGTTGATTTCTGAATGATTTCTTTCCAGGAGTCATATTCTGATTGCTTTTTTTGCTTCCTTACCCCCTCCCTTCATTCATTTATTCATCACAAGTCTTTAAAACATGTACCAGAACACCAGCACCTCCCGGAACAACAAGGTATACAGATGCTGAGGAAGCAGAGACTAGAACCTCTGCCTTTCCACAGCTTGTAGTCTTCTTGCTAAAGTTAGATAAGAACACAATTAGCAAGGTGAGAATTAGAGCAAATTACAGCTAGCAAAATAAAATGGTACCACAGAATAAAAGGCCATGCAAACCTCAATGGAATGGTAAGGTATAGGCTTGAGTAGATGCAAGCATGTACATAGTTGGGGAGAGTCAGCAATTTAGGGAAACTGAAGAAGTGGGGGAGTGTGGTAAAAGGTGCCCAACTGCTCTGGGGAAAGGACAGTGATGGTATGAGATGAAGTGGGATTGAGAGGGGAGGCTGACTAATGGACAATTGCCCGCACAGGACAGAGGCATCTGGGTCTGAGCAGGAGGCACATCTTAAGGAAAGAATAACGTCATGAAGATGGGACTGGCAGCGGATTGTCCTGGCTGTTTGGTACTATGGAAACTAGAGTAGGGGACTCAGGAGGTGGGAAAACCAGCCCAGGAGACTGCTGAATTACTTCTGGATCCTGGTATCTGAAATTCTAGCACATCACTCATCCCTTCTCCAGATTCTTCCATTTGTGATGAAATGCTGAGCTTTGAGGTGGCAAAGAAAAGTTCATGAAGGGAAAAAACTATCCAAAAAAGGAGATGAAACTTTTCCTATATTGTTAATCCAAATTTTAGAATTGAACTCTGTGCACTTGCAAGATTTTGAGTAAAGAGCTCTTAAAAAATTTTTTTTAAAGTAGAATATGACCAACTCCTTCATTACTGGTCGTGAGCCATTCTGAAAACAACATCCCCAAATTGGGGTTCACAGCCAACTTCATTTCCCTCTGTGCAGTTGTAGTGGTGTGACCTGCACACTCGCTGCATTCATATATGTGTTTACTCTAATGGGCTTTGTGTGTTTCAGCTGGGCTTGGACGCTGGCCCCTATAAGCCTAATAAAGCCCCACATTTATCCACTCCTCCGTTTCTGATTGTATTTCATAATGTGTTGATATTTCCAGGCTAATCTTGCACAGCTATTGAGAGAATCTCAGGACCGAAATAAACATCTGGGAGAAGAAATTAAAGAACTTCAGCAAAGGCTTGGAGAAGTCCAGGGTGACAATAAGGTACCGTGAATATTTAAAGGGAAAAAGCTCTACTGAGTAATTGTGCGCTGGAGGTTTGTGTAGAGCGCATCAGAAAAACGTAACGCAGCATTTGCTGAAAAATTTGTTATAGATTTTTACATTTGCAATGAAAATTCACAGTTGAGCATCTCTTATCTTTATGTGTGCGTGCGCACGTGTGTGTGTGTGTTTCTGGGGTGCTCTAAAATATTGTCACAACCCATTGTAGAAGTTTCATTATGTTCAGCTTGGTGGTGAATAATACTGTGGTTGAGAATGAAATAAAACCCAAATGCTATACTTTCCCCCTTCTATACAAATAATGGATCTGTGGCTCAGATGATTTGGAATTATTCACATTCGGTTTTGAATTTTAAGTAGTCATCTTACTAATTATGTTCACATAACCAATTTATTTTATTGCTAAATTTGGCAATTTGTATGGAACATTGCTCAAAATCCACTGCTTGGTATTAATCAAACTCCCCTGTTGGCAACGTTAATTATAAAATATGAACTCATAAACTCCAAACTAAATGCATGCACTCTCTCTCCCAGCTGAAGCTACGAACAAAAGTACAATTGAGAAAAGGAAGGAAAAACTACTGAAGTTCAGTTCTGTCTCCACAAATAATTTCCCGTTTTGCCAAGATAGATTCATTTTCAACTCCTTGTCAGAGACGGCTTTCTCTTTAGAGATGGCCATTGGAATTTAACTGAAGAAAACTTCATGGAGAGAAAGAGGTGCTCTCTTGGGAGATGTCTTTTAAACATGACCAGATTCCTTGACAAATTGTCGTGACGTTCACAGTTTCTGGGAGTCGTCGGTTATTGGACAGCGCCATTTTGAAAGATGGTCTCTCTTTAAAAAATGTGCATGGAAGCGTATGGTCCCACGAACTCTTGCATCACAGAAGATGGGAGAGGACTGCTGTACTGCCGGCTTCGGCGGCTGTGTCTGTGGGAAGTCTTCCTTACGCAGCCTCTTCTCCACTTAATCTGCCTTTACAATTTTTTTTTTAAACATCTTGGATTTAACATATATTTGAAAAGCTAGGCTCTGCTATTTCCGGTCATGAAATAGGTGGTGGGAGAGAATGCTTAAGAAAGGTTCTAATTAACACAGGACAAGCTAATCAGGCCTCTGGTGTGGTTTTAGGCATCTCTGAAAGGATTTAAGCTCTGTAACCTAGGTGTTTGGTCAATTATTAAAGGCCAGACCTCCTTAGTCACATCCTCATGTGATAACAGCAGGGCAAGGTTTTCTAGAGAATACAATGAGGTATGTGCAGTAGCTTCTATTAAATCCAAAAAAAATAGGACAAGAATTTCAGAAACATTATAAACCCACAGAATGCGGTAACATTTTGAAATGTGATTTTTAGATTCATGGTTCTTCTTGACTGATTTTTTTTTTCTTCTTTTTTTTTTTTCCTTCTGAGCTATCCCCACCTCCAACGTTCCTAAATATACCTCTGCCTGATCTTTGGTCACTTTTAATTGTGTCACTGTCTAGGCATGAGATATTTTAGGAATCGCAGCTGATATGTCAAGGAGAGAAAGGGAGGGTGTGTGTGCGCGCAATAATGTACATGCGTGTACACATTAGCATGAGCACATGCCTCTGTGTGTGTGTGTGTGTGTGTGTGTGTGTGTGTGTGTGTGTGTGTGTAACACTAAGCCCCAGTCCAGGGCTTCTTTTGCATTGTCTTAGCTTCATGATTTGCTTGTGCTCTGGGCCTTTATTCCAGTAGCTGGACACATTTATCAAACTTTGTTTTCTCACCCAAGGCTTAGAATTTAGTGACTCATATTCATGGCCTGTGAAGTAATTTGCCTGCCAAAAGGTGCGGGAAAGGTGTTATAATGTTCAACAGACCCTGTATCTCAGTGTCTAGCCATTCCCCCTTAAAAAAGACCAACTGCCGCGAACCCCAAAGGTTTCATTTATTCTCATTTGCATCTAAAGTTATAGGGCTGGTTTATTTTCAGCGTCCTGTGAGTCACAGTCATCCCTTCCCCTCCCCCCACCCCCAATCATCAACATTAAGGCCGGATTACTCATTCGATAATGACACAAGCCATCTTGAAAACCTCACAGGCCCCCGTTCAAAGGTGGCTGTGACCGTATGGTAGAGAATGGGTTCATTACGTTGTTTTAATTTATCATGCCACTCTCTGCTCCAACCTTTCTGCTGGATCCATTCCCACCTTCTTGCCACGATGTGCTAGGCCTTCCGTTATTTGGCCCCTACCAATTTCTCCAGCCACATCTCTAACCACTAGTGCTTCAGCCCTGCGGTACTAATTTCAGCCCCTTTGCCGAGCTCTGCGTCCTTGAGCCTCGGTGCTCTTGCACCTGCCGTTTGCTCTGCCTGGAACACTCTTCCCCTCGACTTGCCCTGCAAACTCCTGCTCATCTTTCAGATCACAGGTCAAATGCAGCCTTCTCCAACCAACTCTTAGGGGCAGGTCCTACACATGCCCACGGCACCCTGCTCTCTCCCCCCTGCTTACACTGTGTGCCCCGTGGCCCCCAAAGGCCAGCTCTCTGCAGGCCCGCTTCCTGACTGGCATACTGCTGTACCCCTAGGAGCTGGCATTCTTAGTTCCCAATATGTAGACATTATTTGATAAATCTTTATTGAAGAAATGGAATGGAATAAATGAATGAGTGAATGAATACAGTGAATGAATAGAAAAGTAAAAGGATTCAGAAAAGATAAAAGGAAAAAAAATATGCAAGAAAATAAGCGGCCTGATCGCCACTCTGGTTATCAGTGATGCTCTTCTTTGTGGATGAGGAATAGTTTAGAAATCTGGAGAAAGGAGCTAGAAAAGCAAACAGTTTCATCAGGGAAAAAGCCAAAACCGAACCAAACTTAAAGTGTGGGACCTCAGGGAGCCCCCGAGGAGAAAACTGAGGGTCTGAGGCGGAGCCTCGGCGCACGTGGGGTAAGGTCCTGCTCACTGGCTGGCTAGAGCCCGTTAAATTCAAGGATGCTTAATAATTGCTGTTGTTGGACTCCTCTCCATCCCCCTTTCCAAACAGAGGGGCTGATGGCATCATTTTATGAGCAACCGTTAAAGTGGAAGATTTTTATCTCTGAGTTGCCATTTTAACTGATGACCCTTATCCATATTTGGGAAGCCCAGCTTTTAGATGTTAAGTACATTTAAGAAACAAGGTGATAGGAAATTACTTGCCTTGGATATTTTAAGGTAGACTAATTTTTCCATTTGTTCAGCTAGAGCCTTGTAACCCTATGTGCCATAAAGCATTTTCAAACAGCCTCTTGAAAGATTTGTAGCCACCCTAGCTTACAAACAGCTTAGCACTCACAGGGGTTAGGGGGGTGGTTTCTGTGACAGCGTGGAGGTCCTGTAGTCAAACACCACCTGCCATGTCTCTGAACAGTGTCCAAGAATTTTTCGGGGCTCGCAGATGGACACAAACCCCCAATCCAAACCATAGAAGAGGTGTAAAAAGAGAAACCTTCAAGATACCCTCCCCTGCCTTCATAATTACAGTTCTGAAAGGTTAACGAGGAAAGAGAGGCCTGTGGGGATAGGAGGAAACACGGCTCCACAAGTCACCCTGGGAAAAGCCTTCTGTGAATGCAAAGTGGCCCAGGACCCTCAGAGTGTCAGTGTGTGAGGAGCAAGGGCTAGTTAATTATGGGGAAAGACCCAGACAATGCTGGGTCTCATATAAAAAGCAGCCCATTGAGAGAATGCAGCTCCCCTTCCTGCCCCAGCATCTGCCTGCTTCCTCTGCTGGGCATTTAGAAAAGAATGGATTCAGGGAAAGGGGACCAGGAGGAAGAAGGAGGTCTCTGAGAATTTAAGGATTATGAAGAGGCAATTAACAAAACCAGCGGAGCACATGTGAATCACAAATCTCCAGAGGTCAGCTGGTGGACCAGCTCGGTCTTCCAAAGAGGAAGCCTGGCTGGTAGTGCTTTGCTAATTTCCACTGCGTAAATACCGATGCCATGACAAACACCAGGCTGCCAACGTGAAGTCACCGAACTCAGGGCTGGAGAGGTTGGCATTCCAGGAGGAGCCAGCTCCAGCCCACCACTGCCAGGCGGTGTAGCGTGCTGTGGGTCCTCGAATAATGTTGTTTCGTTCAACGTAATTTCATAACAATGAGGAAAAAAATAATTAATTCCCAGTGGGGGCCACTGTCTGTTTGGAAACCCACGTCTGCGTGGGTTTCATCCAGGTCCTCTGGTTTCCTCCCACTTCCCAAAGATGTGCACGTGAGGGGAACTGGCGTGTCCGCATTGTCCCGGTCTGAGGGACTGTGGATGTGAGTGCCCCCTGAGCTGGAAGCGGGTCCTGTCCAGGGAGGGTCTGGCCTGAGCCGCTGGGCTAGACTCCAGCCACTGTGACCCTGAGCTGGAATAAGCAGGCTGGAAAATAATTATCTTGTTTTTATGAATTTTTCTCAAGTGTGTGGATAGCTCACATTTATTTAAATACTTAATATTGTAAGCATTAGGGTCTTCATTTAGAAGTTCAGTGATGTTTTTATGACCAGAAATAGGCCATAGGAACTTAACTCTTGTTTATATCAGTTAGCCTATTGTAAAATTGGTTTCATCGTAGTTGTTTCTCTTAAAATCACAGTTTCTAAGAATCTGTTGATGACATGCAGTGAGGACTTACTGTATGGTCTAATAAGTCTGTCTTTGGAAATTTTTAGACACAGGTTTATATACTATCTCTGCCGATTACTGACTATGTGGCCTCAGGCAAGTCAGTTTTCTCTTCAGGCTTCAAGTTTCCTCATCTGGACAATTGGAATAATAACACCTTGATAGAATTGTTCTTGGGTTTCATCATTTATTCATCAACACATAATCGAGAGTTACTATATGTTGATTAAGAGCTGAGGATACATCAAGGAATAAACAAGACAAGGCATCTGTTCTCACAGAGCTTATATTCTAGTTGGGAAGACAGACAGTAAGGAAATAAAACAGATAAGTAAGATCGTCAGACATTATTAGTCCTGGGTAAAAAAAAAAAAAAGCAAGACAATGAGATTTAATGACTGTGTGCGCGCAACATTAAGTGCTCGGAAAGGGTGTAGCATAGTAGGTGTCACCCAGTCAGCACTCCACCAAGGGTAAATGTTGCTGGTGCCTTTAGCATGACGTGGGCCCACATTGGATTAGAACTCTCTGGTACATGAATTCCACCAGGGCTCTTTCAAGGTCTTCCTTCCTGTTGATTGACTGTTTCCAGTGAACTGAGTATGTGCCGCCCAACAAAGATAGCGATTGGGGTGAGAAGCCTGGCATCTGGCAGATGGATCCCATAAACTCAGCCCTCCTTATCACCTCCTTATCACCGCTCCAGACTTTACCAGGACCAAGCTTCACTGCTTTGGTGCAGAGTTCCTGGAACCTCCTGGCATTTTGTGTGCACTTTGTGGAATAAGCACCTAACAGATAAGCCAGGAGCTACAACTTATGTTCCTCTTGAGACAGCCAGCGATTTTCTTGTCCATTTGCTTTTGTTTTTCTTCATTATACAAATTATGGAACTTCTGTGCAGAACAGTAATGCAATGCAGGGTATTCAAAAGCAAGGAGGTTCAGGTGGCCAGCTGCTCCTACCCGTATCATGCATTCGAATTTCCTAGGCCTCTGCTGGCCAATTTAAATGTAGCTGTTTGTGATATTGCATTAACACAGGGTTTTGCCCTTAATAATGCACTTTATGTTATGCCAGCTGATGATCTTTCAGTACTTCTGTTTTATCTGGTCTTGGCACCATAAAATGGTAGAGCCCTTCTGTGACCATACCTCTATTGATGTGGGACTTTTGGATGGATTCAATGAGCAAACCAATTAAGTCAAAGCCATGAGCCAATAAAGACGGACCAGTGAGCATGCAGGTGACTAATTAAAGTATACTTTGTTTAAAAAAAGTGCTCAGCTGTGGATGTTTGTAACGGTCCAGGGTGAGGGATCAGAGAGCTCTTTGTAAATGGTTCGTCTTTATGCTTCAAAGAAGCACAGAGATATCCCAGCCCATAAGAAACCCAATGACGAGGGCACTCTAATGAAAAGCTCTCACCTTGGGGCATTATAGAAATTAATTACAAAGAACTGAAATGAGCAGTAAGGGACCTTCACTCTCTCCAGCCCCACCATATCTTCCTCTAACTGGGATCTTAATGGTGAACTGTAGGTAATGTTCAGCTAGTTCAGCGAGCAGCCAGACTAGTCCAGCATTCCCTAATGTTATATTGGCAAAAGAATTAGACACATTTCATCTCAGGGGCCATATCTGAGCCTGTCCTGGTTTATATGAGCTTGTAGCCTGGATGGCCCGTGCGACCCAGCAGCACAGTTTTGGACTTTAATCCCGTAGATTCCATGTCATAACACTTCTTAGAGAACTGGTTTGGAAGCTATCTCTTCCCAAGACTTATTTTATAGTACACCATACCCAAATTATAATAAATAAAAAGAAATTGAAGCAGCTTTAAAACTGCTTAGTGAGACACTATTAAGATCTTGGCTCTGAGAGTAATGTGTGCTGAGTGGTCTGAAGGTAATTCAGGGGCTTCTTGGCTGTGTAATCTTGTGTCAGTTGCTTGACCTCTCTGTGCCTCAGTTGTTCACAGCTGCACAGTGGAGATAATAGTAGTACTTGCCTTATAGAGGGTGTTCAATTCATTTCAACGCATCTTTATTGAAAACCCAGCTACCTGGTGTGGGGATAGGACAGTAATAAATGAGTCCCTGCTTTCATGGGGCTTCCCTTCTAGTGGAGACAGGTGGACAGTAAACAAATAAACATATTTCACAGATTCTGAGATGCACAGGTTTTCACATTTGAACACCTCTACGTGGTATCATGTCGTTATGACTGGCACTTTTTATTCTTTTTAGAGTTGTGTAATGGTGAGTCTTAAAGCTGGCGGATGTTCCGTTTGATGAAGTACAGTAGTCCTCCTTTATCCATGATTTTGCTTTCCACAGTTTGTTACCTGTGGTCAACCGCAGTCCAAAAATATTAAATGGAAAATTTCAGATATAAACCATGCATGTTTTTAAATGGCGTGCCATTCTGTAGCATGATGAAATCTTGCGCCAGCCCACTCCACTCCACCCAGGACATGAGTCATCCCTTTGTCCCTTGTATCCATGCTGTAGGTGCTCCCCACCCATCAGTCACTTAGTAGCCATCTCAGTGACTACTGTCACAGTAACCCAGTGCTTATGTTCGAGTCACCCTTATCTTATTTAATATTGGCCCCAAAGTGCAAGAGTAGTGATGCTGGCAATTTGGATATGCAAAACTAAGAGAAGCCGTAAAGTGTTTCGTGAAAGTGAAAAGGGATATGTATGTATAGGAACAAACATGGTATATATAGGGTTCAGTCCAAGGTTTCAGGCATCCACTGGGGGTCTTGAAACATATCCTCTGGATAAGTGGGGGTTACTGTACCATATAATATGTCAGCAGATGCTAAATGCTAAGTAAAAAAAATTACTTAGGGTGCTGTAGAGTGCAGCCTGGGCAGAACAGGGGGCACTGTTTATACTGTGTGGTCAGGGAAGGATTATCTAGTCACATGCCCTTTGCATAGTGATCTGAAGGACACGTGGTGGGAAGTGGTCAGATAGCTGAGGGATAAGGAGAGGGGACCCTGTAGGCAGAGCAAGCTTGGGGTGATAGAGACCCAACAGCGGGCCAGTGCGCCTTTTGTGAGGATTAACTATGAAAAGTTATACAAAGCACTTAACACAGAACACACTCTGTGGTGGGGACGTCGTGCAATACTGTTGTGGTTGCTGTGGAGAGAGGCAGCTAGGATTCCACGCCTGGTTGCCATTTATACTTTGTGATGTGGGCATCATCCCTTTACATCCCTGTGTCTCGGTTTCTTACCTAAAAATGAGGGCAGTAACAGTACCTCACAGTGTGCTTGCTGGACTTACGTGGAGGTGTATAAGCCCGTAGGGCAGGGCCTGGGATGGAGGAAGGCTGCATGCACGTTTGTTTTAAGTGTAAAGAGATTGCCTCCTTGGGTGTGGGACCCTGGCCTACTGAACTAAGTATGGCCCTGGGGCAGGGACACCTGGCTTTGGAGACAAGGCTTCAGAGCCCCACATCAGCCCCTCAGGGGGTTCTCACTTGTAAAGAGGACAGGACAGAGTCTGCCTCCTGGGACTGTGGGAAACACCAAATGAGAGGCTTCCTAATTTAAGAAGCAGTCGGGCATTCCCTGTGGTTAGCCAGACACTGCCACGGGTACCAGGGTATTTCAGTGCAGATGCCCAGCAAGGTTCCTGCTGTGGTGGAGCTGACAGTGGGGAGGGCACGAGCAGACGATCGAGGTCATTTCTATAAGCTCAATGAAGGCAGTGGGGCAGGGTGGAGGGAGGGAGGGGTGAACAGCTTCAGTGATGGCGTTCAGGGAAGGCTTCTCAGAGGAGGCGATATTTAACCTGAGATCTGACGGAGAGAAATGAAGTGGTTTCTGAACAGGCCGGTGGGCAGGCTATTCCAAGGAGGAAGTGCAAAGGCCCAGAGGCAGGCAGGAGCGTGGCGTGTTTGAGGCATTGAAGGGAAGCCGGTGTGGCTAGAGAACAGAGAACGAGGGAGATCGTTGGAGATGGGGTTGGGAGGCTGGCAGGGAGCTGCTCATGGTATTCCTCATCAGCCTTTTAAGGGCTCTGGCATTTATTCCAGTGCAGTGAAAAGCCACCGGAGGTGTCATGTGTAAGAAAAGCTTCTGGCATATCGTTTGGCCGAGACTGAGAGCTCATTAACTGGGAAACACTGATGTGCACTAATGAACGTGTGCAGGGCGCTCTCCTGAGCTTTGGGAGGAAGAAAATGAAAACTGCTCTTTTGTTTTTCTTTTCATGCATGTGTGACAACTTCTTTTGTTTAAAGCCAGAACTGCATTGTCATATAGGTCTAGGAATTTGGACTCTAGTATATACAATAGAGTTTCCCACTTGGAGACTTGCTAAACTCTCATGTTCAATTTTATCGAAGGTATTTTAAAGGTCAGGGGCAGTTGGAGACAATGTGAAGAAAACCAACAGGTAAAAGAAAAGATAGTCAGAGCCATATTTATTAAGTTGCCCAGCATAGCACTACACCAGATGAATGTTTAATAAATGCCTTTTGGTTCTGAACTCTTCTAAAGTGTGTTATTTGCATCAGTACACAGGATTGGGGCTGAGGAAGGGCTAGCATCTACTTCCTGTTAATGATTCTTTCATCTGATCCTCCCAGTAACCCTGGCAAATGGAGAGTCACTGTGTTAGAACTGTAACCATACCAACTGTGACTAGGGATTGCACTTTTAAAGCTCTACATCAAAAGTGAGAGTTACAGCAACAGTGATCATCGCATCATATCTTCTCATTGTGAGGATGGAGATCCTGGAGTCAAATTGTGCAGTGCACAGACTGGGCAGCCATACAAAGCTGTCCTGTCTATAACATAGCTTTACTATAGACTGAACATGTCCCCATAAGATTCATATGTTAAAACAAAATCTCCAATGTGATGGCATTGAGGGTAGGGACTTTGGTAGGTGATTAGGTTATGATGGCAGCACTCTCAACAAATGGGATTAGTGCCCTCATAAAAGAGACCCCAGTAGGCTCTTTTGCCCCTTCTGCCACATGAGAAGACAGCATCCGTGCACCAGGAAGCAGGGTCTCACCAGACTCCGAATCTGTTGGCACCTTGATCTTGGATTCCCCAGCCTCCAGATTTATTTGAAATAAATTTCTGCTGTGTGTAAGCTACCCACCCTGTGGTATTCAGCAGCCTGAATGGACTAAAATCCCATTTTCAAAAAAAATCATGCCACCTGGGGGTCAGTGAGGTTAGAAGACTGCCAGGGAAACATGACCAGGGTTAGCAGAAACAGGATCTGAACACAGATAACACCTGGAGAATAATGACTGCTTCTGCCCCTGGCTGCCTCTCACTGCCTACTGGGGAAAATGGATTCAGGCAAATGAAAATAAGATGAGGGAGAGAATATTTAAGGTTGTGCAGGATGAAGGCTGAGAAGAGATCAGGGAAGGAACAAGTCATTCTGACCTGGGGATCTTGAGTAGGGCATTGGCAGAGGAGATGGACTCAGTGGGCGGGGTGGGGACTGGGAGCCCAAGAGCCATTTGGCCCCATCCTTTCACAGGCATGTTCCTTAGCCACATCCCAGCTGCAGCTGTGTCTCATCCATAAACCGACGACTCACACCCATAATTCATTCATAAACGTTTATTTCTATCTAAATCACCAAATGAATGCATCTACTGATGGCAGTGTGCACGCCTCACAGGGCACTGATCCACTTCAAGGGTTGGCATAGGGAGGCTAGCCGTGAAGTTTTAATGGCTGTGTTTGAAAGAATCAAGTGCCCTGAGCAGTTGCTTCCCAACCGTTTCCAAGATGGGAAATCTATATCATTGCCTGCAGTCTACAGATAAGGTTGGCTCGGGAGCTCTGCGGTCTCCAGTTTAGAAAGATGGGACTTTCCCCGTGGTGGGGGGTCTGTGTGGGGAAACTCACATGGAGGATGGCAGTGATGATCATCGGCACAGCAATCGTAATAGCAGCTAACACTTATCGAGCACTTTTTATGTTCCAGGTGCTATACTAAGCATCTTAGAGAAACCTCATCTTCCCTCACGTAGGATTAGGTTCTAAAGTCAGCATGTAAGAGGCAAAAACTTGTGCCTATTCAAAACTCCCCTTTATAGTTCCCTAAATTGTCCTTAAAGTTTAGGGTACATGGTCAGGTATGCTCCCAAACAATGGTATTATGTATAAATATGAACAGTGTGATTTTGCCAAAATGAATTATCAGTCATTCTTCCACCTCTGCGTCTGGGACATTGAAAGCAGGGGTAGGTAGGGGCAGTTTTTAAAATTTTTATTTCTCTCTCATCCTCTCTTCTCTATTTCTTTCTCTGTCCTCTTTTTCTTTCCCCTCATCTTTTAGGCAAACACATATATTTGAATTCCCCTAAGTTAAATAATGCATTTAATGCTACTCAGCTCTCTCTTACTTCATGCTTACAGCAACCGTTGACAGTGAAAAGCTGTACTATTACTGTAGTAGTTTTACTAAGGCTCAGAGACATTTTAGGCACAGGCATGAGGTTGCACAGCTCACAGACGGTGGAGCCAGGACATGAACCCCTGAGGCGGGGGCCTCCAGAGCCTGTGAGTTGTGAGCTGGAAAGACTGGAGAAGCCTCCCTAGGGGCTGCTATTCCTGTTGCCGTGGCCTCCCTGCAGCCAATTTCACCCGAGCGTCAGACCCAACTAATGATCCAGCTATTACCAACTTGGGCCTCACTTTTAAAAATAAGTGTTCCAACCAGTCTAGCCCTAAGATTTAATAGCCGATATTGTATGCACATTAAACACCAAACGATTGTTAACATATTTATTGAAGCTTAACAGGCATCCAGTATATAAAAGATGTCTCTCTTATTTGGCTGTCAGACCTCAATAAACATGTTTAATAATTAATTGGCATTAAGCAAACATAATTGTGTGATTCTAAATTAAGTGTTCAGCGAAGCGTATTGCGAGTAGAAAACCACAGTGGTGTTTTATTACTTAAAGTTCAGGCTGTCAGTCTGGCTTTTCATGTATCAAGAAAAGAGCTCTACTTTCAAAGCCATGTCGCAGGCCTCCTGTTGCTTCATACCAAAAAAGGCAGGAGCCTACCTGTTTCTAGACTCTTTGATTTCAGAAATCCTTCTTATTTGGTTAGTTCTTCATCCTTCTGTATAACCACTTAGGGTTCTGAAAGTCCTGAGCCAAGAAATTGCACAACGTGAAAGAATTTTCACGTCAGCTTTCAGATGAATTAACCAGTGCTGCCATAAACTCTATCACCCACCCCTGCCTCTCCCAAATACAGTTGATTCTGATTCTCTAAAGTCACAGAAAACACTGAAGTAGTGAATACTGAACTAGTGCTCCTAGAGGAAATACAGGATTTGGTTTGTCAACTCAAGAAGACACCTACCAAGAAGGGCTCCCATGGATAACTAGGCTCAAAGTTAAAAGCACAGCCTAGCAGCCATTTCTGTACAGGGGCCTTTCACACAAGCCCTGCTTTAGAGAGAAGCCTGCACTAAACTGCCTGAGACTTGCCCTAGCTAATCAGAGCTATGCAGCTATATCCCCCATTAGCATCTTCACCAACCAATCAGTGCTGCTCCATTCTGACTACTGACAAGACAGTGCTTTTTGGACCAATCAAATTGCAAGGATTTGGAGTCCTCATTTGCATGAGGATGAACCAATCAGGGACCAGCAAGCGGGGGTGGGGGGGTGGACTTCTCTCTATATAAGTCAGCTCCCTGCTGAATTACGGAGCGCACCTTCACTTTCCACTAAGGCTGAAGGGAGCTTCTGGCTGAAATACCAAAGACATCTCCCTGGAGCAGGGCAGAGCAGAGCTGCCTCACCCCGGGTGCACCTCGCCTCAGGTCCACTTCACAGCTATGCTGTTATCACAGCCGTGCTGTATCACAATTGAGCTTTTTGCACTGAATAAAGTTTCCTTCACTGCACCCCAAATTGAGGGCCCCTGTTGATTGATTTGGCACCAACAACCAACCATTGGTTGACAGGTTCCTGTAAGCCTCCATTCACAAAATTTTTGTCAAAGGATAAATACATAGTGTTTTATGTGTGTTCATTTCTGTTTAAAGTCACATTGTTTAATATATATTGTTGATTCTTTAACACTGAACTCACGGCCAACAGCACTGTGACTCACACCTAAATGAAGCTTGTCTAACATGTATTTTCTCTAGGATACATCTCAGCATTCTTAGGAATACTAGACAGCACTTCAGCACTACACATGGAGGCCACTTTTTTTATATTAGTTGCAGGTGTACAGCATAACGGTTACACATTTATAATTTACAAAGTAATCCTCCCAATTACTCTAGTACCCACCTGGCACTATACATAGCCATTACAATACTATTGACTATATTCCTATTTGTACTTCACATCCCTGTGACTTTTACAACTAATAATTTGTACTTAATCATATCACCTTTTTCACCCAACCCTATAATCCTCCTCCCATCTAGCAATCACCAGTTTGCTTTCTGTATCTATGAGTCTGTGTTCATTTTATTTGTTCATTTATTTTGCTCCTTAGATTCCACATATAAATGAAATCATATGGTATTTGTCTTTCTCTATCTGACTTATTTCACTTAGTGTAATACCTTCTAGGTCCACCCATGCCATTGCAAATGGTTAAGATTTCTTTTTTATGGCTGAGTAATATTCCATCGTGTACATGTACCAATCTTCTTTATCCACCAATTCCTTATCCAATTATCTATTGATGGGCACTTAGGTTGCTTCCATATCTTGGTTACTGTAAATTGCACCGCAGTGAACACAGGAGTGAATTTATCTTTTTGAATTAGTGTTTTGGTTTTCTTGGATAAATATCCAGAAGTACAATAGCTGGGTCATCAGGTAGTTCTATTTTTAATTTTTTGAGGAACCTCCAGACTGTTTTCCATAGTGGCTATACAAATTTGCAATCCCATCAAAATGCACGAGGGCTCCCTTTTTTCCACATTGTTGCCAACACTTGATTTTTCGATGATAGCCATTCTAACAGGCGTGAGATGATATCTCATTGTGGTTTTAATTTACATTTCTCTGATGGTCTGTGATGGTGAGCATTTTTCTATATGTGTATTGGCCATCTGTATGTCTTCGTTGGAGAAATTCCTATTCAGGTCTTTTGCCCATTTTTTAATTGAATTGTTTTTTAGTGTTGAGTTGTGTGAATTCTTTATAAATTTTGGGTATTAACCCCTTCCTTATCAGATGTATCACAAGCAAATATCTTCTTCCTATTCAGTAGGCTGTCTTTTTATTTAGTTGATGTTTTCCTTTGCTGTGCAAAAACATTTTAGTTTGGTGTAGTTCCATTTATTTATTTTTTCTTTTGTTTCTCTTGCTCCAGGAGATATATTAGAAAAGAAGATTACTAAGAGCAATGTCAGAGAATTTACTGCCTATATTTCCTTTTAGGAGTTTTATGGATTCAATCCTTGCATTTAAGTCTTTAATTCATTTTGAGTTTATTCTTGTATGTGGTGTACGAAAGTGGTCCAGTTTCTTTTTCTTTTTCTTTCTTTCTTTCTTTCTTTTTTTTTTTTGCATATATCTGTTCAGTTTTCCCAACACCATTTATTAAAGAGACCCCATTGTATGTTCTTGCCTCCTTTGTCATAGATTAGGTAACCATATAGGTATGGATTTATTTCTGGGCTCTGTGTTCTGTTCTATTGATCTATGTGTCTGTCTTTATGCCAGTAACATGCTGTTTTGATTTCTATAGCCTTGTAGTATAATTTGATATGAGGTAGCATGATACCTCCTAATTTGTTCTTTCTCAAGATTGCTGTGGCTATTCAGGGTCTTTTATGGTTCCATATACATTTTTGAATTATTCTAGTTCTGTGAAAAATGCCATTAGTATTTTGATAGGGATTGCCTTGAATCTGTAGATTGCTTTCGGTAGTATGGACAATTTAACAATGTTAATTCTTACTATCCATGAGTCATATTATACGCTTCCATTTATTTGTATCTTCTTCAATTTGTTTTTTCAATGATTTATAATTTTCAAAGTATAGATTTTTTGCCTTTGAGGTTAATTTTATTCCTAAGTATTTTATTGTTTCTGGTGCAACTGTAAATGGAATTGTTTTTTTAATTTCTCTTTCTGATAGTTCGTCATTGGTGTATGAAAATGCAACTGACTTCTAAATATTAATTTTGTATCCTGTTACTTTCCTGAATTCACTTATCAGTTCTGACGGTTTTTGATGGAATATTTAGGGTTCTCTATATAGTATCATGTCATCTGGAAATAATGACAGTTTTACTCCTTCCTTTCCAGTTTGGATGCCTTTTATTTCTCTTTCTTGTCTGATTGCTGTGGTAGGACTTCCAATGCTATGTTGAATAAAAGTGGTGAAAGTGAACATCCTTGTCTTGTTCTTGATCTTAAGGAAAATGCTTTTAGCTTTACCCTGTTGAGTATGATGTTAACTGTAGGTTTGTTTTATGTGGACTTTATTATGTTGAGGCATGTTCTCATTATTCATAATGGCTGCTGGATTTTGTCAAACCTTTTTTCTGCATCTACTGATAGTATTATATGATTTTTATCTATCAGTTTATTAATGTGTATCCTATTAATATGTGGTTTGAACCAAACTTGCATCCCAGGAATAAATCCCGCTTGATGATGGTGTATGATCTTTTTAATGTATTACTGAATTCGTTTTGCTAACATTTTGAGGATTTTTGCATCTATGTTCATCAGGGATATTAGCCTATAATTTTCTCTCTTTTTTTTTTTATAACATCTTTATCTCATTTTGGAATCAGGGTAATGGTGGCATTGTAAAATAGGCTTGGAAGCCTTCCCTCCTCTTGAAATTTTCGGACTAGTTTGAGAAGAATAGATGTTAATTCTTTTTTGAATGTTTGATAAAATTCACCCATGAAGCCATCTGGTCCAGGACTTTTGTTTTTTGGGAGTTTTTTTGACTACTGATTTGATTTTGTTAATAGTAGTCATCAGTTCAGATTCTCTGTTTCTTCTTGACTCAGTCTTGGGATAGTGTATGTTTCTAGGAATGTATTTATTTTTTCCAGATTGTTTAATTTGTTGACCTATAATTGCTTGTAGTATTTCCTTATAATTCTTTGTATTCCTGTGGAGTCTATTGTCACTCTTCTTTCATTTCCGATTTTATTTATTTGGGTCTTCTCTCTTTTTTTCTTATGAATCTGGTTAAAGGTTTAGCAATTATGTTTATCTTTTCAAAGAACCAGCTCTTGGTTTCATTGATCTTTAATACTTTTTTTTTTACTCTATCTTATTTCCACTCTGATATTTATTATTTTCTTCCTTCTACTCACTTTGGGCTTTGTTTGCTGTTTTTTTCCTAGTTCTTTTAGTTATGAGATTAGATTGTTTATTTGAGCTTCTTTTTGTTTCTTGAGGTAGGCCTGTATTGCTATGAATTTCCCTCTTAGGACTGCTTTTACTATGTGCCATAGATTTTGAATCATTGTGTTTTCATGTTTGTTTCCAGGTGTCTTTTAATTTCTTCCTTGATCTCATTGTTAACCCATTCATTGTTTAGTACTATGTTATTTTAGCCTCCATGTGTTTGTGTATTTCTCGGGGTTTTTTTGTTTGTTTGTTTGTTTGTTTTTTTGAATTGATTCCTAGTTTCATACCATTGTGGTCAGAGAAGATGCTTGATACGATTTCAGTCTTCTTAAATATATTGAGACTTGTTCTGTAGCCTAACATGTGGTCTGTCCTCGAAAATGTTCCATGTGTACTTGAAAAGAATATATATTCTGCTGTTTTGGGGTAAAATGCTGTAAAAATATCAATTAAATCCATCTGGTCTACTGTGTCAGTTAAGACCACTATTTCTTTATTGATTTTCTGTCTGGAAGATCTGTACATTGGTGTCAGTGGGGTGTTAAAATCCCCTACTATGACTATATTACTGTAGATCTCTCTTTTTATATTAGTCAATATTTGCTTTATATATGTAGGTACTCTTATGTTGGGTGCATAAATGTTTACTAGGGTTATGTCCTCTTGTTAGATTGATCCTTTTATCATTATGTAATGGCCTTCTTTGTCTCTTACCATAATCTTTGTTTTGAGTCTATTTCGTCTGACGTAAGTATTGTGACCCCAGGTTTTATTCATTTCCATTTGCATGAAATATCTTTTTCCATCTCTTTACTTTCAGTCTGTGTGAGTCTAAAAAGATTTGAAGTGGGTCTCTTACAGACAGCCTATGTACGGGTCTTGTTTTCTTATCCATTCAGCGACTCTATGTCTTTCAATTGGAACATTTAATCCATTTACATTTAAAATGATTATTGATAGGTACATTGTTATTGCCATTTTATTATACTTTTTTTTTTTGCATGGGAGCCATTTTAAACAGCAAAACACCAACAAAAGGCACAAACATGTGAAAAGAAATACATGGCACTCAATAGACCACAAGAAGGACACTTGTGTATAGTAGAGAGGAGAAACAGAGGCAGAGCATTGTCTTGCTCCACCTCAGATGGTGCCAATTCACAAATACAGAATCCTTGAGTAATTTGGTTCAACTGTAATCAGATTCCAGGAAGCACAGCCATCTGCATCCATCCTCTGCCAGGTCTTTGTATAAACCTGCTGCTGCCTGGAACATCGTCGGCCCAATCCCAGTGCTCCTTTAGCATATAGTAGGTGCACAGCAAGTATTTGTCCAATCCAATGGAGTGTTTTTCAAATAAGGACCCCAAATTGATATCATTTGAAAAATGCTCTTTTCTTTAATCATCGTCTCTTTCAAAGTTTATTGCTGTTATTTACTCTTTCAATCTAGCTAATATTCTACCTTGGCTTTTAACTTTCTATTTCTCACCTGACCCTAAATCCTTTAGATACTTGAAGATAAAACCATTTTTTCTAGTGAAAGTGAATCCCTTAAGATTCGCATAGGAACATGGAAGTACATGCCACAAGCAGGCACTGTTGGCTGATTTGGATCTATGTGACAGCAAAAAACTGCCCCCAGGATCTCATCCATATATGAAGCCCATTCACATACACCCTACAGGGAGGTGGGGGAATCAAACTTATAATAACTTCTTTAGAAGAAGCAGTGCCGTAACTTTAAAATGTGACTCTGGTGACAGCCTGCTTGGCACTGATGGGCCTGTCGGGGGTGCTTTGGGACTACTGGATCTTCCTGAAGTCTCACAAAGTTCCCATCATGACCCCACCTAGAAGGTTTGGAGCTGCACGTGGAACTTGGTTCTGGAATCTGAGGAGGCTGTGGATTCTGTGGGGATCCTTTGGAAAATTACATTTCTGAAGACCGGAATTTTATTCCTGGGAATTCAAAAAGCTATAAATAAACATGTGTTATAAAAATCATGCATACTTATTTTAAAAGTTAAGGAACAGAACAGATAGCATATGCAGTCTCACCATCACCTAAACATACACATTTTAATATTTTGATGTATTTGGTAATTTTTTTTCTTTTGTGCATGAGTTCTCAGTGTAATTTTAGTCCTACTACATATAAAAGTTAGTATTCTGCTTTCCCCCCCCCCCACTTGACATGGTATCTTAAACGCGTCTGTGGTATTACACTATTCACATCACACTCATTTCAAATGGCTACAAACCAGACCAGTGATTGATTGCATTCTAGTTTGCTAACAATTCCACTATTGTTAGACATTGTTTCTAGTTTTTTTTACTCTTTCTACAAATAACATTGCAATCTACTTTTTCTTTTTCCAAAAAGCTAGTCCCTGTCTGGGGTTATTCTTAGCTCAGATTGTTAGAAGTAAAGTTACTGGATCATTGAGTAGGGACATTTTTAAGGCTCTTGGTAATATAGCCTCATGGTTAAGAGTGTGGAAGCATGCCCATATCAGCATGTGTTATCATTTTTTAGTATTTGCTAAGTTTAAAAGACACCCAGAATTTGTTTCCTCACCGTGGCTGTGCTATATAGGCCATCTACCTTCAAATGCCCAGGCCTGTGTTCCTATTAGCCTCATATCTTGTATGCGTGCATACATGTGTATGTGCAGGCTTGTACAAAATACAAGATATTCTTTGAAATTCATCATATTGGCAAGACGTGTCTTTGTCTCATGCTTTTCCCCAGCATTTCTTGAAAAATCTTCCAAAAGTTGTTTCTTCCTAGTATGCTTGGGTTTTTCTTTGTATCTATTTATTTTAAATCAATCTCTCTCTCTCTCTCTCTCTCTCTCTCTCTCTCTCTCTCTCTCTCTCTCTTTCTCTCCTACTAATGACAATGCAGCTCTTGAGGATGACAATTGCCAAACAGAGGCTCGGAGATGAAGAAATCGGCGTACGGCACTTTGCAGCCCATGAGCGTGAGGACTTGGTTCAACAGCTGGAGAGAGCAAAGGAGCAGGTTACTTAGCAGCTGTTAAGAGTAGTGGCGGATGGGTTTGCACAGCGGGACACAACACAGAAGAGAGTAGACTGTGTCCCTGTTGTTCAGAGAGTGTGGGGCGCCTGCGAAGCGAGTCGGAGGAGGAGAGATAGAAGCGGAGCACTTTGCTTCCTCCCTCAGAACTCCACTGCATCCCTAAGAGGCCTCCTGTGTTTGTGGCTTCCATTGTTCTGAACATACCGACACACCCCCTCCCCGTCCCCCACACACACCCCCAGGATAGGCAAGGAGAGAACAAAACCTGACAAACTGGCCTTAATTTGCAAGTATCCGCTGAAATGCTGAGTGATACTTTTTAGGCAATATCTCAACGGGTTGAGAGCCCTAGTTAGGAAACAGCTAAGAGAACCTAGACTTTACTTTCCTTCTCTTGCTAATTGGTTTTGAAGAGCAGAACAAGATTTCTGGGTCTAGAGTGGTTTGAAAAAGCATGTATTTGTAAGACACTGGCCGCTGTTCCCCGTGTCTGGGTTTGCCCTTTTCTAGCCTTTGGCTTTGGGGCATGCTGCCGTTGATAAGGGATCAGTTCTGTCTTTCCAAGCTGCTGCACCCATCCCATCTTAGATATAGTATCTGGCAGGAAGTCATCCCCTTCCTCTTAGCTTTTCTCATATTCTAGTGTGTGGTGCTTACGGTTTTACAGCATGCGGGTGGTATGAATTAGCTCTCTAAAAATCGGTCAACCCAGCAAGCAGAAGGCTCCGTCTCCGGCCGTGAACACCTGGAGTGAGGGCGCTTCCTTTGGTTTCAGATCGAGTCTCTGGAGCATGACCTGCAGGCCTCCGTGGATGAGCTTCAGGATGTGAAAGAAGAGCGGTCCTCCTACCAGGACAAAGTGGAGAGGCTCAACCAGGAGCTCAACCACATTCTGGGCGGGCATGAGAACCGCATCATCGATGTGGATGCGCTGTGTATGGAGAACAGGTGAGTGGTGGGCCCGGCCTGTGCGTGGTCGCAGTGCTGGCCCCCTCTCCATGGACCTGCAGGCTGGCAGTTATCTGCAGCCCTATTTACCTTTGAGAAGAATTGCCTTACTGTGAAGGGAAAGTCACAACACCCCGAAACAATATTAATGTCACGTATTCGTTGTAAAAGTCGGAAAAGAAGCACCACACACCTACATGCCTACATGCATACCTCTTTCTCGCTCCTTAGTTAAGCAAGAAGGGTAGGGAACCAGTGGAAGCTGCTTGTTATTGCTGTCAAGGAGAGAGAAAAGAATAAGAAAATGAATTGAGAAATTCCCTTAGCTGTTTCTTTTTCCCCGAGGCAAATTTCAGTGTGTGTATGTGTCTAACTTAATGTTATGTCTGGTGTCGCCTCTTCCCACCTTCCTTCCCAGTGGAATTGTCTTAATGAGAATTATGTGAAAACTGTGTTGATGTCCCTGAGGGGATCTCTGTGCAGGGCTCTTCTGAAGTGGGGCTTCTGTGATCTGGGCATATTTGACCTTGATCGCAGCCATTTAAGCAGAGGTCACAAAGATGCACTTTTCTCAGCCTCCCTTCAGTGGTGAGATGCATCACATGGTCAAAAATGACTCCTCCGACATGTGGTCTTCCTTTTTCCTCTTTTCAAATTTGAGTGTATTTTTTTAAAAATTTTGCTCCCAAACACTTTCTAGTTGTATCCATTTCTTTTCCCAGGTACCTTCAAGAGAGATTAAAACAACTTCATGAAGAGGTCAACCTCTTGAAATCCAACATTGCCAAGTACAAGGTAGCAGAATCATGACGGGGACGGCAATGATTCACTATTGTGCATCTAAATGTCATTCTATTTTAATTCTCTTTCATGTGCCAAAGATATTTTAGTGCTTGCCTGCCCTCCCAGAGAGAGGCCAATAACTGAGGGTAACCGGTAAGAATTAAACCCCAAACAACAAACACAACAAAACAGCTTTTGCAAGAGCTCCTCCTGTTGCTGTTATCAGGATGGGGCACACAGAGACACCCAGAATCTGGACGTGGCCACTTTATAGCCTCAGTCCATGTGAAATTAGGCTTCTTATCTGGCTTTTCTATAAAGCGTTCTGTCATCAGATGCTATTTGTCTCATAATCATCCAGAAGAAAATGGTTTCCGAGCGATGAAGAAACAAAGATTGGGAAATCACAACCTAAACGATACTGTTCTACTGTTCACGTCACACTGACAGGACACAATGTTTAAATTCTCCCCACTGTTATTTAGTCTCATTCCAGCACCATTAGTCTGATAATATCTGTTTCTGCAGATGTTACTTGTAAGTGTTATAATTAGAAAAATCTCCTGGGTTTCTCTGCTTTGAAAATAGATTGATATCTCTTCCTGAGGGTGAAGTTTTACAGCAGTCGAGATGCTTGGAGAGCCTTCTCATTTTCCTGGCTTTTGACGTTGGCTTTTTTCTCAGGAGTCTCCATGCTGTTCCTCCTTTCTGTAGTATGAGGGCCACGCTTTAGTTTACATCAGTCGATATATACACGTGCAGTCAAAGAGAAATACAGCTTTTAAAGGTGTATAATTAATATATAATTTTGAAATGTGTGCTTATGCTTTCCTTTAACAACATTTATTCAGTTCTTTTATTTGCCGAGCACTGGCTGTATAGTATATATCAATTTTTAATATAAGAGTCTCTTCAAGGAATGACACTTAGGTGGCACATGTGCATTTCCCTATCTGGTGTCCATGGCAGATATCACTGTTGATGGTGACTCTTTTTCCAGTCCAGCCAGAGAATCCTTCCAAATACCACTAACACTCTCCTGGCACCGGTGCATGAGAGTAAACCCGTTTTCCATCTCATGTTTATTGGAAGGGATTTTATAGCTAGTGACTTCACACGTTAGACTGAGTTTTTGCTTCAGATTTGATCATTCAATAAATACGCATTGACTTCCTTTTATATATAAGGGAGACTATAATTGCTGTCATTCTGCCAGGCCCCTACTTAAAAAAAAAAAAAAAAACCCTTTTACCAGGTCCATACAAATCCCAACTCTTCGGCAGGGACCTAGAATTTTTAAAGGTAGGCTAGCATTCAGAATTTGCAAAGAGTTCTCGTATGCTGGGTGGGAGGACACATCTAACCATAACTAGGTATCTTTCCATGATTGGCTTTTCTGACAGAGGTCTTTATTTTTCTCCCAATGCTGCTTTAGAATGCTCTTGAGAGACGGAAAAACTCAAAAGGCCAGGGTAAATCCAGCAGCACTGCCCTGACTGGAGTCCTCTCTGCAAAGCAAGGTAGAGTTCATTCTCCTGGAGGGGCCACTTACCATCACAGAACCATGCTAGAGCTGTCAGTCCACGTCTTGTTTTATGGACTGAGAACTGAGATGATCCTTGGAAACTTCCGCTTGCGTCAGAATTCCCCGGAAGACTTGTTAAAACACAGATTACTAGGCCCCACCCCAAGCCCAGAGTTCCTAATTTGGTAGGTAGAGTGGGCTTGTTGGATAGTAGTTCCAAAAAGTCCCCAGGTGATACTGACGCTGGTTGGGAGACTCTGCTTTGAGAATCGTGGCCTTAGAGCTTTTCCTGATGGCTGGTTCTCATTTATATCCCTTTCTCCCCAGAACTGTGCTCTTCTTTCAAGAATTGTTTCCCTTCTCCTGGTCATCTCCGAGTACATGTTTCAACCTCATCAAATTTCTATTTTTCCTGACCTCTACGGTTGGCATAGAAAAGTCTCATAGCTGCCGAAATCATTTTATGATAGAACATGTGCCTTTTTCAAAGAAGCTTTTATTGATTGCAATTTTGTTTCTCCTCTTTGTCGATTCTGATGAAAAATAATGATCTTCCAGAAACAGTCCAGGGGAAGAAATAGCAGAGAGCTTGCTCCTGACACTTAATATTTGGGAATTCAGTTCTAAACATAAGCCTCAAGTCGAACATGCTCGACTGGCCCACTTTTGGGGTTGTTGGCAGAACAGACCAGCAACAATCAGACGGCAGTCTTAATCAGAGCTAGAGTGGCTTAAAAAAAAATGCTCCATCTCTAGCCTACCTAATAACCAAGGCACTTTAACAAGCAGCTTCTTTTTTTTTTTTTTATTCCACTAGAATTTGTTTTTATTTTTATTTTATTTTATTGATTGATTGATTGATTTTTAAATGCCTACGGCACCTGATCTTCCTAGGTGGTCTCCCATCCAAGTACGAATCAGACCTGACCCAGCTTAGCTTCCGAGATCTGACGAGATCGGGCACGTTCAGGGTAGAATTTGTTTTTAAAAAGAAAACTACAATACTCTACAGGAATGAGAAGCAGCGCATCGAAGGTTAGCTTTGGATATCCTCGCCTGCGTAGCACCTTTGAGTGCTGAGACCCCGCCTTATCGCTGCCATGGGAAATGCCAGCCACACCAAACACCGTGTCAGAGCACGCAGTCTGGCATGACCTTTCTAGAGAACCATTGGGCGGCCTCTCATGAAATGCCTGATCCTTTTTGAGCCAGCAAGAAATAATTACACAGATGTACAAACATTTTGCTCCGAGAAAGTTCTTCCTAGATTAATTATAATAAAAAAAATTGGAAACAATATAAATGTCCAGAAGTAATTAATTATTATATACCTATACATGAACGAGTAAGCAGACATTAAATTTTATGTTATAGGAAATATTCATGGTGAAGCCATCAAGTCAAAAAGCAGAGGGTTTTTTTCCATTTTTGAAGAAAAATGTATGAATCTGTATATCTGCATCTAGTCATATAGGAAATGGTGTTCACAAATATACAGTGATTTATGCTGTTTCTTTTTTTTTTCTGCCTGGTAGGAGTAAGTGGTCATTGTCTTTTTGTCTTATCTCTTGGTTCATTTACCTATTCTAAGAATGTGCACATGCAAAGTACATTTTGCAGTTTAAATAATCTCAATTATCTTGCTACCCACTGAGGGTACCACACCCTGGGAATCTCTGATATAATGCAAGGTGTTCAGGACATGAGTCATCATCATTAGCATGGTGGCAGGACATTTAGCCAGTGTTTTTAATCTATCCGCACCTTGCTTTCCTGTCCATAAAATGAGAATAAATACTACTACCCAGGTAGACTTTTGTTCTTTTCTAATTTTAAGTCTCAGATGACTTAGTACGAAAGTGTTTTTTGAAAGTATAAAATACTGGACAAATGCAACAGATTATTATCCTTTAAAAAATTGTTGATAAAAGTCCATGATGATGTCCTCTTTTCTGGTTAACTCACACACTCAATTTTAGTTTTTTACTCTTGACACTTGACGTGGACTCTATAATACAACGTGGTAACATTTCGAAGCTGGGTACCTATCACATCCGGGAAGAACTGCCACTGGTTGCATTCCAGATGAGTTGGAGACTGAGCCGTACCTTTTATATCCCACTAGTTCAGGACCTGTTATCTGAGGATCACGGATGCAGTCTCCCAGCCACTCCGCAGTCCATTTCCGATCTGAAGTCTCTGGCGACGGCCCTGCTGGAGACGATCCACGAGAAAAACATGGTCATCCAGCACCAGAGGCAGACCAACAAGTAGGTGGCTGGACCCTTGGGTGGGAGGCGGGCAGGAAAGATGTGGGATGATGGAAACTGGGTGGGACTACAGGCCTTAAGGGAAGAAGGTGAGAGCCCTCAAATCTGGAAGGAAATTTATTCAGCTAGAACTGCGTTACATAGCAGCTTGGCCATCAGCTGAGGTCCAGCAAGCAAATAATAGTGGTCACTGCTTATTGAATGTGAGCTCTGAGCTGCTCACCGAGTGAGGCACATTACGTGGGTGGTTTCTATACTACACTTGCCGGGGTAATTTAGCCAACCTCTCCTCCAGATCTCCATAAGGGAGGCACCTCCTGAGCGCCATTTTAACCAACAGCATGGCTTTGAGGGCTCTGAATGGCAGGAATAGCCAAGCATCAAACTCAGAGGCAGCCGGGCCTCCAAGGGGGTCTCGTGTCACACTCTTCAGAATCAGCAAAAAAGATGGCGAAAGAAATAATAATTAAGACACAGTGTCTTATTTGGGTATTGTAAACACATATTGACTACATTGGGCAAAATCAAGCAAGTTAAAGTAGCCATTAGAGATGACAGAAGCAAAATTAAAGTGTTCAGAGAAAGTGAATAAACAATAAACTGATGCAGTGTATTAAACATGGCAAACAGGGTGGACTTCGTGGGTGAGTGACCCGTGCAGTTGCTTACGGCCCCATGCTCAGATGGGCCCTGCACTTGATCTGATGCTCCTTTGACCATCTTGAAATTCTTCATCATTTTTTAGCAAAGGTGCCCCACATTTTCATTTTGCACTGGACCCTGCAAATTCTGCAGCTGCTTAAAAGACCTACACCCAGAACCAAAATGAAAGTGTGGAGGAAGCGAGCAGGCAAGGAGAAGGGCTGGGCTTCCAGCAAAAAGGGGAGGGATCAAGGAATTGAGGGCCTGGTGAGGCAACTGGAATATGATTGAGAGTACTGTAAAAACAAAATAGAAAAAGGAGAAGGCAGGAGTGAAAGGAAGATCGCGCAGGAGATTAAGATATATATAAAAGAAGGCAGGGAGCAGTGGAGGGAGTCTGGGCAATCTCAAAGGAATGACAAGGGTAATTTATTGACAGAGGAAGTTTCAAAAATTCTTTTAAAAGAAATCTTAACCAAGGAATGAAAGAGCCAGAGGCTGAAATGCAAATGCCTCTCAGGAGAGGGAGAAGGGGTGGGAAACCTCGCCAGAAGAGGTTCAAGGTCTGTTTTATCCAGGCCGAACCCCTGCAGCCTCAGTGTCCCCGCCTTTGTCCTCATGCTGTAAAGCCCCCTTCAAGGTTCCTCCAAACCTTCTCGGATCTTCTAAATGTTATTCTATTCTCACTGGGGGACCTCGGCCCCTCTTTGACTGAGAAAACAGAGGCTTCTCATTATGAGTCCCAAGACTTGCTGCCCGCCCTGAAACCGATGTCTCCCACCCTCTCACCTGCTCCTGTACCCGGGACCAGGCTGGCCACCAGTCCTGTTGGCCCAGGCCATCTCCCCTGTTCTGGGGCCTGGCTCCCCTGTGGCCTCCTCTTTCAGTCTCCTCCATCTCTGCCCCTCCTCTGGCTTCTGCCTCGTCACCCAGGAACCTCATAGCTCTTGCCGAACCCCCAAAGCCTTTCCTCAACTCTGCAGCTGCCCATGCATTCCACTCACCTCAAAGCTTTGTGAACAAGGAGGCCATCTCTACTTCGCCAACAGCTGCCTCCTCAAAGTGTCTACTGGGGGGCACTTACACTTGTTGAGAAATGCAAATTCAGCAGGGGGGGTGGGGATGGGATGTAGGAGTTTTGGATTTTAGCAAGCCCCAGTGATTCCATGCAGAGGAAAGAAAGATCACCTCGGCTGTAATTTCTCCCAGCACCTCTTCTGGCATTTTCCACTACAGTCTTCCTTAGAAGGTCATCACTACTCCCAAACACCACTTCCTGAGTCTCTTTCTTCTATAATTTATCTCTGTCTCGAAACCCATCTTCTTGAATTCCTCCGACTTTCTCTGGTGTCTCAGTCCTCCCTCTTCTTCCTCTTCCCCCTCTCCCACCCGAGGCCTCCCCCTCCACTTTTCATTGCCATCTTTCATTCTTCTTCACTTATCTGGAGGCCTTATTCCTCCTCTGCTTTGCCTCTAGTTCTCTGCAGACTCTTCTCAGAACTCTTGTCTCCACCACCCCATCAAGAGCAAGACGCACATTTCTGACCACTAGGTCAACTGTCTCCCCTGATAATCTGTTAGAAACTCAAATTCAATAAATCTAGTGTCTGAGCCATCCATCCTTTAGTATGTTTTAAGATACTTTAAAATGCTTGTGCCCTGTAACCCAGATGGTCTGCTTCTAACAATTTATCCTAATGAAAAAGTCAGAATGATGCCCTAAAATCTACACATGCGGTGGTTCATTGTGGGTTCATTTATAAGAAAAATGGAAACAACCAGTGTTTTTTAATGGAGAATGATTAAAATTACAGTAAATCTAAAAGATAGACCATTATGCAGCCATTTAAAGCATGATTTGAAGAATATTTAATGGGCTCTGCCTACCATCCTAACACCCCTGTTTGACAAACTTCCGCATCGCTCGGGTTTAAGCTGTCCCAAAGCCAGAATGTTTGTCCATCTTGGTCACTGTTCTCTCCTGGTATATGGGATAATGCTGGGCCCACAGTGGGTGCTCATGACTATTTGATGAATTGATGATTGAATCATCTCCTAACTGTTCTTTTTCTGTTAACGCACACATCCAAATGGTCATCAGGCTTTATGATTTTCATGCATTCATTTATCCAGTATATATTTCCCGAGTGTTAACCATGAGCCTTCAGTGAGCATCTCCTACTTGCCCGCTCTGCTTTCTCCCCACCAGACCATCACCTCTTCCTTGGGAAAACTACCATCAACCCTCCAGCCTCAGACCCAGCCCCGCCTCCCCCCTGCCTCCCACACCCACTCACCTGCCATGGTTCCAATTATGTCACAAGCTGCCACTGAAAAGCTGGGCTGAGTCCCCACTGTCTGCCAAACATGGACCCACATGGCTGTTCTTCTGACACTCCTGCCTCCCTAATGCACCCCTAACATTTCTCACTGCAACCATACACGCTCCTAAGTGCCATGGGCTCTCCCCTCTTTTAAGAAAGACCAACATTTTCATCTTGCCAGGTTTATTTTTGCTTTAACACACCTTTTCATTTTAACTATTACGTGATAATTTTGAACCATCTCGTAATTCAAATTTTAAAAGGTTAAACAACAATACACAGTAAATCTTTGAGTAACATCATTTCATTCAACAGTGTTTCATTATAATGTTGATGAGTTGCATTAAGAACTTAACTCTTCTGTATATCGATTAGCCTGTGGTAAAATCGATGTCGTTATATGTTGCTTCACTTAAAGTCAAAGATTTTATTGAGGACTTTAAGTTAGGTCCTACTGTGTCTCCAAATTGCTGCTATTTCTCAGTCACCCAAGTCCCATTCCTGGAAGAAAGCCCTGTTCCTTATTTCCTGTGGGCCCTCTCCAAGGCTGCATGTATAAGCAAATGCATAATACACGTATATAGGCGTATATAATACACGTATATAAATACTCATATGTACTTAAATAGATATAAGTATTCTGTTTTTGTTTTTGTTTTTGTTTTACAAATAGTAGCTAGTATACACAAAAAAAGATTTTTTTTCCCCACTGTTCTGTACCTTCTCTGTAATAATAGATCTTGAAGATTGCCTCATATCCACACATAACATACCTAACGTGCCATTTTTAATGCTCAGAGGGTCTTAGGTTTCATACTTTCAATAAATGTTTTATTTGGGAGCATGTAAAGAAACTCATTATACAACAAATAGAATGGGGGCTAAAAATAGAATGTGAATTTTGTCTGCTTGCTATTTATCCCCCATGATTTAGCCTTTCATAAATAATAAAATAACTTTGTTTTGGTGGAACACGATAAGTAGGAATAAAGGCATTCTGTTCTGTAAGTGTGCTTTCCACTGCCCACCCCTTGAGAGGGTTCAGTGGGAGCCATCTTGAA